>WRNY01000062.1:0-192610 GCA_012978405.1 Pseudocercospora macadamiae
GTTGTGTAGATCTCGGAGAGCAGTGTTGCCGAGCTGAGACTGTCGTGGCAGCGATGACGGCGGAGAATCGAGGCCGAACCTGGCTGGCATACTAACACCAAGTGGGCCGTGCGTAGCAGCCCACGAGATGCCATTGCTGTCGAAAGAGTTTGGCAAAGGCGCGTCCAGCACGGAAAGACCTTTCTGGGGAGGGGAAGACGCTACCCGGTCGTTCTGTGGCGGAGAACCGTACTTTGGTGGCGATGCAGATGTGTAGGTCATGTCAACCTGCTGAGACATGTCATAGCCATTTCGAGGACCATACCGATAGTGCTCGAAATCGCTAGGAGCTGCATCCCCGTTTGGTCTTTGCTCTAGGTACTGTGCCTGCATGGACAGTAGACCTGGTGGAGGGGGACCGAAGGCACCGGGACCCGGCGGAGCAACACCAGCGAGGTACTGAGGAGGATGCGGCGCAAAGTGTCGATTTACAATCGTGCCGTCCTGCGTGACATGTAGAAGCGCGCACTTTCGACCAAACTTGCATCCTCCTTTCGCAAAGTATTTGCACTGGGCAGGGCGTGTGGTCGATTCGATGTCGTGCGAGAACGGGCACATGGCACCTGCCTGACACGTACCTTGAAGGAAGAACTTGCATGGCACATGTTGTGTGTCTGTCCACCAGTCAGTCTATCTCCGCTAAACCATTTTGATTTTGCCTCGTCGCATGTGTACGCACTCTTGTTCTTCGGAGGACTCGCTGCCATACGCAGAGGCATCCCTGCATTTTCGCTCGACCGGGCGGGAAAGCGCTGCGCACCACCCACGGGCATTGGCATAGCGCCATTCCGCTCCGCCTGCATTCTTCCGAGAGGTGCGTTCGAAATCGCGTCGATCGAGTGTCGAGTTTGGGGAGGTGGTGGTCGTGGGTGTGTGCCGTTGGTCGGCGAACAAGGCGGGTGTTGTGAGAAGCCGTTCATCTCAAAATCAAAGTTGGTCTCGTGCGCTGTGGTTGATCTCGCAAATCACATGAAGCGGGGCTATCGCTATCGCGAACGATAAATGTGGCTGGTTGTGCAGACAACTGATGGTTCTGCAGCTTTTAGTGATGATGTTGAAGATTTGCTGACCAAGTGAGAGGAAAAAGTAGTGAGTGGCCTGCCAAATAGTCGGCGAGGTCAACCGTAGGAGTTGTCGAAGAATTATATCAGATCTGTGGTAATGATGGAATCGGCAATGAGGTAAAATGGCGGGCAACCAAACCCTGCCTGACTCGATTGGCAGCGGTGACCCACTCACTTTGTAATCTCCGTTCGCTTGGTCTCGGCTGAGCAGTTCTCGTGGAAGCTGTGATACACCGCAATCGCATGGCCTCCTGCCGAAGATGAAGCGCGACGACAGTGAGAGGGATGATGGCCGCAAGATACAAGGCGAACAGTACATGTACCTGTTGTTGCGGTGAAGAGGCAAATGGTAATCAGCACCTGATTAGCTGTCTCAGGCACCTCTCCCGCTCTGTCAACCCGACGAAGGCCGCACGTGGGATGAACCAAGGAGCAGGATGAGCAGAGGACGACGCATGTGATCTCAAGGCAGATAAGATGGAAGTTGCGCAGAGGGGATGATCATGTTTGATGATAAGAGCTTAGTCTGAGGGGCAGTGGATGTCAGAGTGGACTGAAAGGATAATGGGACTCTGATCACCACCTCAGGTCCTCTGCCGCAACATCTCGGGGCCATCAAAGTCCCCAAACGCGAGACTAACTCGCGTATTCGTAAGTTCGTGAGGTACATGTTCTGCTTTGCGTGCTCATTGCGACAGATGAACCACAGGCACGGTGCCCCTGAAAATGAGTTACACTGCAGCGGGCCGTCAATGTCGCACAGCATCGATTTGCGCAGGATCCAGACTCCAGACGCCATCCATCGTGGGGGCAAAGACTGGCCCAGCTTTGTGCGTCTGCAGTAGTGAGCTTGGGATAATCATGCGCCTCATAAGTGTCCAAGACTGGCAACCCAGGCTTCACATAGACTTCGTCCTCATGCGGCACCATTCTCTCAAGACAAGGCCGTGATGCGCAGACTCCAGTGTTTAGCATCGTAGTACTCCGACGGCTAGACGCATTTTCCGTCGGGGCATACAGTGGAAGATTGCAGGCTGAAGCCCTTCATCTTGCATTCGCGATCTTGAGCCACTCGAAGCACGAAACCTTAGGTTGTGTTGCGTTTGCGTCTCAAGGCCGTGACACTCGAATGTGAGCTTGATGGAAAAAGTCAAATGGCGAATGTGATACTGCGAGGAGACGGTGCGGTCATTCGTGTCCTGTCCAGTTCAACATGTGAAGGCTGCATTGTTGTGTCTGGATGAAAGGATGTTGAAAGGCACCTTCGTACATCTTCAAGCAGCTCGTTCTTGCCTGATTGAGTAGGCAGTCTCAAACACGCTAGCGGCTCAACCCTGCCAACGTCGACTTTCTAAGATCAAATTGTCAAGCACGACTTCCGGCGACATCAACACCAACACCAGACGCTCTTTTCACAGTCCTTTACACTCACACCCGCACCACACTCCCTCTCATTCAGTCTTTACAGCACTCTTCCTCACTCCAGTCATTCGTTACTTCCATCAGGAACAGTCTCGATGAAGGCGGCGGTTGCTCTGGCGGCCTACGCGCTCGTCGGCGGTGTCAATGGTGTCAATGGCACTTACTGGAATGGTACCGCGCCTTCGAATGGCACTGCAGGCTTTGCAGCCTCATCAAATGGGTATGTCGCTGCTTTTCCTATCTTCATATGCACTTGCACCCGCCATCGTATCTCGCCTGCCTGGATCGAGAGCGAGATATTCCGATCTGTTCTTCGCAAGTCACGTCTTCACCATACAGCATACCAGCACCTTCAACAACTGCATACCTTCCAAATCGCTTAACCAACATGCCTCACTTGAATATGCGCCACCGCAGAAACCGCTCTCAGGCATCGCGTCCACCGACAGCATTTAAGCCGAGCCCCAAGTCGCTTCAAGTCGTGCCCGTGCAATCGCCTTAGGAAAAGATTGTACCCAATCCAATCCGTCCAAACCGAAGCACCTTCGACAAGTTCCCTTGGCTAGGAAGGCACATAAAATACTGGAGAGCCTACTTCACGTCGCTCATTCTCTTGCTGATACTCTTCGGTGCTGGAAAGCTGGTATTGGATCACATACTTACAGCGGCCAGGGCTACTGCAGCATCAGCATGCACACCGATGACGTCCACCGTCTACGTGCCGTTCACCGAAACGCATACTGTGTACTCGGTCACAACGGCATCGCCAAGCTCTGTCGAGGCAGCCGGGATCAGCGGCAGCAGCTCGGCCACGGAGTCGTACACCACGGTATCAACAATCACTTCGGTACGCACGCACACGAATACCATTACGGAGACGCCGACAACTACATCGTCCAGTTCGTCGAGCACACCGTTCCTCTTTCACGTCACTTCTGGAACGACGGTCTGGGACAATGGCAATTCGCCAACAAGCGGGGCCTCTTTGGCTATTGAGACGACGGCCATCACTCTTGTTCCTGTTCAGCCCACATCAGAGCCTGACACTACCACAACCACGACGTTTACTTCCACGGTAGCTACGACTACGCTCACTGTGCCAGAGTACACATCGACGGTCTTCAGTTATACATCTCCAGACCTCACAACGACTTTGACCAGCACTAGCTACAGCACGGTCTTCCTGTCCCAAGTCTCTTCACACTCGTCCTTCACCGGGGTCAACAGTGATGGATGGAATGCCACGAGCACACAACCGATTACCACCCCAACTCCAGAGGTCTCCACAATGACCATGGTCGTGATGCATGGAAGTGGTAATGCTACCACCACTACATACACGACTCAGATCACGGCTACGGTTGGAGATGTCATCACGCCTACAATTGCGCCTGCTGCTCCAACGGGTACTGCAGCTTCGAGCAGTGGCGGACAACCACTTGTTATGACTATGACAGTTGGTGGAAGCAGTGCAACACAAGCTTTCAGCACTAGCATTGGCGTCTCAGGTTCGACCTTCGCGACTTCTGACCAGCCAGTCTCTGCCGAGACTGCTTCAATCCAAGTCCCGTCGTCATCGAGTATAGCTTCAGCTGTAACATTGACGACGACTTTGACATCATCTGGTTCTGATGCAACCGCCATTGTGACATTGACAACGACATTGACATCAGCGCAATTCTCTTCACCAAGCTCTTCGACATATGGCTTACCGTCCGGAAGCAGCGTATCTAATACTTCCGCTCAAGCAACGGCGCCATCTAACAGTTCGAGCGTCTCCTACTTTACCATTACGAGCTTTGCGTCTGGATCAGGGACCACGTTCGTGCTAACTTCAACACCAGCTGCGACCACGCCGCGAATCACGACTGTTAATGGCACGATCACTACTATTCCGGCAACGAGTGGTTCGTTCTCACGATCTTCCGCTAACAGCACTCTGTCCCAAGCTGGCTCGTCCTTTTCGACTGTGACGATTGATTCCACGATGTCCGGAGATCAGTCTTTGAGCGCCGCCGAGACCGTTGAATCATCAGCAACCACTTCAAAGTCAATCCCGATCCCGTCAATCGTCTCTGTCTCGTCGACCACCGAGAGTGGACAACAAGGTAGCAGCACCCAGATCTCAACTAGCGGCACCACCTTCAGGACATCGAGATCATCGACTGAGTCCTCGAGCGCTTCAGATCGCTCTTCGGGCACCTCTGAACACACGTCGTATTCTTCGAGAACTCTTAGCTCGACATCCACCTCTCATCGGACCACATTTTCCTCTACTACCACTGAGAGTTCATCAACGCGTTCTCGAAATAGCACAGGATCGGTGACGAATCGACCGACAAGATCGTCGACATTCAGCAACCCATTCCCTCCGACCTCGAACACGGCTGTGCCAACTCAAGGCTGCGGAGAGCAGGGTGACTTCACGATGGATTTTGACGACTTGCCAACGTTCAATGGAGGCAGTGCCAAGCTGTTCAGACGCCAAGCAATGAACATCACTGCCAACAATAGCACCTCCAACGGCAATGGCACATCAGAGATCACACAACAGCCACCTCTCAACCTGCGACCATATCGACACATGTTGTTCAGTAATGGGTACGTCTACGCTCCGAAGCCGGTAGAGCCTTTCGTGCCAGCATCTCCACCAAATGTGGCCGTCTTCCTTGCGAACGGAACTGGCTTCAAGTCTGGTCCGCAATTGAACGGCCTAGAGCCCGGTGAGATGGGCGATGGACCATACCACGAAGGCGACCCGGCTTTCTTCTTCGACGCCAAGGGTGCTGCGCTTGGATGTGACAACTCAGGACCTGGACCGTGCACCCTAGAAGTCACCAGCATGGTCTGGGACAACAAGACTAGAGACGACGTTCCTTCAAACGCGCAAAACTTCACTTTGCCACCCTGTGAGGGCTTCAAGAACTGCCAGTTGACGGATGTCGAGTTCCCGTCAACATTTCGCAAGCTAAGCGGACTCCGAATGCGCGCCGTCCACAACCAAGAGCCTCGCATGTTCTTCGTGGACAACATGAAGATGCGCTGGGCAGATAATTCATGCCAGGCGGGACTGAAGAGACAGCGCAGTCAATGAGAGATTAACGAAGATGGAGGCACATGATTATCACGGGCGCTCTGAAGCTCCGCTCATCGTAAGCCAGCTGCGGAGAGACGCCGAACAGGCACGAGCGACGCGACGAAATGAGCAATGATTGAAGGCACAAAAGCTGTTTCCTTACTTGGCTTCCCTTTCGATGTTATGATACGAGGTGCGTGCCAGTCCGGTACTGGTGGGTCCTCCATATAGTTGCAATAATAAGAAATGCTGTAAGATCATCAAATGGTAATCAACCAGGTTTCCAGAACTACAGGGTCCTATGGATGTGTTACGCGAGGCTACACACGGCTTACGGGCGACAGTACTATCCTGCTCTGTGCAGAAGTAGACCAGTCTGTTGCATTTCCTGGCCGGCATCGTCGGGCTGGTATGCGGAGGTCAAGCTTTCGGATGACCATATTCAGCTTCACAGTTATCAGTCACAGCAAGCTACCACTCCACAACCCGACTGTGGTGCGGCACAGGGTTTATTGCCAACCATGAGAAACGAAACTGCCAATTGTCAGCACACAGCAGAAATTTCGCGGCGTGTCGCATCTCCCGCCAGAGTCTGTCTCTCGAACATCGTCGCAAACCACGGCCGCCCGGCGATATGACCGATCTTATGGAGCAAGACAATAATGACTGGGAAGCATTCCGTCGAGCGGTGAGCGCAATTTATTCAACTGACCCAGCTTACACGACGATGACACCAACGCAGCGGTTGGAGCATATGCTCAGAGCAAGTGTGACTGCGCCTGTCTTGAACCATCGAGAGTCGTTCCAGACAGCGTTCGAAGGCTTTGACGACGACGAGGCAACGCTTGTTGAGGCCGCGGGAAACATCACTGCGGCTATCGCACCCAGAGAGCTCATGAGCAATAATCCCTTCCGCAACATGGCTCAAAATGCGATGGATGTCGACGATACTGCTATTGCTGGCATGAGCAACAACCCCTTTCGCAACCACAGAAGTCCCACCGTTGAGGATGTTGATGACGAGGCTCTTCCTCCGTCTCAACATACCGATGTCAGACAAGGAGCTCGTGCTGACGAGCCGCTCGACGTCTCTCAGGCCATGACCGCTCCAGTGCAACATAAAGGCCCAGCTCAGAGAATCGAAGATGTCGACGACGTTATCGAAAGTGGAGAAATTCTGGCGAACAGCGAGGAGCAACAGGAAATTGCAGATGCGGAGGCGGTCGAGCACTGGCTCGCAGCCTTGCGCTCTGCTTTGACCGATCCTCATCAAGGTGCCCGGCGCCTTCGTGCCATGGCAGCTGCAATGAATACTGACGATGAGCCGCTCAACGAGGGCGATGCCATCTCACGATTCGTTGCTGCCATGCCAGTGCCGCCCAGTGGCTCATCGGCTTTACGACACCAGCTAGAACGTCTGTCTATCGTGCTTGCTGGTGGCACGTCTACGTCTACACCGCGGGAAGGTGAACCTGGCAGCTCGACACAGGTCCGACCAAAACGTCAAGCTCGCGTCGACGATCTCAGAGCGGCCGCAGAGTCCTGGCAACCAGCCACGATCCGGACTGATAGTGGCACGCAACTCCACCTCCCCACTGTGCCGCCCACCAATGCTTATCCATCGCCGCCCAGCTCCGGCTCCAGCTTCAAGTCATTGGCGGATGACGCCGAGCAAGAAGAAGCGCCCACCGAAGCTTCAAATAGCGCTAGGGCGAGTGAAGAAGCGATCCAAGCGCCGGAAGCAGTTCCTGAGGTACCAACCAGACGCATCACTGAAGCGGAGTATAGGCGGGAGTCTGGTAGAGGTAAAGCTCGAGACACTGGCGATGTGTACTCGAGGCTTGCCGCACCTACTTCTGCATGGAAAGCGAAGCAGAAGCAACCACTTCGGTCAAACATCTCGAAACCTCGATTGAGGCTAGACACCCAGGTCGAGCAGTCTGCAGCTTGCCCAGTGCCGGAAACCAGTGATCACCCTGTAGCTGGTCCGGCCGATATATCTCGATCGTCGTCGCGGAGCACAGTCTGCCAGGAATCCGATGCCGCGACCTATAGAGACAACGTGGACCAGATGATGGAAAGACTGCGGTCTCAACCTGTACCAGAGCGGAAACCCGAGCCTCGACCGGTGTACGCCAGCAACTCGCAGAAGCAGGTGCAGGATGACGGAGAAGTAATGACCGCTACTGTGGTTGCTCCAGTGGCTATCCAACAAGCTCGTGAAGCACCAGCCAGATCTTCGCATCAGCAGTTGACTCACACCAAACCCACCAGCAACACTTTCAGTGCAAACAGGACGCAGACCAAGCAGAAGGCAGCAGCTCCCGCAAGATATGCTCGTCCAGACCCATTCGCGCCAAAGCCCGATCCGGCCACACGAGTACATGCACGGCCAACGCTAGCACCGATCGCACGTCCAAGGCCTGCGCCGGCTCCTCCTACCAGGCAAGTACGGCGGATGCAGAGCCGCGTGGATACAACTGCAAGAGTTGCAGAACAGCCACGCATCTCTCAAGCACCAGTCTGGGAGCGTCTGTCTCGGCAGTCAACTAGCGCCTCTGGAGCCAAGACCAAACGTCGAGCTGTGTATGTGAAAACAATACGTCCCACAGATGAAGGTGCGATCAGATCTACCTTTCATACGAAAAATCGTAGAAGCTGACCTCTATCCAGATCATGATGCGGAACTCCAGAACGCGATCAACGTCTCAAACATGGCGATCCGAGCACAGGCTGCGAACCCACCACGACTGAATAATGACAACGACGCGGCTGTTGCACCGAAAGCTAATCGACAAGACTCACGGGATGACACGGGTGCAGCAGCTGCGGATCAGCTTGTTGAGAGAACAGCAGGTGAAGTCCCAGGTCAACCACAGCGTGAAGCGCCGGCGCCTCCACGCTCACGCGATGTAATTGACTCGGCCGTCGGTCGGCGCAGACCAGAGTCGATCTGGTCGTCTTCGGGTATTGTGTTTACTTCGCGCACCGGCAGAAATGGGGAAAGACCAGATTCTACCCCAAAAGACGTCATGCCGACTGAAGCAGAGTTCCAAGATATGGTCAGACGCGCGGAGATCGAGGTGAATGTTCGCCATGCTTCGCAAGAGCTTGGTAGGCGGAAGACTTTCGAGCCACCGAAAGTCAGGAAGGACTCTGCGCTTATGTCAAGCATGAAGAACGCTATGAGCGCAATCATCAAGATGCCGTCCAAAATGACTGGCATCAAAGACTCGGCGCTAGCTGGTCTTAAGGTGCGGAATAGGAGACGAAGCCTGGACAGTCTGCTCGAAAGACCAGAAATTGCGGCTTTACAGAGCCACACCGGAGAGTACGGGGTCGAGCGACCATTGCTAGTAGGCAGACCTTACGAGACAATGCCAGGACCAAGTCGTGCATTGGACATACCCAGCTCCAGACTACCGCAACCGTCGGCGTTCAATTCGAGCAGGCGCGTCCTCCCGAAACCATTCCGAACGCGTTTCTTCAGACGGACTGCTCAGCCTTTCTTTCCTTCGTCGCTGAGCACACACCCCGAGGAAGACGAGGCACAGAGCAGAGTCTCATCAAGGCCAGACCCAGCGGCTGCCGGTAATCAGGAGTTTGTTGAGCTTCCGGCGACAGATGCCGACGGCAATGTCCAGAGAAGATCGGGAGAGACCATAAGAGTGTGGAACGAAGGGGGTGCAACGTGGTTGCATGCTCGAGAATATGTCGAACAGTCGGGCTCACAGCCATCGTAGGCCAAGGTCCAGGCCGGCATGATTGATTGGAGCAGGAGCATTGTTGATGATGAAGAAGGAGATACCCAACGCGTTGAATTTGGCCAAAGTGAGTTTACCCTGCGAAACAGCACTATTCACTGCTAACGTGTCCCAGATCTCAGAAATTGTAGGCATGGCGAGGGCGAACGCGTGATGACGGAGCAATGGAGATGGCAAGGAGGAGCATGGAGTTGGTGGAGTTTTGAAGGATGCGGTTCATTGCAGGGATCTTGGCACACCAATCCGCTTTGCCTCGGGACATCGACAACGTCACCTTGAACACAAATCATTGATATTACCAATAATCTACCTACCAAATGTAATGTTTCTTTCTTTCTACATGTGAGTATACTACCAAAGATGCCTCTCGCTACAATCCACCTCATCGCGCTCTCCCCAGGAGTCTCCATCTCCCAGTACCTCCGAGCATTGACATCCTACCCCATCAAACCTCTAGTCGCATCAAAAGTCATCCGATGGATCATCAAACCGGAAAAACTCTCCACCCATCTCCTCAGTCAAAAATGGGATCTCCTACTCATCCTACCTGCCGATGCCCCCATCCCTGAAATCTACCTCGGAAACAATTTTGTCCACCGACATTGGACAATCACAGCCGGCGTCCCTAAGAATCTAGTCAACAACTTCTCAGAACGTAACCAAAAACTCCTACACCCACAAAAAGGCGACGTCCCCGAACTCACTGGCTCTCTAAACAACCCAAAAATGTCCTCGTCTTCCCAAGGTCTTGAACTCAATTCGGACATCTTATCCTGGAGCCAAACTTCCCAAGCACCGGCCGGCGCCGTAAGCATGCTTAATCTCCTCTCTTTCAAACCTGGAAAAGCTGCACATGAAAGCTATCTACGTTATGGGAAAGCTTTTGCGGAATCTATTGGGTCGAGGCGAGGTGGAAATGCGAAAATTGTTGGGAAAGTGGTTACGGGTCAGGGTACTCCCGGGGAAGATAAGTATGGGTGGGATGAGATTGCTTTGGCGCATTATCCTTCTATACAGCATTTTACGGATATGTTGGCTTCTGAGGATTATCAGAAGGTTAATCATGAGAGTAGGTTGCCGGCTTTGAGGGATACTTGTATTTTGTGTACGAGTGAGTTGGATCCTGAGGTTGTGGATGATGAGAGGGCGAAGCTTTGATGGAGATGAGGAAGAGTTATGATAGATTTGTATACTTGATGAAGTACCATGTTAATCAATCTGCGCAATTCTACCTACATTGTGAACGTCTTACTTTTTTGGACCAAGGCGGTAACAATTTTGTGATCTCAGGTTTAGCATTTTCAACCTCCGCACCCTCCACCTCCACCACCTCCACCACCTCCGCCTGAACATCCTCCACCACCTCCGCCTGCTCCTACTCCCGAGCCTCCTCCTCCGCCATTCCCCCTATTCCGCCTAGCCGCATCTAAAGCCTCCATAGTCACAAGATGATCCCACCATCCAAACAACACAATCAAACTCATCGCCTCCAAGTCCGCTGCCAAAGGCACAAAGAAGTCAATCCGGCCGACACCTTTCTTCCTTTGCATACCCTGATGGGTCTCAGGATCCAAAGTCCCCGTATGCCAAATTCCGGTCGAAACAAGTTTCGGCTCGTCGGTAATGTAGACAGCAAGCGCAATCCCCGGCTGAGTTGAGTCGACAAGTTTATAATTCGTGTTGCCATCATATCTACAGAAGCCGTGCATGTAGCTCCTGGAAGTTCCATCACGTCGAGCTATCTTTCTGGTTTCCTTCGCGACCTTACGATCCGATTTGGGAGGTTTGGCGCCGGCCAGGATGGCTCTGTCCTTCTCGGGATCGCACTGCATCCAAAAGAATCTCCTGCCTTGGTATTGGAAGCCCATGTACATGTTTATTGTTGTCTTTCCTTTCCGAACTTTGGGCCAGCGGTCATGTTTGATATGGGGGCCGAGAAGGATTTGAGTATGCCCAGTGTTGGAAACGATGGTATCTTCGTCGAGGTAATTTGTGCTGTAGTCGTAGGAAGCTAGTTCTTGGTCTCCACGGTGAAGTGCCACTGGGTACCTAAACGTGGCGTGGTACTGCGTATCGCGGTCCAAGAGGAGGTCGATGTGGAACTTGACGAAACTTGGTGCTTTGTATGTCGTTCCCCACCAAAATTTGTGCGGCTCAGCTGATTCTATCACACCGACCAGATCGAAAGTCTTCGCAGCCGACATTGTGTGTCTCCAAAGAGTATGTAGCTGGTACAGATATAGGTGAGTGGTGATGTGGCGTAGAAAGAAAAGGAAAGTGACGAAGAAAGCGATAGAGGAGAGATGTCTGCTCACAGCTTAGAGTGCTGCGAGGCAGTGACCATGCAGAGATCATGCCAGCACGACTTACCGTTTCAGCGAGAACATGGGTCGCTGCGGAAGCTACGTCTGCACATATGCAGATTGGCAAGTGCCAAAGGAAACCGTGCAGCCCGAAGGCAAGTGCAGCGTATCACAGTGGAAACAGCTCATCCTCTTGCGAGGACGTCAGAAGGTGGGTTCAGAGATGTTTGCATTTGTCTATGAAGCGACGGGCGCAAAGGCATCTCTCAGCTACCATGCTGAAGAAGTTGTGGTATCATCCCTGGCCATTGCAGGCCTCCTTTACGCCAGACTCTTTTTCGTGACTTTTCCCGATCATGCAACCCTTTCATCAATCAAACGTGCGCAGATTTATGCGACGAGCTGGACAACACCGCCAGCCTCCTTGATCTTGCGCTCGGCATCCTTGGAGAAGTAGCGGGCGCGGACGATGAGTGGGATCTCTGGGATACGGCCCTTTCCGAGGACCTTGCTGTAGCCGAGTGGGAGGAGGTCGAGGACTGGAGCGGTGTCCTTGCTGCCGCCAGCAAGGTACTTCTCGCGCTGCTCTTGTGGGACGAGCGACCAGAGCTGACGTTCCAATTAGTCTTTGCGCATTGCTACAAAATATCTGAACCTGCACTCACCTTGTCGAGGTTGATGACTGGCTTCCAGAACTGGTTCTGGAGCTTGTGGAAGTATCGCATACCAACCTTTCCGAAGTAACCTGGATGGTACTTGTCCATGTTGGTACGGTGGTGGTGCTGACCACCGGCAAGACCACGACCACCTGGATGCTTGCGGTGCTTGCCAACACGACCGTGACCGGCCGAGACGTGACCACGGCTGGAAGAATATAATGTTAGTATTTGTTTCGAGGCCTCCAAATTGTCCAGCGCCAATTCCACATCATGTCGAATGCGCGCATTTCGTTGAGAGACTCACTGCTTGCGGGTCTTGGTGAGTCTGGTAGGCATTGCGGCGGTGGGTGTCTATTGCAATGCAGGTGATGTCCCTGATGAAGCAGCAAAGAAGTTCACAAAGTCGAGACGCAGTTTCGAGGTGGTGTGGGCTTGGCACAAAGTCAGGTGACAATCTTGGCACCACTTCTCGCTCACTCCTTCCAGGATTCGGCCTTACTTTGATCCGAAGAGGAGGTCACCCAACCTCGGCAACAACCAGAACAAGAGGACCAGTATGCATATCATTACCGACGGGTCAAGAAATAATGTCAGAAACGGACTTTCATTTCTCGACAACCCGTTCACGAAATGTCTGAGCCAAAGAACCAGTCTAAGCAAGCCGCCGAGCGAGCATCCCAACTATCAGAACATCTCCAACCCTCCCAACAAGAACAAGAAGAAAAGCCCCGTCAACGGCGAAGAAAACAAAAGAAAGACCCCAAAGATGACCTCCCTGCGGACTACAGCGACATCCTCTCACAACTCCAAAAACTCAAAGAAATAGCCAACACCCCCGACCACACCCGCCGCGGCTACATCCGCCAAAAACAAGACGGAAAACTCTGGGTTCGCGAACGCATCACCAAATTGGTCGACACAGACTCATTCCAAGAAATCGGATACGCGACCGGCCACGTAACCTGGAAATCCTTAGGCGGAGAAAAAGAAGACATAGAATCTTTCCTCCCGCATAATAATGTCCAAGGCTACGCTAGACTTAATGGGAGAAGAATTGTGTTGACAGCTGATGATTTTACGATTAGAGCAGGTCATCAGGATGGAAATCTTATGGCTAAAACTTTGTATACTGAGAAATTAGCGTTGAAGTATAAGATTCCAATGATTAAGTTGACGGATGGGAGTTCGGGAGGGGGGTCTGTTAGTACGATTGCTGAGACGGGGTTCTCGTATGTGCCTCCAATGCAGGGATTCGATGTAGTAACCGCACAATTGAACCTCGGGATCCCGAATCTAGGAGCCGTATGCGGACCTGCAATCGGTTTAGGTGCAGCAAGAGTGGTATCCTGTCATTTTAGCGTCATGGCATCGAATATTGGAAGTTTATTCAATGCCGGACCACAAGTTGTTAAGAATGCAACATTTGAGGAAGGTTTGAGTTTTACGGATTTGGGTGGTCCGGGGATGCATTGCACGAATGGGACGATTGATAACTTGGCAGAGGATGAGGAAGGTTGTTTTGAACAGATTAGGACGGTTTTGGGGTATTTGCCGAATTGTGGGATGGAGGTTCCGCCGATATTAAAGGATTGTGAGGATCCGGTGGATAGGGAGGATTTGGAGTTGAGGACGATTGTGCCGAGGAAGAGGGAGAGGATGTATAATCCGAGGACGGTTATTAGGACGGTGGTGGATAAGGGGAGTTTCTTTGAGATTGGAGCGCTTTGGGGACGGACGGCGATTATTGGGCTTGCGAGGTTGGGTGGGAGACCTGTGGGCATTCTTTCGAATAATGCTGAGATTTCGACGGGGGCGATTGATGCTGCTGGGAGTCAGAAGTTGACGAGACACTTGAAGTTTTGTGATGTGTTCAATTTGCCGATGTTGCAGTTTGTGGATGTGCCGGGCTATGCGGTGGGGACTGTCGCTGAAAGAACGGCGACCATGCGATGGGGTGTTGAGTTGACGAAAGCGTACTATACTACGACAGTTCCGCTCTTCAGCGTCATCGTCAGGAAGACATATGGCGTTGCTGGCGGCGTCATGGTCGACTGTCGAGATCCACACATGCGAGTTGCTTGGCCTTCAGGTGAATGGGGTAGCTTGCCGCTTGATGGAGGTATAGATGTTGGACATTCACATGAGCTCCGGCAAATCGAGAAAGAGAAGGGTATAGAAGCAAGGAAAGAGAGGTATTTGGAGCTGCAGACTATGTACAGGCGGTTGATGAACCCAGTACGGACTGCCAACCACTTCAGCATTGAGGAGATCATTGATCCAGCGAAGACGAGGCAAGTAGTGGCGGAATGGTGTAGAATGGTGTACGAATCTCAGCTGCCGCAGCGCGTGCTGGAGAGAGTCTGTGGGAAGCTACAACCTCTATATGCATAGAAGTATTCTCAAGTCTGTAATACGCGTCATCCGTGGCCACAAGTTCGTCAAAATCGCGACGGGTAGCCTGTCCTATATCGCCATTTATAAGCGCTGTATCTTCTATCTAATGTGTTGTAATGATGAGCCAGGACACATATTGGGTGGATGAGATACTCACATTCTCCAAGTTGACATGATTCCTAGAAGTCGCGGTTTCATCTCTGAAGACCATTGAAGGCGCTCGGAAGCTTCTGTGTCGAGAAATTGGATGTCCTAGACGGACTCTTGGCACTGCGATAAGAGGATCGTGGGTGTAGCAACTTCTGGTGAAGTCAAAGCTGCAGATAGGTGGAAGATTGAAGGGCTAGCTTTGACAGCTTATTCTTCTGGGCATAGATACATCGAACATGGTAGGTGACACTTTAGCCATAGCAGAGGTTGAAGAGCAGAACCTCCGTCAAATTCTTTGATCGCGGACAACGCCAACAAGTCCTTCGAAGATAGCGTAGCACTCAAATCCCGCCGATCCAAATGAGCCAGCTTCATTCCCGGTACTCGCTCTGAACTCGACAATGAATAGGCCGGCCCAATGACTTCGTACGCAGTTGAGATTTCGTGAGTCTTGCGATTTGCTGGACCTCTACCGACCAGCCAGTGATTACCCTCAATGGTATTGCACTCCGGGTCAGAGCCACTGATAGAATATAGCACTGTTATCAGGTCGGACGCACGAGTTTCTGGAGGAACCAGGACTGCTTCCATGATTGTGCAAGCTTCAGGAGACAAAGGATTTTCAAGTCCAGAGATTATCCTCGCTACCTTAAATTTTTCCAACGACTCTGGCCTCAGCGAGGAAATTACTTTTTGCATAGCATTGAACGGGCTTGAATCCATCCGAAGTACCCTGCACATTTCGTCTACAACGTTTTGCAGACTTCGAATTTGACTTTCGTGCGCTTCGTCTAAAGTGAACTTGCAAGACTGATCTTCAAGGCTACTCAATGTCCAAATATCTCGTGTTGAGGCTAGAGTGGAAAGGCGACGTGGAACAGCCTGACTGGAAGCAAGTTCTTTTTCAGAATGAAGGCCTAAGCACTGCTTCCGGCCTTGCAGATTGGCCGCAACGGCATGTGCGATGTGGCCAAAGTGTCGGATAGTAGCAGTGTTCAGCAGGCCTGTGAAGTTATCCGAAGTCACTGCGAATGCCCTCACAAGAATCCGGACGCTCTTCAATGCGGCAGAATGCAAGTAAAATGGTGGGTTGCCAGGGGATGCACCCTCAGCCGATGTTATGTATGCCTTGATGTAGTTCTCTAAAACATCAACGAGTGGCAATTGATAATCGACCACTATGAGGGAGGCGAAGGTCGGCGGTATGAGTGATAGTAGTCCGTAAAGCTGGTCTCGTGGTTCAAAGCAATGTCTGTCTCGATGACTGCAGATCAGGCTAGCAAGATCATATGTTCCCGCGGTGTGCTCGGGTAGCAAGACGTTGCGTAACGACAACGTTACCGAGGTGCGAAGAATGATGGGTTCGAGTCTCAAAGCTTCCGCCATGATTCTCGCTGTAGCTTTGCTGCTGCCATAGAATATAACAGCGTATTTGGCAAGGGTGCATTCTTGGAGGGTCCAAAGGCGGTGAAAATAGGGGTGATCGACCAACCAATCCTGCAGCCTGTGGCGCGTAAAGTCATGTCCTGATCTCGGTCCATCAGAGTAATTCTCCAGGTACTCGTGGAACCCATTGTCGTTGCATTCCCCCAAGCAGATGGCAACTTGGCAAGCATGACTATAGATATCCCCCATGCGCACGATCTGGAGTGACTTTTCGCCATGACATTCCTGGTCAATGCATAATGAGTCCAACCAGTAGTATTTGTTGACTTCATGATGTCTCATCTGCCACAAAGCATGCCAGCAGTTGAATCGAACTTGAGCTCGTTGATTGTTGATGCAAATGTACACGGGCTGGTCTGGTGAGCCCCAAGTGTAGGAAATCGCGACATAGTTATCTGAAACATCATCCAAATCGTGAACACTGAGAGTACAATGGATGTCGTTGGGAAAGCGTTCCTCGGTGGGCCGAATCTGCAGCAAGCGGATCTGCTTCGAAGCGTCTTGAAGTGGTGGACGAACGAAAGTGAATTCCGGTACTTCGGTCATGCCCCGTGCGCCTGGTTTCTCTGATCGACGTTGGAAGCTATGGATTATTCGTGCCTCTTCCTCAAGCAAATGCTGTTGGCGAACGTAGCGGGTGATGTGAGAGATGGATTAATGCTGTGTTCAAAACCCTTTAAGGTAGACACGTTCCTGCATGTGTTCCCCAATATCGACCCTGGGTGCGTTCACGGCGTGAACAGACGTGTCGGAATCTCGGGAAGCTGAGAGCCAGTGATGTATCGTTGTGTGTTGAATATGCGTTGGAACTACGTGGAAGCTTTGATGGAAGGTGCAGCCTTTTCACAACAAGAAGCTGCGCCACATCACTGGGGCCGCCAATCAAACACCAAGCCGTTCGTCTGTCGCGATATGAGGCGATCTGACTTTCCGGTTCCTCTGGTACTCTGAGATCGCATGTTCACTCATACTCTCGACATGATAAGGTAGTTTAGTAATGCGATTCACATCGCAGTGGTCGGGAAACCTCGTGAGTGCGCGGTCGTCTGATGTGTTGGCATTTCGCGCTGTGCACGATGTAGAATCGAATATGGCCTGCTAAGTAGTGGCTCTCGATCCGGCCCACTTTCGCATGAGCGAAATCAGCAAGAGCATCTGGGAGCCTTTCTCAAGGAGTCACAGTACGATCAAGCTTAAAGCGCATCTTGCCATTCTGCTCATTCACCTCAGACCCAATCTTTTCCAGCTCTTCCCATACACCAGGGTACTTCTCTTTCGCCCACTCCTCAATCTCATCTTGCTTCGAGCCATTCTGCGCACCATCATACATGCTGCCAAGCAGGAAGGCATCAACAATCAGATCATTCCGTGCCTCGGCCTGCTCCAAAGTCTTGATCCCCAGCTCATTATCACCATTCCCGACCAGAGCAGCAAGGTATGAAGCCCACAAGCTTTGATCAAGGTCAATGTTCTTCTTTCTTAGATTCTCCCATAACTCTTTTGCTCTTAGGTCGCCAAATGGTGCCATTTCGCATGCTCGAAGCGCGATGTGGATACTATTGAACGTTGGACCTTCTTTGCTCGAAACAATATTATCCCAGAAGCCGATAGCCTTTCTTGGCTGACCACAAGCTGTGTATGCGAGCATCAAGGCATTGTTGACGTATGTATTGAGGTCGACATTGTAGTCTAGCTTCAGCTGGTTGTGAATGATCTCCAGACTGTCAAGATGTTGAAGGCTCGCCGATCCCATGAACGCTGCGGCGTACGTATCCACGGTAGGCATTGTGTCGACGCGTGAGTGCTTTCGCATTTCATTGAAGAGGCTCACGGCCATGTCAGGACGCTCGCGCTCGAAGAAATTCTTCATGATCTTTGTCCGCTGTGGCCGTGGTGTCTCTTCGAAGATAACGCGAATGACGGTATAAGCATCCCATGAACGTGATAGAGGCGTTTCGGGTTCGAGGCAGAAAGCAAGAATTGCATTCCGAATGCTCGCTCGCTCAGATGAGGAGTAGTGATAGGCGTGAGTGTTGAGCAGGTCAACAACGTCATGAACTTCATCTCGGTTCAGATGTAGAAGAGCCAGAGTTGACACAGTCTCTGGCTCAAAGCGTGCTCGTCGATCTGAAAGGTCCATAGCAACGTTCATGATAGTGTCAAAGTCATGTCGCTTTCCCTTACACATTGCCACAATGAGTCGGTTGACGACCGGGAGGTCGTCATTGGAGGAAGTATCCATTGCTTGGAGGCTTTTGTAAGCGATTAAAGCACCATCGACATCATTGATGTTCAGCCGATAGTCCATTTGCAGCTGAAAGGTTCGAGCATCTGGCTCGATACCTCTATCTTTGCCCAAGGAAATGAATCTCTCCGCCAGGTAAGGGTCCGCCCTAGAAGTAGCATATTCGACAAGGTTGTTGATTGTGGTAATGTCAGGCAGTCTCCAATGATCAGGATTGGGCCTTGTTTCGTTCGTTTTCTCCATGACATTGAACATGCGTCCAATCTCATCTGCGCCTTTCCCAGTCCCGGCAGCCCATATAAATATTGCGTCCCAGACCTCTTTAGGAGCATCGCCACTCATGCTTTGACGTACAGCTTCATGTCCAAATTCGAGTTGATTGTGCTGTAAGCACCAACGAAGTACACGTTGCAGCTCGGTCCCCATCCTTTCGCCGATGGTACCTGTTGGCGATGACACAGGTTCATAGCATCGCCAAAGCTCAGTGAACCACGATTTCACCGGTGATACATGGTCTTGACGTAGATAAAATTTCAGCATGCTCTCCGAAAGAAAGGGGTTGTTTTGGTCTACCCATTCACGAGCTCGGATCATATCAAGCGTTTTCAGCAACTCGGCCTCGTTGCTCTCTGATGCAAAACCACGCAAGACCCATGGCCAGAGCCTGCTCAGTGGTTTCGAGAAACGCGATACAGCCTCGCTATTCGAATCGGACTGACGTCCCTGGGTGGAAGTGGCCGCGCCAGAGGTGAAGTCCTGTTCCTCGCACTTCAAAGTAAACTTTCTCGCATCCAAGGCACGACCAGAGGTGCTGAGCATCTTGACGTAGACGCGCCGTAGTTTCCCGGACATTCTCTCCCCATCTAATGCGGCCAACATGGTCTCGACGAGTTCCAAGTGTGCTGCAGTCGGATTCGACGCGCTGCGATCTAGAACGGCTTGAAGAGCGCCAGCCTTCCCTTCCTTCCATGCTAGACCTTTGATTGGTAGCGCCGTTTCGTTATTGCTGCGCGGTTGCTGCGGATCAAAGCAGTACTTCCAAGCTCCCAAAATCAGTTCGGCTTGAGTATCGCTAATCGCCTCTTTCTTGGTGTACTTGTATTCAAAGAACTCTCTGAATGCACTGGCAATTTCTTCCGGTGGCGGAAGTCTCGCGCGCATCCTCTGTAACTTTGCCAACTGCATCATGTCCTCAATGCCGGGATCGATATCTGCTTCTTTTGCATCTGCCTTCTTGCCTTTGAACATGTTGAAATTGAAGAAAGTCCGCCGTTGCGAGCCATTTCGATGTATGGGTCTTCTGGCGTACTCGTTTGGTCTTCTGGCAGTAGAATAAGCTTGTCGTCGCAGGCAAGCTCTATGTATGATGGGTTCATTGGCAAGTATTCGCCGGAAGACGTGGCGTGTGAGGTGTGACGGCATTGTGTCGGTCGTTGCTCGTTTTAGGCCATTGAGGGTAGGGTAGGATATATACGGATTCCAGATCCAGGTAACCAGTCCAACATATACAATCCCGAATGTACACTTGTTCGCGTTGCGAGAGCTGCAGTCGATGATGTTCATGAGAGGTCGAGGTATGATACATTGAGTCTTGGCACTCCCGCTTCGCCGCGGTGCTGCCATCTCCATCTCCCTGGCTGGCTTCCTTTCACATGAACAATTGATGAACATCCGTCCCCGGCAACAACGACAATGTCACTGTCACTGGAGCATGCTTTTACCCGGCTGTCACTGTCTGTGAAGCAACCATCGTCAATATGTCGCCAATGCCGCCGCACATTCGCGACCGTCCCGCGGAAAGAGCAGCAGCAGCGTCGGAATCAAAGCGCGACAGCAGCATTTGCTGGTCAGTCGTCCATCTATCCTCCTTACCCTTTACTCCCACTAACATTCACGTAGATCTCCTTGAAAGCAATCGCACACGATCAACGAAGGCCACTATGGCATACACCCCATCATCACCATCATCCACATCGCCTCAAGGACCTTTGGGACAAACGGCGTCGACCGCATCTCCGAAAACTCCTACTCCCTCTCCAACATCGACCAGCGGCTGGAGTATGATAGCACAAGATGCCGTACACACCGCGACCCAAGCGCGCAAAGAGATCGTCCAGCGCCAGATGCTCCTCGACCAGGAGCGCGGCTGGAACCGTCAGGACCTCGAAAAACAAGCCAACCACCGCCGCTGGAAACAAGGCGATGTCTACGCGCCTCACGACTTGACGGGCGTAGAAATGGCCAAATGGAAGAAGTTGCGAAGGAAGCCAAAACCGAGATACGATGTTCTTGATCGGCTGGCAATAAATCCGCTAGATCACTACAAGAACTTTTCTATTATGAGCGAGTACATCACCGAAATGGGGAGGATCAAGCACAGCAACGATACGAATCTAAGGCCTGTGAATCAGAGGAGGATGGCGAAGGCGATTAGGAGAGCAATTGGGCTGGGAATCTTAATGCCAAGCACGCATAGGCATCCGGAGATTTTGAGGATGACTATGCTCAATCGGAGGAGGTAGTGAGCCTGCTGTGACTCGAAAAGGTATCCGGAAGCCGTAGAAGATCCCAACGAAAGCCCATCAGCACAATGCTCAGGATCGGTGACCTGTCCTCCCACTCCTCACCATGCTCACCATGCTCACCATCTGGCCCAGTCCTCTGAATGATATCCGAATTTCTCTACACCACCTCGAATCATCCTCGCTAGTGCTGTGACTTACTCCCCTGAAGCCGAGCTGGCCGCTTCGATCTTGCCTCCTCCAACTCCAACTCCTATTTCACGTCAGCACGTCCTACTCGGACCGCAAAGAATCTACTCACATTGATGCGGCGCTGCACTAGGTAAAGACGCTCTGCATAGAAAAACCACCTTTCAAACTCCTCAACCCTCTCCCGTCGCATCCGACTAAGGTTTGATTCCATAACCTCGAGGTGTAGGGCACTTGGTCCATAGGACTTGCCGCAGCCCATTCCCACGCCGCAGAAACTGGGAATATCGAATCGGACGCGAATGGTGGATTTGTCCAGGTCGGCGGTGACGTCTCGGAATTTGGCATTGAGTCCGATTTTGTCTACCCGAGGGGTAACGAAGACATGGTTTAAGTAGTACATTGCTCTTGTCTCGGATCGGATTTTGCGGTTTGTGAGAAGGAGACCTGGGACTTTGAAGCCGGTCGCGCTGACTTTGATGGTGTTTGGAGTGTCAGAGAGAGCGTACTGATAGATCTTGTTGCGCAATTCGGCGCAGAGCTTGAGGAGGTGTGGACGGTCGTCGTCGCCGCCGGTTACGTGGCTGGTTGTTGGCATCGTGTTGAGAGTGTGTATGTGTCGGTTGGCAGTGGAATGAGAGAAGGAGAACGGTGAAGCTTGAGCGATTCACGATTCCAAGCGGAAAAGTCGAAGTGAGGCAAACACGCGCCAAGACTATCACATGGGCCGCAGTCAAACCATTCGAACAGCTTCACTTGCAAGGAACAAACAACGCACTTCAAGCAACTTCTGGCTCGCGCATGAAGTGACCATTATTCAACAACACTCTACTCCTCTCTGCTCGCAACAATAACCTCGACCTTCGCGCAGCATGGCCGCTCAACCCTCGAGTCAGAGTCGCCTCCTCAGACTTTCCGCCGAATTACGCAACCGCATCTGGGAATACGCCCTCACCTCCTCCAACCCCATCCTCGTCACAAACCGCGGCTTCTCAGAACCAGCATTACTCCTCACAAACCACCAAATCCGCCACGAAACTCGAGCAATGTTCTTCGCCCTCAACGAAATCGCATTCACCACACCGAACTGGGACCCATCAACCCTATGCGCATTCTCCTCCAAGGTCAAGGTCGAAATTCCAGTCGATGTAGCGCTATTGGTCGAGTACCTACCGGGGGATAACAAACCAGTCTGGAGCAACCTGATGCGCTGGTTCAAGGCAGGTCACGACGGTGAAACAAAGCTCATCTTGCACGGCGATCACGAGCTGCCTTCTCCAGTGTCTAGGGTCGCAGCGCAGGCTTTCGATCTTATAGCCGAGCTGCAGAGTGCCGGAAACTCTTGGGAGACTATCGAGAAGTCATTGCAGATTATGAAGAAGGCGACGCAGGAGCTTGTGCATTGGGAGTGAAAGCGAAATTGGGCTAGTACGTTGGCAAAGCGACTGGTGTCAGAATCGGGCTCCAGTCATCAGGCCTATTTGGTGGAGCGGAAGGTCTTGCTTGACTTTGTTGCCATTGTGAACTGCGGGATATCTTAAGCTGGCCGTCACCTAGCACAAATGGCATCTGGAAGTCATGGAGCGTACTAATGAGCGCCCCTCTTAAGACCAACGATCTTTCCATTCGCACCACCTCATCTTTCCTTCATCTCACCATTCCCAATCCTACTCAGTACCAGGACAGGTCTAAGATCACGTTCAAACTCGTCTTGACCTCTTCGTACCTTGATGACTTGCTTCCTGATACCCGACTGACTTGCTGAACCGACCCTTTGTCCATGGCTCTAACTCCTATCCCATGTCAGCACATTCCACTCGCACCTGCGGAAAATCTCCTCACCTGGAAACATCACTTCGACCTAGTAAGCAGGCACAACTCCTTCCAGAGCTTCATATCCGTCTCGCAACCATGTCTAGTAGCCTCCATATACATCAAGCTCACCACCATGAAAACCCCAATTAACAACAGCAAATCACCCGACAAACTCGGCACAGTCGGCTCTTCCTTGATGTCGGGTCCGTAAACATAGTGCCAGTCAGGCACTTCCTCCAGCTCCCAGATCATAATCAGAAATTTGAAAGCATGTTCGTAAGTGAAAACTTCATAACCTGTCTCTGGGAGCTCGAAAGCACGCCATTCACCGGTCATGTGAATTGCGAAGTCGTGTTTTGAGTAAAACATTGCTCTTGTTTCTAATCTGATTTGGCGGTTGGTAAGGAGGAGACCTGGGACTTCGAAGCCAGTAGCGCTAACTTCAACGGTGTAAGGGGTAGCGGATAAGGCGTATTCGTAGATTTTGTTGCGCAGTTCGGCGGGAAGTCGAAGCAATGGGGAGTCGCTGTCAATGGTGTTTTGGTTGATTGTGGTTGGACTTTTGGTTGCGGTTGGACTTTTGGTTGTGCCGCGTCGTGCTGGTATGACGGAGGTGTTCCTTGGAAGGGGACTCGAGAGGCGGGGACCACCGCCAGCGGTGTTTTGTTTCGTTGTTGCCATGTTGCTGGCTGTGGCCATACCTTACTCTCGGTTGCGGTGCGTTGTGCTGGTGTGGTTGAAGTGCTCGTTGAAGGTGGACGAAAGGAAGGTTATGTTAGAGATTGGATGAGCCATGACTTGAAGTGAGGGAGTCAAATTCGAGATCGTTGTCTGCATGTGATGGCCGTGCAGTAGTAAAGTGAATGACATATGCTTCATCAATTGTTCGGCTCCTCTTGCATGTGATGGCCTTGGCGCTCAGACTCGCCCTGGCCAAACATCGTCTGTTCTTATTTGTACCTTAGAAGGTATATCATAGTGGAAACACAAATACGAGTTCATAAACTTGTCCTTTGCATAATAAATACTTCAAGAAGAAGAAGAGGAGACTAGCAATGCCCAAATCCAAATTCATTCTCTCTCTCATTCATCAACATGCAAAACAGCCATGCGCGCAATCAAATACCAACTAGCGAATCGAGGTATCAAGAAAGAATTTCACACATCCTCCTCCTATGCGTTACGTCGAGAAAAGAATAAAAAAGTCATGACAATTGATTGCGTTGCGTATCATCGTATCCATTCCATTTCCGTCCGTATCCCGGGGGTATCTCAGAGTCATGAAACGTTTCAGATAACAATAAGTAAAAAGCGAAAGGAAGTGAGCCTCTCCAATGCAAAAAGCTGCGTGCGTAACTTCGTTTGTTCCAAAGGAGACAGGGTCGTAAATTCGTGAGGTTTCGTCCAAAACATAGTAAAAGGGTATTCGTTTTCGTGGTCATTCGGTTCCGGCGGCAACGTTTTCGTCGTCATCCTAAGATCGATGCTCCGCTCGGTTGCCTTCGGATGTGGCGACTGCAACAAGTGCTTCGAGCTTCGCCATATCATTGTTCGGCTGCTGACCATAATTGGCCTGCGCAAATCGTGGATCGTGACCGCTTTGCAGCGCGTAAGTCTGAGGAGGCTGAGCTTGTTGCTGCGGCGATTGTTGGACGTAGGTCTGATAACCTGAATCAGTCCTAATGCGATCCTCCTTGTGTTGAACATGGCTGCTCTGATTGGGATTGTAGTATACCTTCTGCTCGTCGGATGTGATTGCAGTCCCAGGAGGATATTGATGTTCGGCGGGCATACCTGGGTTGATGATGACCGGATTGTACTCAGCACCTTGCGAGGTCGACGGTGTTGGGACACCATCGCTACTGCCTGAGTCCTCAGGTGAAGGGCGGTGTGGCATGAAGGCTGCCCCTGGCACGCCACCTTGATGAGGTGTGATAGGCCCTCCGTACCAGGCGGTGCGCTTATGCTTTCGTGGAGTGACAGGGCCTTCGGGCATCGACATATGCTTTGGGTGAACGTATTGCTGTGGGGGTGCCTGAGGATGGTAGTAAGCCGTCTGTTGGGGAGGCGGTACCTGCTGTGCCTGCCACTGTCCTTCGACTGGAGCATTTGCCGCAGTGATGTCAAGCCTGGTCAAGCCCTGTTGCAAATCCCTCCCAGAGCTTGTGGGCCTTGGCGAGGAATCAATCATCATGGCGTCCGGCTGTCGTGTGCTTGGTGGCGGAGCATGATCGAAACTTTCGATCCCCGGTAAGCGCGTCATTTGACTAGCGGCTTGATGCTGAGTGAATGCAGGTCTTGGCTCGTCGGGAGTCTGATGGTACGTCAATCCACTCGTGGCTGGTCGTTGCTGATACTGCGAATTCGTAGACGGATGCCAAGTCCGTCGTCGATACTCCATCTCGCTCTCCGATTCTCGGCGACCATGCGAATAGATGGAATTGGTTGGACTGCCGTATATGCTACTGGCTTGCGAGAACGTCGCAGATTGGCCAGATGGTAGTGGGCTGAAGTACGGCTGCGGATAGGTTGAGTGCTGGCCTTGGAACGGATTGGCGCCAGAGGGTACAGACAGTCTACGGCCTGATGATCTAGCGCCATTATAGAACGATGACCTGGATATGGTAGACACCGGTGATACCATGCCAGCCTGGAAGCGTGGGCTCTGTCCACCAGTGGAGAATGCTGTCGAAGTCGGCGTGCTATAGCCAGTGGGCGATGAGTTGTAGTACATGTATTGCTGATTTGGACTGCCGGTGACTCCGCCGTAAGTCTCGAGAGACAATCGAGCTCGAGCTGCAGGGTCATTCGCCATCGCAAGCGGCGGCGGTCGTCGACGAGCATCATCAGGAATGCCGATGCTCGAAGTCGTTGAACCTATGCTCGAAGTCGAGAGGTTGCGGCTGTGACCACGAGAATGGGTGCCACCACCACCACTACTGCCCAAAGTCGATGCTCGTGAACGATTGTTGGGAGGTCGCACCCGGTCGGTCCGTATTTGTCTTTGGAATCGTGTGCTGGTAGCTGCGAGAGACTCCGCAGGTATCTCTTCGTTAACGTGAACAGTCTGCGCATGTTGACGGAGGTTGTCTAGTCGTGAGAATCGACGAGAGCAATGACATTGGAATGGTCTCTCGCCAGTGTGCTTTCTGCGGAGTTGTTAGCATAGAAGCCGAACGCATGTACTCAATCTTGCTTACCGTATATGTCTCGCCAAATGTTCGCTTCGAGTGAAGCTCAGCTGGCATGGCGGGAACTCGGTGCAGAAGAACCTCTGGCCCTTCTTCTTCTTGCCTGATCGTTGCGATTCGCTCTTGACACTATCGTTATCCGAGTCACCACCGTCGTCTGCATCCAACTCATCGTCCTGCCCGGCTTCTCCCATTTCAACATCTTCCGACTCGCCTTGCGACTTCTTCGATCGATTTGAACCATCTCGCTTCACCTCGCTTGATCCTTGCGGTGTGCTCGGCAGCTCTGGTGCGGTCGGTGGTTCCTCTGGTAAAGGTCGTTGCCCAGGAACACCTGCAAAGCTGTGTCTCGTTGGAGTGTTGGGTGATGATTCATCATTATTGATATCTTGCGCTTGTTCGGATATGCTTGCATCGGGCTTTGGGGTCGTCGGGGTAGCCGCTCTCATAGCCTGACTGCCTTCAGAAGCAGACAGACCAGTGTTGACGGCCGAGAATGTTGCCATTTGTCTCGCGACGGCAACGGGTTTAACGCTGCTCAACAGCTTACCGCTCCAGTCGTGCGACTACCGCACACAGTCGCTCGGGCGGCACGATCGCACTTTCGTTATTATTCGGTCGTCGCTGCTCGTATAGTGCTGTGCTCTAGATTGGTAGGTCCTTTCACCGCGCGTTCCGCTGGTGGTATTAACGTTAACGTCGTCGTGGGTGGTGGGGATGCGTGAGGCTGGGGGATCGTAAACGGCCCGTATGCATCCAGAGGAGGTACTCGACCAACTGGCGTTAAGGAAAGACTCGAACGGAAGTACTCCGCAACGGTACGTTAGGTACGTCGTCTACTCGTCAAGTCGTGAGGGTATGTGCATGCGTTGCGTGCAGTGCATCAGCAGAGCATTCGGGAAGCCGCAGAGACGATGGGAATAGATGCAGCTGGCGCGGCTAGAAGCGCTGACGACTGATAAGGCACACTTGAAACAGGCTGCGGCCAAGTGCAGGATGTCAAGGATGCCCGCCACACGCACGCAAGCTGATCGCTGACGTTCTGACGTTGCTGGAGCGCAGGCACGAAAGCATCAGCGTGCGTAGCGGGGAGAGGAGAAGAGGCGATCCCGCAGTGAGTGAGTGGCAGAGCGACAGGAAAGCAGTATGACAGGTTGAAGCTGGTCAATTGGACGGCACAGATGTAGCAGAGTTGAGCGAGAGTAGCGCCAAAAGTGTGCTGGTGGAGGGCTCGCGCGGTGGGGTTCTTCTTGACGTGCAAGGATGGTGTGTAGGTTAAAAATGCGCCTGCTCGCCTGGCGCAGATCGTGCCCGTGAGAACAACAGATGCGATACGCCTCCGTCCCTCTCGACGATCCGCACAAAGCCAAATGCCTCTCGTTTCTGCTCGATATCCGACTGCTGACTTGGCGTCCTGTTCTCATTGCACGCTGTTCCTGGTTGCGCTGCGATGCCGCTGAGAACGTTAAACGACTCCCGGCCACGTCTCAGGCGCAACCTCCGACAGATGATGCTGGCATGCTACTGTGCTCGGAAGTGGTCGGGACACCTCTGCGTGGCAATATGCGCAGCTTGTGATAAGCTACGCGCACGAGTGGCTTCTGGTGCTCTCAACCTTGGCTGGTAAAGATGTGGTGGGGATCTCTTGGTACCTCGCTAGTCCACAAAGTCAAAACGACCAGTTGTCGTAGAGGCCAGGTCCTGTCAGGTACAGGCGCGTGGGAACTTGCGCGCTTTCAGAACCCCACGTCAAATGTCGCCAGACATACGCTATGCATTGATGCTCACCTCGCACAAGAGAGGCCTTGCTTGTCCGCGGGGAGAGCATATACACCGGTCTGGAAAAGATACTTGCGCCTCACCGAAGCTCGCAATCGCAGTGCGAGGTACCATCACATGCCACCTCCGGCCAGCCAACGGACGTCGTTGAAACACCCGACCTGGGATGCAGCTTCTCCTTCAAACGTCCGTCAGCTCTGGCGGTGACGAGTTCGATGAAGTGCGACATCGCGTAGGGCGTTTTGAAGGTATCGTGAGAACGCAGTCCGTTGTCTGTACTCCACACCGCCGGATCTTTGGTGCTCATGAGACTCTCAGGTGAAGACCAAGCTTTAGGTAAGGTAACAGAGTTCAGTTTCGTCTCGCTCAGCGAACACGGCCCACTGGTCTCCTTGCAGCACAATATACCAGAGTACTGACTTCTTGGAGGCTAGCATCCGATCAAGAGTATTCCTCGTTGCCATCGGGTCCCGTCCACAGTTCATCACTGCTGTCAGACGAACGGAGGCCCGCTGGATGGATCTTCGGCTTACCGCATGGTGTGCATAAGCGCAAGCTAGCGTGCTAGAGCAATCGCGTCCATGCAAGGGCAAGTACAGATGTACACCTAGCCAGGTACCCAATGAAAGCTTCCGCGCCGACAAGACGAGGGTGCTGGGAGAAAACCAAAAAGATGTTGAGGTCAGAGACTCTTTCTTCTGCTGCAGGCGGGATGTTCGGTAGGAGCAAGACACAAAAGCTACCACTCACCAGCATCGTAAATGTCGTGAAGGAGGACCCCAGACTTTTTGCCATCGTGAAGTGTTGGACCTGAATCGTAGCGATGATGATCGCATCGCTTGTGCCGGCGTCTGACTCGGTCCCGTGCGGATACAACGACCAGCCAGCCATCTTCCTCGCTCGCATGCTCGGTCCTGACCACCAACGACAGCGGCTTAAGGTACACCGACAGCGTCAGACATGCATCGCCTGCTAGAGGGATTTCTAATAAGGGTGCCTTGAGCGTGGCATGCGGGAACTAACACAGGCGATACTTTGAGGATGGACAGCCTCTAAACGCATGCCGCACAGAGTCGAAGCAATATCCATTTCCGGTCGGTAGCGAAACATAATAGGAATTGCGCTCGCACCGCAGCTCTGGGAAACAGAGTGCATAATCGTGCAGGTTTGGTGGTTGCAAGCAAGATAAAGAGTATTGGCCGGCCGCTTGGAAGCAGCACCACCATCAAACGACGATGTCGTTGAAAGAAAGTTGTCGACTCGATGCGCAGGCGCACAACGTGGAAAGTCGCGCCTTCCCTCACTTCGCCATTCGCATGGATTCAGCGTTGCCAAGGCCGGCGGTGCTCAACATCACCTCGTGTCGCAAGCCTTTTCATAGGAGCACGACTCTTCTCGGGGCTTGAACTGAACATTGGCAAAATTGGCCTTGCACGCTCACCCTCCCGTCACCTTGGAGAGCTGGGATGGCGCTTGAGTAGGTGGTCGGTCGGTCTACGAGGTAACATCTACGTTGCCAAGGCTCCCGTCGCTCCAACCTCTTGCGACAGTCTGAGGTGATCGCTGACTCGGCGGCACTTGACACATGGCTTGCACATTGCTCCAGTCCTCCGAAAGCTCTTTCCCGGCTCGAATTGATATCACTTCCACAACTAGAGCCATCACATACTCTTGGAGAGCTCGTGTCATACGATCTGCGCGCTCACTGAGTCGCCAAATGTACCTGTCCTACCAATGAGAAAATTCGCTGGCGTCAATGCGCCGAGTGTGTCTTAGCAGGGTCCATTATTGATCGAGCACAGATCTACGGCGGAAGATCGCTACTTGGACAAGATTGATCAATTCGCATTGGCAGCTTTATCAATTCTGGCGGTGAAGCGATTTACGCTCGCAAGTCTCTACGAGTAGCAGCTACAACCCGCTCAAACTTGCCGTGAGGTCTCATCGCTGTGTTTGAAGACGATTGTTGCATCGATATCCAACTACTGATTTCGAACAGCGAATGGTATAGCACATACTCAGTTTCTAGAACAGGCCACCTTGATGACCTAGAGATATTGATCTAAGCAATGACTTCACCTTCATTGATTTCCACAGGAACCCAGAATTGCGCATCTAATCATCTGCGACCGTTCTGTAGCGTTGTAGCTATAATCAAGACATTCACCTTTGTGCGGAATTGGGAGCCTCAGGTGTCAATTTCGTCGTGTCTGGTTTATGCCACCTTTCAGGGACTCAAGCAGCACAGACTTGGCGGTGGCTTCAAGAAATGTATTTTGTTCCTATCGAGATGCAGCAAAGATCGTGAAGTTGGTATGCTTTGTTGATTCCAGAGTTACTATATTTTGGTTACAATTTTTGTCGAATACTGCTCCTCGTGATATGTGCTGCTGAGAGTCTCAAGCCTGTTCGAAGCTCCACCGACCACGTTCCGCATGTGAACCTCCATAATCCCCGACCCTCAATAAATCATCTCCATCAACAAAACACTACCCTCCAGGCCACGTTACCACAACACCTCGACCTCGACCTCCAATTGTTCCGCCTGGAGGTCCTCGCCCCTTCTTCAACCTCGATCCGTTCGTCTTGTGCCTTCCTCGTCTGCTTCAACCAAGCCGAGACCCCACTCTCAATTATACAACACACCTTCCTGAAAGCGAATCGCAGGCAGTGTACGTAGCCCGCTTCGGCGCAGCAGCCACACGTCATGGCCGCACCGTACCAAGAGGGAGCGCCAAACCCGGAAGATGAGCAGTATGGCCAGGATGGCGGATATGGCCAGCAACCAGCAGGCGGCGCAGCTGCAAAGAAGAAGCGCGCATATGCCGGGCAAGCCTATGAGTTTGGCGCTGGAGGCAATGCGGCGCCTGGCGGAGCTCCCGCAGCTGGGGCGCCATATTCAGGCCAGCAACCACAGATGATGGGAGGTTACGGTTATCCAGGCCAAGCAGCACCACAACAGCCTGGATATGGTATGCCCCAGCAGCCTGCGTATGGCGACCCGAACGTTGGAAGCCCAGTCCCACAGGATGGGTATCAACAGCCTACATACGGTGCTCAAGCAGGATATGAACCTCCAGCGCCTGGTTATCCTACTCCTGGCCAACCTCCAATGCCACAACAAGGAGTAGCCGGTATGACACAACAATTCTCGCAGATGGGCGTAGGCGGTGCACAACCGCCGCAGCCAATGCCTCCTCAACAGCAGCAAGGCGTGCAGATGCGATTGAACCAACTGCAGCCGGTGGACATCAGTATGCAAGGCCAGCCATTTCACGTCACCGACCTAGACCAGGCTCCACCTCCCATCATATTGCCTGCAAACGTGAGTAAGACACGAGTATTGTCATGGAGTCAGCTAATTGTATACTGCAGTCTTCTGTTACACCATCGCCCCACGCCAATTGTTCGCCCAAGTACGTGCGATCAACGCTGAACGCAATGCCAGCTACCAACTCGCTCCTCAAGAAGAGCAAGCTGCCCTTCGCTTTGATTATACAACCATACGCTGCTCTGCACGATGCTGAAGACGATGTGCCTGTGCAGTATGATCAAGTTATTGCACGATGCAGAAGATGTCGGACATATATGAATCCTTTCGCGAGCTTCCTCGACCACTCTCATCGATGGAGATGTAACATGTGCAATCTCACCAACGACGTCCCGCAGAGCTTTGACTGGGACAGCGTAAAGCAGCAATCGGTCGACAGATGGCAACGACCAGAACTGAATTACGCTGTCAGCGAATTCGTGGCTCCCCAGGAATATATGGTCCGAGCGCCTCAGCCTCTGATCTATCTCTTTTTATTCGACGTCAGCTATGCTGGTGTGACGAGCGGACTTCTGGCAACTGCGGCGCGATGCATTCTGGAAAGTCTTGATCGGATACCAAACACCGATCGGCGAACGCGACTTGGATTCATGGCAGTTGATAGCTCTCTGCATTATTTCAGCATTCCTCGGGACGGCGGCGAAAGTAATGACGCAAAGATGCTGGTGGTCAGTGATCTGGACGAACCTTTCCTGCCTACTCCAGAAGATCTACTCGTGAATCTCACCGAGTGCAGAGCCAATATCGAAGCATTCCTTGGCAAGCTTCAGGGAATGTTCGCCAATACGCAAAACCAGAGCTCTGCCATGGGATCAGCCCTTCGTGCAGGACACAAGCTGATCAGTCATGTCGGTGGTAAAATGGTCGTGCTCTCCGCAAGTCTGCCGAATATTGGCTTCGGCAAGCTGGATATGCGAGAGGACAAGAAACTTCTCGGCACTTCCAAGGAGAACAGCCTGTTGCAGACGCAAAACAGCTTTTACAAGAGCTTTGCCGTGGAGTGCAGTAAAACTCAGGTGTCCATCGACATGTTCCTCTTCAGCGCACAGTATCAGGATGTCGCGAGCTTGAGCAACCTGCCAAGATACACTGGCGGACAGACCTACTTCTACCCAGCATGGAACGCCGCAAGAACCGAAGACGCTATCAAATTTGCAACCGAGTTCAGTGACTACCTTTCATCAGAGATTGGGCTGGAAGCGGTTCTGCGTGTCCGTACAACCACTGGCCTTCGCCCAAGTGCTTTCTACGGCAACTTCTTCAACCGCTCTAGCGACCTTTGTGCCTTCCCAGCCATGCCAAGAGACCAGGCGTACGTCGTTGAAATAGCAATCGACGAGAGCATCACCAAAGCCTTCGCATGTCTGCAGGTTGGTGTGCTACACACAACATGCAATGGAGAGCGCCGGATTCGAGTTATGACGCTTAGCATTCCTGTTACACAAAACATGGGAGATGTATACGCCTCTGCCGATCAGCAAGCAATCACCCACTACTTTGCGCACAAAGCTGTCGAGAGAGCACTGAGCAGTGGTCTCGATGCCGCCCGCGACGCTCTCCAGGCCAAGCTCGTCGAGCTTCTACAGACATACAAGAAGGAACTTGGTGGAGGGAACATGGGTGGCGGTGGGTTGCAATTCCCTGCCAATCTACGGGCGATGCCGATGCTCTTCCTCGGTCTTATGAAGAACGTAAGTTCACTATTCAAAGTATTGCGCACTCGTAAACTTTTGCTAACAGTGTACAGTTGGGGCTTCGAAAGTCTGCCCAAATTCCTACCGATCTACGCAGCGCAGCACTGTGTCTACTTTCGACACTGCCACTTCCACTCCTGATGCAGTACATCTACCCAAGGATGTACTCGCTTCACGACATGCCAGATGATGCTGGTCTCCCACACCCCGATACTGGTGCAATCGTCATGCCACCACCACTCAATCTTACTTCCGGCAACATTGTGCCTTATGGCCTATATCTGATTGATGACGGTCAGACACAGTTCCTCTGGTTGGGGCGCGATGCAGTTCCCGCTCTGATCAATGATGTATTCGGAATCGAGGACAAGAACCAGCTTAAGCAAGGCAAGACCTCACTCCCAGTCCTGGACACGGAAATGAACGAGCGAGTCCGCGCAGTAGTGGAGAAGTCTCGAGATCACCGTGGCAAAGGGTGTGGAAGCATAATAGTGCCACCTCTTTACCTGATCAGAGAAGATGGCGAGCCTTCGTTGAGACTATGGGCCCAGACCATGCTCGTGGAAGACCGTGCCGATCAAGGCGTCTCAGGAGCCATGTTCGTCGGCATGTTGCGGGAGAAGGTGGTGTCCTAGTCAGAGGCGTCTTCACCTACACAGACCATGTGGGCGATTGCCGGGTGGTGAATGCATATCCAGTGAGGCAGAGGCAGAGTCGATTTTGCAGATACTTTTGAGCGTGTTGATTGAGGCATATTTGTGGCGAGCGCTTGGATGCGTACGGCAGCAGAGCACGATAAGGACACATGTATGGCGTAGACTAGAGAAGAGACGTCATGAATTGCAGAAAAGTAGTTTTAAAACTTCCACGGGTGATCGTATCTTTGCTTACCCTCAGCTTCCCATTACCCAGCCGTAAGCAGCGGTCCATTTGCACCGATTCATATTCCCAGCTATGCCCTGCTTTCATTGGCTCTTCCGTCGCGGGAACTAGCGGCTGTACGTATGGTTCAATAATGGAACGTGCCACCCATGCCATAAAAATGACAACACGCTCGCTCCTCTCTCTTTGAAAAACCATCAACCAGCTCTGTACATAAAGACGTCCCATGGCTGACCGAACGAATGTGAGACGGCAAGGCGCTGCGCCACCGAAGACCGACTTCATGCCTGCGCTGGTCCGAATGCTTCTGATGGCTGGCATGTTCTACATTGGCAGGGTGAGGCCTTATTCCGCATTGCTGAAATACAGTGCATTCACTGACACTGCCTGCATAGTATATTTACCAAACTTATATGAGATGAGAGATGGTTCCCTTAGCTTAGCACCAGGACGCAAGGAAATCGCAGAAAAAATCTCTGCGACTCGTCAAGCTCATCGTAGGGCGCAGCCTACCGAATCCACTTGTCGTCAGACATATTATTCCTTCCTCCAATTCTGCTAATTTTTTCTTTCCCCTCTACCACCACGATATCATGGCTAATTCAACCACAACCCTCGAACTTGAGGACCAAACTCACGAATTCCCTCCCGAAGGTACCTCATCAACAACCACATTCTCCCTCCCAGAAGAAGCGCCCCGCCTCGCAGACGCCGGAATCCCAGATGGCGGCTATGGCTACATCGTCCTAATCGGTTGCGGGACCCTCGCCTTCTGGTGTCTCGGCACGGTCTATAGCTGGGGAGTCGTACAAGGCGCTCTCGTCGCACGAGGCCAATTCCAAGCCTCAAAACTCTCATGGGTCGGCTCCCTCTGCAGCGCAATGCTCTCATTCCTAGCTGTACCGGCTGCTCGAGTTCTAAATACACTGGGTACGCCACGAACCGGTATGGTCGGAATCACATTACTTGGTCTAGGAGGTATCGTGAGCAGTTTCTCAACAGACCATGTTGTTGGTCTATTCATCGGAACTGGAGTCATCATGGGAATTGGATTAAGTCTAGCTTTCGTCGCCGTGTCATCACTACCAGCTTCGTATTTTCGACGAAAACTTGGTTTGGCGAATGGGATTGTATTTGCGGCTGGTGGTGTCGGCGGAGCTGTGAATAGTTTCATGATGGATGGTCTCATTAAGAAAGTCGGCATTGCTTGGACATTCAGAACTATCGGGATCCTTACAATCGCGACTGGAGTTCCTGCCGCTTACTTGATGAAGGACCGTATCGCTCCGAACCGAAGATCGTTTGTGGATTGGAGCCTTTTCAAGGATTTCCGGTTTGTTCTGATCTTTTTAGCTGGTGTGGTGGGGACATTTCCACTGCTGGTTCCGCCTTTCTTTTTGCCACTGTACTCGGTGTCTGTTGGTCTTCCTGGAGCTGCTGCGGCGCTTGTCGCTGGGTATAATCTTTCTTCGGCTGTTGGGAGGATATGCTCGGGATATCTCTGCGATCGGATTGGAGCGATAAATACGCTTTTTGGAGTTCTGGTACTCGTAGCTGTGAGTATGCTTGCGCTGTGGCCGGTATCGACTACCCTTGCACCACTTGTTGTATTTGTCATCATCAATGGGGCTGGCTGTGGTGGTTTCTTCTCGGTATCGCCAACAGTCATTGGTCAAGTCTTCGGGAATGCAAGGGTCAGTGTTGCAGTGAGTATGGTTGTGACTGGCTGGACTGGTGGCTACTTAATGGGTTCTCCTATTGCAGGATATCTGCTCGCAGCGTACGGCGGAGAGGCAGCGGGCTTCAAGGCGTACCGGCCGGCGATATACTATGCAGGAACGATGGCTTTGGGTGCAGCAGGACTAGTCGCGATGGTGAGATTGAGGATGAGTCGTCATATTTGGGAGAAAGTATAGATGGTACGCTAAATATCGGCTTCTGAATCACTGCAACAAATCGACAGGACCTTGATAGACCTTGCGCTGGTGAATGAAGTAATATAGTCCTCCACCAATTATCCATCCCCCCAATACGAGAGAGGCATAATTCATGTTCTGGGCATTGACTGGCTGATAGCTCGGGAACATGCTGAACAGCATTGCAACAGCACCCCAGACCAAGGCTATCACGTTGACAGTGGATCCCCATCCGCCCATGTGAAAGTAACCCGGTCGGTGCTTGGTTGAGTCTCGTCGGCCGTAGAAGAGCATGAATGCAATCGGAAGCACATAAGATAGATACATGCCAACGACGCTCATAGAAATGACGGCGTTGAAAGCTGTCGTGTTGCCAATGTAGATGAGGCCGAGCAGAAATTGGAGAGCTGTGAGGAGGATACACATCCGGATAGGTAGGCTGCTCTTTGGATGCAGGTGCGAGTAGTAAGAGCTGAATGGGAATGCTCGGTCGCGAGCGAAAGCCCAGGCCGTGCGGCTGGTTGATGTAAGACCGGCAGAATTAGCCGCGACTGCGATGAAGGCGTGGAAAAGCGTGAGAATGGTTGCTCCACCGTGGCTTTGGGTCACGTTATAGTATAGCTGTACGAACGGGAAGCCGGTCGCTGATGTGAGAAGGACGTTGAGGTCTCCTAGACAGTATAGCAAGACGATGGTAAAGACCAATCCCATGAGTCCGTTGATAATGATCGATCCCAACATGGCGATGGGAACGTACTTGGAAGGTTGTGGCAGTTCTTCTGACATGTGAGCCGCTGCATCGTATCCTAGGAATGGATAGATGGTTGAGAGAAGTCCGACTAGCCAGCTGACACCGTTCGATGACCAACCGCTTGTGTTGGAGAACTCGGCGAAGACGTAGGAAGATGTGTGCTTGTCCTTTGTCATTGCTCCAAGTATGACAACCACGATCACGAAGCCGACGACGTGAAGCACTCCAGCGGCGATGTTGCTTTGTGCCAGAATCCGGCTGCCGTAGACGTTTATCACCAAGGAGTAGGCTAAGACTAGCCAGTAGAACGTGACTCCGTGCCATCGCTGTGGGATGTAGTTTGGGTTGTTTAGAGTCAAGAGAGCTTGAAATAGCAAGCCTCCGGACAAAGCAGCTGATGCTGTGAGACACAACTGGCCTCCTATGTTGATCCATCCAGTAATCCAAGACGAAAGCGGTCGGATGTTCGAAGGAGCGAAGGCGGCGACCCAGTGCTGTTATTACTCGACGTCAGCTATGCGATGTTCTCGAGTGCAGTCTCGTTATGATTTCTCACATATTGTCCTCCAGCGGTAGGGTATATCGACGCGATCTCGGCCATCGATGCTGCCAAAGCCAAAGTGCCGATGAAGGAAATGATGCTAGTCGCAGGTCAGATTCTGGGTTCACAACCCTTGCCCAGGAGTCCCTTGGGTGCTCACTAGTTGAAGAAGAGGCAAGGTGGTCCACCATTCGTCAGAGCTGAGGCAACGACTGTAGCCAAGGCCTCCCACGTTGCCATGAGACAAACGAGAAGAGCACCCAGCGACCATACACTGAAGCCTTCGTTCAACTCTTCCGTCTCGCCGGGTTTCGCGATGGAGAACACTGGCTCCAGAGGAATCTCGACGTCTTTCGCGATGCCATGGTCCTTGGTCTGAGGCTCGCGCTGGTCCATGATGGCGATTCAAAGATCAGGCCGGTATGCGACTCGGCGATGATGGCACAATGTATGGTGTGACCAGACCAAGCATCAGCAGTGCGAAGCATCTCACTACTCATACTCTACGGCCAAGGCCATGTTGACAACTCCTCGTAGATCTACAAGGCGGAACGTACGGATGCTTCCGCCGTGGAAATTGATCCGCGTTGACTGAGGCCAGCCTGGACTGATGCTCTAAAAGCCATCATTAATATTTTTCAGCGATAAGGACCATCTTGAAACCTGCAAACAATCACAGCCTTATCTTGATATCTCTGAGATGCCAGAATAAGGCAGACCCACCGAATTGCGTTATGCCATCCCGGAGATTGACCAGGCTGTGAGTGGTACGAGAATGTCGGAGTCAACGATATGGGATCTCGCGACCGCCATCGTGAAGGTCAGAATGTCCGGGACCTTCAAATACACAGAGTATGCGATACGCTTGAGCTCATAATATGTCGAACAGTCTGTTTCAATGCCCATTGAAGGTCTTGCGTCCTTGGTGCGTACGTATTGCAAGATCCTAGGAGGAGTACGTCGCCCGTCACCGAAGACATTCTTGTTAAACGGCACCAAATTTGATGTCTCATGTGTCTGTGTGCTTCGCATTACAGATTGTATGGGCAGCGATGATGATCAGATCGGTTTACGCAAAAGCATTCTGGTTGAGGATCTTCGGCGAAAGTCGACGACGAAGGCAAGTCTTTCCCCGGGCAACGACCGCCGAGCAGGGCTCGTGCCGTTCCATACATTTCTAGTCCTCATAGAGAAGGTCCTTGCGACATCGATGGCGGAACTCCACCGCGATCATTGCTCCTTCCCAGTCTCGCCAGTGTCTAGACGCTCCGAGCTCCTCAATGGTCGACATCACACTGGTTTCAGCGTCGACTATCCATCTACGGACTCCTCGCGCGCCGATGACACACGCAGGATTGTGGTATATGTACAGATGAATAGACTTCCTTACTCCTTTGCACAACCCCTCCTCTCTCATTCCATCACCATCTCTTCAACATGGCACCCCATCCCCTTCAGCAGCTCTCCCTCCAAGAGTCTCATACCGCTAAAGAAGTCTTGCTTGCAGAACATGACGGCGAAGTCTTGATCTTGCGTGAGATCTTCCTTCAAGAGCCTCCAAAAGCAGAACTCCAGAAATACCTCGCATCGGAACACTCAAACAGCCTTACATCATCATCACCAAAGCCATCGCGTCTCGCTTTCTGCCAGTACGATGTCATCGGCAACGACAAGATCCCATACTTCCACGAGTCTGTGGTTGATGTTGAACGGAAGATTCGGATTAAGCATGAAGTCATCGGCAAGGAGTTGCATGCTCCATTGAAGCTGTGAGTTCGAGCTTCTGAGCTTTACGGGGTTCCAACTAATATCATATCTAGTGCCGAATTCGATCATCTCGTAAACTCCGTCAAGGCTTCCAAAGAGTTCCAGGATGCGATCGCAGAGTTTGAACTCCCAGAAGGCTTCGAAGTCGTAGTAGAGCCGTGGCCATATGGTGGACCAGACCTGGACGAAGACAACAGGCGATATTTCCAAGGACTTATCTTTGCTCAGGACCTCAGAAATGGCAATCCCGACTCCAATTTCTACGCATTCCCGCTGCCGTTGATCCCCGTCATGGACGCGCAGACCAAAGAGATCATCAGGATCGACAGACTAGCCACAGGTGGTAAAGGTGACAGCATGACCGGTAAGACGCATGCTAAGAAAGTTCTGGACCACTGCACAACAGCCGAGTACGTGCCTGAACTGCTCTCGGAAGGCACACGCAAAGATCTTAAGCCGCTGAATGTGCAGCAACCGGAGGGTACTTCTTTCACAGTGACAGACGACTCCCTCATTGAATGGCAGAAGTGGAGGTTCAGAGTGACATTCAATCCTCGAGAAGGCGCAGTAATCCACGATGTTTGGTACGATGGAAGGAGCATGTTCTACAGACTTGCTGTAAGCGAGATGACTGTTCCCTACGCAGACGCTCGAGCACCATTCCAAAGGAAACAGGCATTCGACTTTGGTGATGGTGGTGCTGGAAACTGTGCTAACAACCTTTCTCTTGGCTGCGACTGCCTTGGTGTGATCAAATACTTCGACGGTGTGCTGGTATCTGGCGACAGCGAGATCAAGGAATCGCCCAATGTGATCTGCCTCCACGAACAGGATAACGGAATTGGCTGGAAGCATACGAATTGGAGAACTGGTCGCGCAGTGGTCACTCGTAACCGTGAGCTTGTGGTCCAGTTCATCATCACGCTGGCCAACTACGAATACATATTCGCCTACAAGTTCAACCAATCAGGAGGCATTGACATCGAGACTCGTGCCACAGGTATTGTATCCTGCGTGAACATCGATGCCGGAAAGGTGTCAGACTACGGCAATGTGGTCTCGCCTGGTGTCCTTGCCCAAAATCATCAGCACATCTTTGCTGTCCGAATCGATCCTGCGATCGACGGTCACAATAACACAGTCATTCAAGAGGAATCTCTCCCAGTCCCAATAAACCCCGACACCAACCCGAGAGGAAACTACTACGAAGTCAGGAAAACTCCAATTTCGACTTCAAGCTGGGCAGACGCGGAACCCAGGAACAACAGAGTCTTCAAGATTGTCAACGAGTCGAAGACGAACCGTGTCAGCGGCCGACCTGTTGGCTTCAAGCTCGTTCCACCAGCGACGCAGTTGCTCCTTGCCGACCCTAACAGCGTGCAAGCTCAACGCGCAACCTTCGCTCAGCATCATCTGTGGGTAACAAAATACAAAGACGACGAGCTCTACGCAGGTGGTCGATACACCCTTCAATCCCGAAAAGAGATTGGCGGTGTGGCAGACGCCGTTGCTCGAAAGGAGAACGTTCAGAATGAGGATGTTGTGGTATGGTCAGTCTTCGGTCTGACCCATAATCCACGAGTAGAGGATTGGCCTGTGATGCCGGTTGAGATTCACCAGATAAATCTCCGCCCGGCAGACTTCTTCGAGGCAAATCCTAGCATTGATGTGCCCAGCAATAGGAATCTGGAGAGTAAGCTCGCGATCAGAAATGGAGAGCAGCATGTGAATGGGAATGGTACGACGAATGGATGTTGCAACGGCGCGAATGGGTCTTAAACACAGGGGCGTATTGGATGTGCGATGAAGTCTAGTCCATATTAACGACTAAGAAGATGAAATGAAACGATTTCCCAAGGCGTTCTGTATACAAATTTAAGTGAAGATTTGCTCAGCAATTGCTACTACCTCAAATGACTAGCCCTCCTGCATCCTTCAATACAAAGCTTGTGACATCATCCCATTCCTTTCAGATATACATATGTACATATTTCATCTCCAACTACATATCCACTAGCTTTCTCAAAACCGATGACAGAACTATGTCAAACAACAACCTCAAACTCTACGGCTGGTACCTCTCCCAAGCAACCTACCGCATCCGAGTCGCTCTCAATCTAAAAGGCCTCGATTACACCGAAATCCCCATAAATCTCAACTCCAACGAACAACACTCCAACCAATCTTTCCTCAAAATCAACCCCATCGGCGCAGTCCCAGCTCTAGTCGTCGAAAATGGCCAAACATCCCTCACTCAATCCCTAGCAATTCTAGAATACCTAGAAGAAACCCACCCAACCCCACCCCTCCTCCCTCCCCCATCAAACCCCCTAGCCCGAGCCCACATCCGCTCTCTATCCTCAATCATAATCTCCGACGCTCATCCCCTTATAACCCATCGTGTCCAACACTATCTTTCAATGACTGAATCGGAATGGAAGGATTGGAATACTCATTGGTTTCAAACGACATTGAGGAATTTTGAGGAGTGTTTGAAAAGTAGTGGTAGAGCAGGGAGATTTTGTTACGGTGATGATGTGACGATTGCGGATATTTGTTTGGTTGGGTGGGAGCAGACGAGGAAGGAGTTGGGGATCAGCAAGGTTGAGGGGGTGGAGATTTTGGATGGGATTGTGGAGAGGTGTGAGGGGATGGAGGAGTTTTGGAGGGCGAGGGCGGAGGGGCAGGGGGATTGGGCTGGGGGGAAGGGATGATGATATCGTGAGGGTTCCATTGAGTGATATATGGCGCGAGAGCATTTTCAGCTTTCCAATATCCGTTGAGGGCGCTATGTAATGTCGCGATCTCGGCCCTCGACATCGTCTCTCTCGCTATGCTTGCGACCTCAGAGGCGCGGAGCTCTTGACTCTCGCTGAGTGAGTCTTTCATTTCAATCTCCGCTTCTGTTTCTCCGAGCTTAACACTTGGCTCTGGTTTCTACGCATCTGATAGAATCGCCAATAATCTGGGATGCTTGGCGCATTGAGGTCGTAATCGCGCGATATCATCGTATTTGAGCGTCCACATCTCTGGCTGTGTCATGAGAGCATCGATAATACGTTCCCCTTTCCATCCACGCAACTTTCCTCTCTGGTTGACCTCGTGAATGTAGGCCTTGAGCTCTGTCTCCTTGCCTGAAGTTAGTTCCCAAGGGCAGAAAACTCCGAGTCCGATATTCTCTTTGTATCTCAGCAGGCAAATCGTCCTCTGTCTGTAGCGCACGTCCAGATTGATCGTGTTAATGAGAATATGTCGAAGATACTTCTGGAATGGCCCGACGATGCCAAGCCAATGGTTGAAACACTCCACATCCCTCTCGCGTACTTTCAAAGCCTGGTCGGATGTAGATTCGAGATTGACCACGAAGGTCGGGCAAATTTCACCGTAGTAAATGGATGCACTCTCATTACGAATTTGATGAGACACGTGCAGGAGCGGTGGTATAGGCCGGCGTTCAGAACTGCGTTGCGGAGCGACTATCACGGCCTTTCGGGGAAGCAAGTGATGATAGATCTTATTCCTCAATTCTCCCGAGAGATCCGTAAACCTGAAAGGCTTGACTCTGACCTCAATGGCTGCCCAGATCTGAAATGGATCACGCTTCGCTGCTTCCGGAATGAGCATTCGAATTCCATGGCAGACGCCGGTAAGGATAATCAAGAGCACCCTCGCTCTTCTGCACTTCTTCGATGAACGGCGGTGTGGCTCTCGAATCCGGCCCCGCGGATATCGCGCGTTGGATGAGGTGTAGAGGTCGAGGCCGACGTTGCGCCACAGCTCGTCAATGCGCGCCGCCCACTGGGTGAAGTCGGAGGCTTCGGTCAGCACTTCGTCGACTGCTTGGTCCTTGATGTGGTCCATACTGACGGTGGTGGCGTGTTGTCTGTCGTTGTGACCGAAGCAAGTGGTAGTTGAAAGTAACGGCGAAGCTGTCGCGCCAAGGCCTGCATGTGCGAGCGTTAGCCGTTTGCTCCAACGATTCAGGATCAGTCTCACATTGGTTCATTTTCACTTCTAAGCTCACTCACCTATGAATGACGAGATAGCGACCTCCAGACTCCGTCAGCCTTGCACTCGCGCGGCATTGTGTTTCGAAGTTGGTCTCCCTTCGCATCTCTTCAAAAGGGTAAGAATTCGTCCCTTCCAGGATATGCCCATTTAGATTGATCTACGCCGGCTGCTACTTCCACCTATCGCGAAAGCGTACCTTCCAGATTGCACCAAGTACCAGCTATAGACCTCTCGATCATTGGTAAATCTTGATTGTCGGCAATAGTTCTCTCGGTCTGGCCGATTTACGTAGGGCTGCATCGGGATCGTGAGAAACGAAGGCAAATCTCGAATCGACGCTGATCTCCGTTTGCTGTTTTACAGTCCACTCCACACGATATTGGAACAAAGAAATCCGTTCCTGTCACCATCGTCTGCAGCAATTTTTCTTACAATGTTTCATCCGACCTCCCCATTTCAACTCAGTGATGATGATGATGAGTTCCATTTATAGCCCGTTCCTCGGCTAATCCGAGTGCGGCTCTAGGCCGCTAGCTGTCTATTTGGACGCTATGCTAGGCTCTAACTATATGTAGACTATCTATGCACTAATTCTGCCGCCCCTAAAGTAAATACTATTCTAACTCTAAAATTAGACTATGTTTTTATAGTTATTTACTTATATTCTCTCTATAAGTAACTAACGCCTTCTAATAAAACTAAAGTAAGTAATTATAAGCTCTACCTCTACTATCTTCTCTATTACTTCTTAGTCTTCTTAAAGTATCTATTAATACCTTTAATCTTCTAGAAGTATATCTATCTTATATCTCTCTCTAGGCCTTAAAATAGAGTATTCTTATAGTAGGCTATTCTATATATCTAAAATAGTATATCTAGTAAATATCTTCCTAAGAGGAAGGCGCCTAACTTACGCTATATATTATATATAGGCTAGCTATTATTATTTATATCTTTAAAATAGACTATTTATATCTATTACTTATTTTTAAATATCTAGAGAAATATCTATTATAGATATAAAAAGAAGATATCTACTAGCTTTACTTCGATTAGTATATTACTAGTATTATAGTTATAGATAAATAGGTTATAGCTTAACTTTTTACTAGATAGGTCGACTACTATAACTACCTATATATACTACTTATCTATCTTATACTTCTAATATCTTCTAACTAGGTTAGTTATAGCTATAGTAAAGAGTATAATTCGTACTACTAGTATATAGTCTCTATATTTAACTTTAGCTTTAATAAAGCTCTAAAAGATCTTTATTTTATAGAACTCTAGTTTATCTTTCTTTCTATTATACTATCCTTTCTAAGCTTCTAAGAAAAAGCCTAGATTATAGAGATATATATAGACGCTCTCTTTATTATTTCTTTTAATTACTTTCTTTTAAATTTAAGTAAAGAACCTATTTAGTATTAAAGTAACTATAAGTTCCTTAGCGTCTTCTTTATAGTAGGTAGTTTAGATATCTTTATATATATATTCTAGCTAGAATATAAATATACCTAGGAAGAAGCGTTTCTAGAGTATAGTACTTTTTGCCTATAGTAGTAGCTAGAGCTTCTAGATTGCAGATTAAAAGATAGATATATTAGCTTATAGTATAGGTATATTAGTAGGCGCGCGTAGTAGTATTTAGTATATCTAGAGGTAGTATAGTAGTAGAGAGGTTATAAAATAAGAAGTAGATATACTACTTTCTTATATATTCTACTACTAAGCCTTCTAGCTTTCTTTCTTCTATTCTAATTAGATATCTTACTTATTTACTATACTTTATCTCTATAAATAGTATCTATCCTAGAGCGCCTAGTAATATAATACTAGAGCTATTAGAAGAAATATAGTATAGTATCTATATATAATATTACTAGCTTCTCGATAGTAAAGCTATTCTAGCTTTACCTAATTAGCTAGTTTAATACTACTCTATATACTCTTAGTATAAAGTAGAGATTTTATAAGTAGTAGAAATACCTTTTAGTATATCTATTTAGACTATATCTTTATAGTATTATAGAGAGTATTCGGCTTAATTAATATTATAAATATAAGAGTAGTTCGTAGTATAGTTATCTTATACTATATAGTTATTTAGTATAGTAATCTAACCTAGCCTATAGCTTTATAATTAAATTATACCTTATTTTATAGTATTTCCTCCTCTTCTAGAGGTATAATAAACTATATCTTAGCTCTTATAAACTATACTAGAAGCCTTATACTATATATAAAGTATATAGCCTATATTGCTATTTTTAGTATAGTAAGAAATTTAAAAAGTAGAGTTATATAAGAATAGATTACTATAGTACCTAGTATCTCTTTCTATAATAGTTAGATTAAGAGATACTTATAAAAGATATATTCTAACGTCTCTAGGTAGCTATTATATAAATAGTAAGTATTATCTATCTATATCTTAATAGTCTTTAGGTAGGTATTTAACCTAAAGTAGCTAGTTTTTATCTAATAGATTAGTAAAAAGACCCTCTTAGCTATTATCTTAATACTATATAGCTTACGAAGTTACTTAGCCTACTCTAGGGCGTCTTTATTATATATCTTCTTATACTATCTTCTAGTATTACTAAACTAATATAATAGCGTCTAGTATTTCTTTATATAGAATTAGAAATATCTTCTATAAACTAATTATAGAAAATATTATACTCTAATTACTTATACTATTAGGCTATAGACTTTCTGCTCTTTCTTAGTAGGTAGGCGCTAACTTATTATATATTTAGTAAGTCGATCGACTAGCTTATTTCTTAGGACTTCTAAGTATCCTACTATCTACTATAGTTTAATAGAGATAAATCTCTAATTTAAAGTCTCGATAAGCTAAACTATATCTTATAGAATCTACTATCTAGACTAGCTAAGTAGGTAGTAGTATAATAGTAGTACGCCTTAGGAGTCTCTAAATATAATTACTTTTATAACTAGGTATATAAAGTTCCTAACTACGCTACTAAGTTTAATTACCTTCTATAGTACTAACTAAATACTATAGAGCTCTACTACGTAGATATTACTTTTAGTAAATAGTTCTATATAGCGGCTAGCGTTCTACTTATAGATTAGAAAGGCGACTACTATTCTAATATATCTATTAATTATACTTCTATCTATATAGAAGATAAGTTATCTAAGTTCCTATCTCTAGATAATCTTATTATATATTTATACTATAGCTTTCTTATTAGCTATAATATATACTAGTAGAGGCTCCTACTATAGTTCTACTATTACTAGCTTTATAAGCTCGATATTAGTAACCTAGTATTAGAACCTATTAAGCTATATATCGGCGAGGGTACTATACTATTATAACGGACTTAGGAATTATACTTAGTATAGGTAGTTATCCTAGAGATCTTATATTTTCTTCTATATTAGAGATACCTTTATATAAATAAAGGTTCTACTAACCTATCTAGTAAAAGTAGTAAATATTAGCTCTACGTCTACTTCTACCTTAAGGATCTTCTATATAGTAGTTTATAGTACTCTAGTAATTAGGTATAAAGCTCTCTTCTATAGTATATTAATTTTAGTATATATCTTCCTTTATACTATTTTCTCTTCCTAGAGTAGTAAAAGAAGAAACTATACTAAAGCAATATATAGAATCTTCGGCTATACTACTATATAGTATAGTATATATATCTATTTAAGAGTAACTCTTTATAACGACCTAGTAATAGAGCCTAGAGCTTCTACTATTATAGTTACTAAGTTAACTATCTTTTTAAGGTACTAGGCGCTCTTAAGCTTAGTATCTAGCTAGACTTCTAGGTATTATATATATTAACTTACTAGAACTATATATCTTACTTCTATCTAAAGTATAAGCTAGAAAGAGAAGTATTTTTCTTTTTTTACTATAGTTTAGTAGGCTTATATACGTCTTTAATCTAGTAGGTAGAAATAGATAATCTTATACTTTTTTAGTATAAATATAGAAGCGTATCTCGTAGCCTACCTCTTAGCCTTAGTATAAATCTTAGCTAGTATATTATAATTTCTTATAGCGTTACTACTAGATACTACTATTAAGACGTTGTCTATATAGCTAGTATTAAGGTCTATATCTTCTATTTCTACTAATTTAGTATTATAGAAGAGATAGAGAATTAGAGAGAGTAGTAAGCTCTATAGGATACCTATTCTAACTTAGTATTATTTTAAGCTTCTCTTAGCTATTTTTAGTATTGTTATATAGTCTATTAAGTAGCTATAGAGCTATCTAATAATCTCTTCTAGTAGTTAGCGTTTCTAGAGGTTATAGAGTAGCTACTAATAGCTAACGTTATTAAAAGCTCTAGAGATATCTAAGAATAGTATACTTACTACTCTATTCTAGTTCTATTCTATATAGATAGCTTCTATAACTAGGTAGAGAGCGTACTTAGTAGAGTTTGCCTTCTTTCCTCTATAGTAGGTATCTAGTAGAAGACTATAGTATTTAGCTATATATAATATATATCTTACTAGTATAATATTTATTATCTTACTAATTATATTTAGAAGTATAATTAGGTAGTATAATTTAGGTTCTTAGTATATTACTTTTTCTAGTTTCTATAGAACTACTATTATAGACTTCTTAAAAGAGGCTAGGTAGTATTAGAGATCGAGTAATAGATTATACGTTTTAGTAAGTACTAGTACTAAGATATTAATTATAATACGTAGTACCTAGTTTAGTATATTATCTAGCTCTAGAGCTTTATCTAGACTTATTAACTATATAGCTTCCTTTACTTTATATTTTATAATTAGTAGTATTACTACTAGTTAATTATAAGTAGCTATATTAATATCTACCTTATCTACTTATAGAAGCTCTAGAAAGAAGACTAATTATAGAAGATCTACTTTCTTCTCTACTATCTTTATTTCTCTACCTTTATTATCTACTAGCGTTAGAGTAAATATTAGTATTTAAATATCTTTATTCTTTATCTATTAGTAAAGAGCCTAGAGGTCCTTTAGTATCTAGACTTTTAATACTCTCTCTTTATAGTTATTATAGTTTAATAGAGAGATTACTTTATATCTTACTCTCTTTACCTACTAGTAAATAATAAGGTCGTTAGCTACTTCTATTACTAGCTACTATCTTTTCGCTCTTTTAGTATCTACTAGAACCTTATAGTATTTGTTACTAAATTCTAGCTTTAACTATAAGACTACTTATAGGAATAGAGTAGACTTAGAGACTATCTATATAACTACCTAGGCTATTTTAACTATTAGGTTATTAAGGTCTCTCTAGTACTTTACTTAGTATAGATTAGGTAGTAGTTTCTTAAGTCTCTTAAGATACTTTACTTTATCTATCTTCTAGTAGTACCTATATTTAGTAGAAGGCGCCTATAGTATATTATATTTAAGTAGTATAGTAATTAGTAGGTAATTAGAGTATTTATTAAATAAAGGCTATACCTAGTATTTAATAATCTACTTTTATATCCTCTCTATACTCTATACTAAGTTAATAGTTATACTTTGCTAGTTATAGGAGTCTAGTAGGTATATAATTATATCTAGTTCTAGGTATAGTTTTAGTCTAAACTAAGACGCTATTTCGCTCTATACTATATTAGAAGCTAGGTAGCCTTTAGCTACTAGCTAGCCTATCTAGTCTTTATAGTATAAGTTAAAGTCTCTAAGTATAACCTAGTCGTTTGTCTCTACTACTTTAAGAACCTAGATAAAGGTAGAGAAAGTACTTTTTACTAAGAGCTTCTAAAGGTTATTATTATATAGTAGTTATAGTAGTAGGTTATAGATATTATAAAGTATAATCTAGATACTATTCTAAAGCTAAATTATAAGTAAAGAGTTATATCTCTTATAGTCCTAGAGTTTAAGCTTCTCTTTAGAAATTTAGTATAAGATAAGCTAGTAAATCTTAGGCTTCTACGCTTTAGATATAATAGTATAGTACTAGTCTTTAAGTAGATTATAAGTAAGACTAGTAATAGAGCTAATCTATAGTTCTTAAAATACTATAATATTATATTATAGTATATTTTTATTTTATAAAAATTTAGCTATAGCTCTATATAATCGCCTTATATTATACTATATAATATTAAAGTATTCTAGGTCTCTACTTATTATAGGTATAGACGTTAGATATACTCTTTACTCTTAAGTATCTAGCTCTTAGCTTATAGCTTAAGTTATTTATCTTCGAGTATTCTCTAGTTTCTTTTTATCTTATATATCTACTAGATATAGAGGCTATAGACTAGCTAATTTTAGAGTTATCTATTTCTATTCTAAAGTCCTTATTATTAGGTAGCTACCTCTATTCGAGTTTTAACTTCTAATTCTTTTTACTAGCTACTATAGCTTAGTCTAGTTTTATAAATATAAGTTTCCTTACTACTACTTTAGGCGTTCTACTAAAGCTAGCGTTAATATTCTTATCTACTAGAGCCTTTCTAGTAGTATTTACTTCTACGCTTTTTATAGACTTATAATAGAGGCTTCTATATATTAAGCTTATCTTTCTCTTAGCTACTTTCTTTTTCTTCTATACTAGTATAAACTCTTTAGGCGCTAGTTTAGTATTAATAGCTATCTAGGTATTAGTAGGTATCTCTATTTATAGCGCTCCTTTTATAGTATATATAGAAAGCTATAATTATATATTTATAGTATTTCTATACGAGATTATAACTTATAGTAAGGCTTAAGTTTTAAAGTTTAGAGTAGATATATCTATAGAAGCCTCTTTTAACTAAATATTAGCTACTTTATTATTTTCTCCTATATAAGAAAGGCGTATACTAGCTAGTATTTTACGAGGTACTAGAGTTTTCTTTAGTCTACTAGTAGTAGATAATTCTCTACTATTAACTACTAAGAGCTCTAGAGTAATATTCTTTATAGTTTCTAAGAAAAATAAATTACTCTTTATCTTCTTCTTAGCCTACTTAATATATCTAAGCTCTACTTTATAGTTCTTATATTTAGAGAACTAGATACTATATAGGCTATAGTAGAGAGTATACTTTCTTTTACTTTCTAGCTAGAAGATAGTATAGCTCTTCTTAGAGTATAGTAGCTCTCTTAGATTATCTTCTTTAGCTTTCTTACTATACTATCTATATATAAATAGTTTAAAATAATAGTATATAATATATCTATATTATTTATAAATTTAGTACTATATAATCTAGTATTTATAGTTATACTTAACGACCTAATAGCTATATTTTTTCTAGATAAGTTTACTAGCTACTAGTACTATATTTGCGTCTTCTATAGTTTCGAACTTAATAACTAGTATACTAGTTAGCTTCTATTTCTAAGACGTTATAAGCTATTCTATCTAAGTAATATTTATATTACCTAGAATATAGTAGTTATTTATCTAGAGTTATCTTCTTTCTATATCTAAGCTAATTTTTTACTTAGATCCTTTAGGTATCTAGTCTAATATCTAGATAGCTTATATTATAATCTTATATTCTAGATAGACTATAGTTACTTTTTTACTAAAGTAACGTTACTACTTTTCTACTAGTTTAACTAGGTATTTAGTAGTAGCTTTATTAACTATAGTTAAGACTATATTACTACTTTTAAGAAACTTAGTACTATTAACCTATTTATATTTTCTAGGCGTAATAGTTAGTATATTATTAGTAATCTATTCTAATTAGAATAGCGTATTATTAATATACTCGACTATAGTAAGTTCTAGTACTATAGTTATATATAGTACTACTACTTCCTAAGAGTCCTCTATTTTAATTTTAATCTTATAGAGCTTCTATTTATTAATTCTAGCTACTTCTATCTTATTTTAGACTTATATAGAAGCTAGAATTATAGTAGAAAAAAGGAGGTAGATAGTAGTAGTAGTAGTATAAAACTATATTCTTAGGCTTATAAAAGTAAGTTCTAGTTTAGTTTTTATTTTAGAGACTATTAGATTTGTTTGCTTAGTAGAGGTAGCTATATTAGTAATACTTTTAGCTATTTTTTTAAACTTTTTCTTCTAGGTCCTAGATATATTAATATAGTTAAATATAAATAAAAAGAGTTCCTTAAAGACTACTTAGAGAATAGGCTTCTAATTAGAACTAGATAACGCGTATTTCTATAGAGCTTTAAGCTCCTTTTAGAGTAGAGAGGCTTATACTAATATATATTAGAACTATATTCTAACTAAGGGCTACTAAGTTATTTTTAATAGCATTGCGCGCGACAGCGCGGCGGCGCGCGTGCCAAACGACTATAGTAACAATAGTAGAGACAGTAGGCAATGTTTAAACGTATGTAGAGAAGTGTATAGTCAATTTTGTACTTAATGTCGTGTTTTGATAGATCTTATTTCAACTCAGTCATGAGGGAATGGTGCTCAACACAAGCAGGTCTACCGTCTCATCTCCTCGGCCGCCCTTCTGATACGTCGTTGCAAGACTCTATGATCTTATGACCCTCTGCATTGGCGTTTTCAACCGAGTTGTAGCCTTTCCGATGTCGAAGCCGTCCGACATTTTCGTCTACTTGACAGCTGCGAAAACGATCCTAGGCCATGTGATAAGAACGACTTTGAACTCGAGAAAACGGGTCGAATCGGTCTGATAGCCTTGGCAATCTAGGATCTGTGCTGTTATCAGAGATATTTGATGGTTGTGTTGATGGGGGATGGGAGTCGTCGTTGCCATACGCGCTTCATCCCTGCATTGTCGCCCCCACCTTCCATGCTGTCCCGCCGGGTACTGCCGCAGTCGCATGTGCCGAGTCGGGATCAGGCGGGCAACTTACTCTCAAGGCAATCACTCTTTCCTCTCCTTCATCCACCAAGAAAACAAGATGGCGCCCTCCTCGACGTTAGTGAACAAGATCAAGGTGCAGCTCAAGTTGAGCATCTCGCGCCTGCGTATGGTCCAGCAGAAGGACACAGCCCTAGCGAAACAGCAGCGCCGCGAAATGGCACAACTGTTAGAGGTCGGCAAGATCGAGAGTGCACGCATCCGAGTAGAGAACATCATTCGATCCGACCTGCATACCGAATTGCTTGAGATCATCGAGCTGTATTGCGAACTACTGACCGCCCGCGCTGGTCTGCTTGAAGCCAAGGAAGTCGATCCCGGCTTGGAGGAGGCTGTCCAGAGCATCATCTACTCAGCTCCGAAGATTGATGGCGTGAAAGAGCTTAGTACGGTGCGGCAGCTGTTAGCTGAGAAGTTTGGGAAAGAATTCACTTTGGAGGCAGTGGAAAATACAGGCGGCAAAGTGCCGGAACGGGTGTTGAAGAAGCTGCAAGTGAAGCCGCCTGCGAAAGAGCTGGTTGAAGCCTATCTCGAGACCATTGCTGAAGCATATGGTGTTGACTACCCTCCTGGGTCAAGGGCCAAGCGGGAAGCTGAGCTCGCCGCCGCTGACGAAGACGAGGACGAGGACGAGGACGATGAGAATCCTTCTGGCGGCCAGAAGGTGAAAGCGTTGGAGGCTCCTCTGACAACCGACGAGTTGAGCAAAGCGACACCACCTCGAGACATGGGTCCCAAGAGTCCTGTATCTGTGATGCCTCCTTCGCCGAGCACCGACAACGTAAGGCCTAGGATATCAGGTGCATCCGATCTAAAGCCTCCCAAGAAGATGACCGACGCCGCGAAGACCAATGGTACTAAGAAGGCGGACAATGGACCTGGCGGCAAGATACCGGATATCGACGAATTGCAAAAGCGATTTGCCTCCTTGAAACGATGAGGACATGCCAATCTATCCTTAGATTCTTTCCGATGGAAGGAGCGGACATCCCAAACACCCTGGAGCCTGGTCTAGACATCGAAGTGCGAGCGACTTCACACGGCTGTGGCATACAATGAAGCCAAAGTATCCAAGAATACCACAAGAACGACGATCAGAGGCCTGTTAGGCAACATAATTTTACCCGATCGCCTATGCCGAAGAGTACACCAAGCATGTCCAAACGTGAAGGCCATCAAGACCGGATTCATATCGTAGACGTACCTTTTCTGCCAATGGGCGGCACTGCGATGTTAACGCCTGATGTAATGGAGGGAATCATAAAGTCTCGTGACAAGAGTAGAAGATGGAAAGTGACGAGACAAGAGCAGCATTACTTAAATTCAGGTTCGAGGTAAAGCACCAAAGTCGACTGGGATGCTCACAAGAAAGTCGAATGTGGCAAAACCGACTCCAATATAATGCAGATCACTGCTAGTTCTGCATATGCTATGATTACCGCAGTCCTGATGGGGACTTAGACATGCTGCAGCTAGCGAGGAACGATTATTTGAAATGAAAAGATAACGAGTATATGAGCATACAGACTTATCAGAGCCCAAGCCTTTGTCTGGGTGAAGTCAAGTCACAATGCAATTGATATCAAGATTTATGGAATTTCTTTCGTTGTAAAAAGTGCTGTGTAGGCTAGCTGATGCTGATACTCCCAGGTCAGCATGTTGCTCCCACGGAGCGGATCTTCTCTGCTCAGTCAATTGTCTTTAGTTGTCGTGAATGCATATTAGAAAATTAAAGCCCACTCACGCAATCTTGTATTCGTTCATGTTGGTCCTACGCTCAGCGAAGCAATCTTGCTGCATGCATGCGTTCTCGTGTTCTTCTATAATATGGTGGACGAGAAACGAGACAAGTTGCGGTTAGCAAGGAATTGTGATTTGAAAAGACGAGATAATCAAGATTTTGTAGCTGCTGTTAGCATACAAACATGTCAGAACATGAGCGCGTATTCAGGCGAAGTGATGAAGCAATTGGTGCAAAACTCTTTGCAATTTCTCTCGTGGTAATGGTATCTCAAGGTAATGTATGGGAACTGCTCATGCCGGTTTTCTCAAGCCAGTTCGTTGATCCCGAGGACTGATTCCTTCCGTCTCCGTCTTCATCAGTCCTCGAGTTGTAGTCGTGAAGGTAAATCAGAAAATCAACGCTGAAACACGCTCGCGGCTCTTTTTCGTTTTGGGGCTCATCAATCTTCGAGTTGTAGTGGTAAATGCAATCAGAAAGCAACGCTCAATCCCGCTCTCGTGTAACTGCTTCTCTTAGCGAGATACCTCCTCGCTCACGGTATGGGTTTCTTGTGTTTCGCTCATGTACAGCACTGCTTCAGCTTGCTCTCTGGCGAAAGTCGATGCTGATTTGGTTCTGCGTTTCGGGAGACGATTGAATCCAGCCTCAATCGCTGATACGAACACTCTCCGCCATGAGCTTCAGCTTCTCCTTCACTACTCCAATTCCTTTGAAGTCCCATATGTAGTGTGCCCAGTGCTCGTCCAAGACCTCGACGTCCAACACATCATCAGCCTTGATGCAGTTCTTGCCCTCAATGCGGCAGTGCGTCAGGGCGGGGAGGGAGCAAGCAATTGTGCGCAAGACTTCTGGCCACTCGCATTCATAACAGTCAAAGAAGTTGCAGTCGGTGATTCCAAGTTCCTCGAGGGTAGCACAGTGCTGGTCGAGGAAGTAGAATAGTTCTTTCGGTTCCATCATGGAGCTCTCGATGGTGAGACTCTTCAGCTGGTTGTGTTTGAAGACGTCTGCGAAGGGGGCTTCGAAGCCGCCGCGTTCATTTTCATACCGCTGCTCGCCACTGAATCTCAATCTCAGAGTCTTGAGCCCTGTTGCGAGTTTCATGACATTCTGGAGGGAGAGCAGTGCTGCTTCGGTTGTCTCGCACCTGTACTCGATCTTGTCCATTGTCCAGTCGAGTTTCGTGAGAGAAGACAAGCAGAATCGAAGATCGCCAATCGTGTCCAGATTCTTAGCGAATGTCTTGGGGTTGAAGTGGATGAACCATCCTTCCCCAAGGGTCAACGCCTTGATTGGGTACTGTGCTTGAGCGATACCTTGCAGGAGTAGAGAGGCTGATTTCGAATACTCCTTCATACCAAGCTCGAAGATGCTATCCATGTTGCGCTTGGTGAGAGGAACTCCCAGAGTCTCCCCAAGTTGCCGAAGGCCGAATGTAAAAGCAGGACTCCTCCAATTCTTTGGATGATCGAGAACAAGGGCTGGAATGATCCCAGCATGCTTCAGATTTGACCTTAGAAGTGAGGGGGAAATTATCAGCCAACGTTCGGGAATCTGCACCGCCTGGGACACCGTAGAACATTGTTCATGTGTTTTAGTTGTGACTTGACTTACAATGCTGCTGCGAGGAGCCTCACGTCCTCGCCATTCGCTAGTGTGTCATATTCCGCACACCACTTGGTCCATACGGCCTTTTGCTTCTCCGTCGGTGGCTCGGTACGGTCGCGATAGTTAGACGCGACAAACAGATACCGGGACTCCGAGGTCGTCTCAGCAACGACCAGGGTGAGAGACTGCATTCTTCGGATGAGTTGGGGACATTCTGTGATTTTGACCAGAGTTTCAAGGGAGTACTTGGTGACGAGATGTCGGCGGTGGCTCATGTGATGGTCGAGGAAGTAGTCATCAACTTGGAGACTACCATCCTTGTAAGCCAAGAGCAGCGACAAGATATCGTCATCATCTTCGATGTGGTCGCAGACTCGATGCACAAGCTCGGGAGGAAGGCTGGTCAGAGTGATGGGTTCCGTGGTGTCGGCGTTGGTGCTGGTGTCGTCGGACTGGCCAGCTTTGGTAGGAAGACTCTGCGTCATTGACAGCAGTCCTTCGGGGTTGTCGGTCTCAGTCGTGCTGTCGGGGGCGTTTTCGGCGCCACGCGAACGCATGCTGTATAGTTTGGTTGTGTTGTGGTTATAGTCGGGTGTCGAAGTGCAAATGACAACAGACTTGATGATGATGTCGATGATGGAATCGAGGTCGAAGTTCAAGTGGGTGTCAATGCCGAAGATGATGAAACAATGAACGCGCGGAACTACCCGGCGGCACAGGAAGTGAAGTGAGAGAATTTGACGATCACATGCAATCTCAAGAAGCACGTGCAAACGAGCATACAGTGCAAGCGGTCAAAGATCATAGAACTTCCACTGCGGCTTCTGACTGGCTTCCAATTTCTCGCCCCTGAGCAGCGCTCTCAGAAGTTCGATCGGCATGTTGTTCTCTTTCATGACTCGATCGTGAAATTGCTTCTCAGTCATCAGTCCCGTTCCTACAATCTCTTTCCTCAAAGCGTAAAGTTGAAGTGCTCCAAGCATGTATCCAGCTTGATAAAGCGCACCATAATCGCCATTGAAGGATCGCCTCACTTCGCCTTCAGCTGTTGCTCGCTCGTGACCGACTTTTTCAACTAAGTAGTCAATGCACTGCTGAGGAGTCCACTTGCCAAGATGAAAGTTGAGCGAAAACACGATTCGAGCGCAGCGATGCATGTGCCAGAACAGCATGCCCAGTCTGTTCTCAGGCGTACCAGGAAAGCCGCGATCCCATAGTATGAGCTCCCAGTAGAAAGACCAGCCTTCTATCCAAAATGGAGTTTGAAACATGGTCCGATGTGGCTTGCTCCGTTTCATATAGTGGAACTGAAGGTGATGGCCGGGAAGGAGCTCGTGGAATACGGTCGATCTGGAGAAAGGCCTATTATTACCTCGCATTACCATGAGCTTGTCCTCGTGGGACATTGTGTCCGTTGGGTAGGAAACAATGATCGAGTCACCGCCTAAGAAGAATGGGTTCACTTTCTGCCGCTCTGGCGTCATCATGAAAGTTTTCCAGCACTCTTTTGCGATCTCTGGTAGGGTGACCATGTCGTATTTCTCGACATAGTCGATAGCTTCCTGAGCCAATTCGTGTACCATGTTAGTTTGTTGACCTGGCTCGACGTACATGTTCTTGACTTTCTCCTGAGCCTTTCGCCAGTCGTCGCCAAAACCCATCTCACGTGAAGCTCGAATAGCCTCCTTCTCGCACCACTGATATTGCTTCTCGCCAATTTTGATGATTTCTTCTGGCGTATATGCAATGAGTTCTGTAAGCAACTCTGCATTGATGCCTTCTTTGCTGATGGGTTGGCCAACGATAGCATCATCATCACCAGGCTTGATGCCAACGAGATACTCTCGTATGACAGCGATGAACGCCGCCAGTTTTATTGAGAAATCTTGCCAAGGCTTCGATGTCCACCAGGTGAAGAGAGGATCATAGCCGGAGTAGAAGCCATACCATTCTGTGAGATTCCGGCCGAGGTCTTCCAGCTGCAAAGCAGCACGGTAGACTCCGAACCTGTTGTCCTCCATCTTGAAAGTCCCGCTTCTAATCTCGGCCGAAAGACTGTCCACTGCTTTGGTGGCATTGGATAGGACTTCTCCGGCATATTTCCCTTCAGTGGGCACCACTTTCTGCCTTCGTTCGCATAAGTCGACCAAGGCCGGCACCCAGTCTCCCAGTAATGGCTTTAAGTCTGACAACTGGGTCCATTCCGTTCGTAACGTGCGAATCTTGTTAAGAATGAAGGCTCGTATGAGAAGGTAGTCCACTTTGGTATCCTGGCTAAGCCCTTCGAACGGAGAAAAGCGTGTGACCAATTCGCCAATGTGCGCCGCTGAGTACTCTCCCAGTCGCTGAATCCGAGTAGCTGACAAGCTTACGCTGTAGAACTTCTCGAGCTCATCAAAGTCCGCTTCGACTTCGACGATGAAATCTCTGAGCTCTTGTGCCATTGTAGCCTGGTCGACAGTTGAGGTTGCTGTCTTCGAGGCGTTTTCGCCCCATGGCTGGCAGTTGTTGTCCACGACGGGCTTGTTCGTCACCATGATTCGACCTGGAGCTTCTCTTGACGAAATTGAAGGCCGTCGTGCTGCAGTATGAGTGGTATATAGACGATGCGACTGAGGTAACACGGAGGATCATTACACTGCAACCTTCCCGTACAGGCCATGCTTGCTCCGTGACCGTACCGTGTGCCCCCACACTGGGGGAAAGTGTCAGTGCGAAACATCATTATCTGGTCACTTGATAGGCCAAGAACGACCGTGATTGAGGCATCAGCACAATGTGCTCCGGCGACTCAAGACGGAAGGATATAGTGCACCCATTTGGTGTTGGATGATGTTGAAGATATAGAAGCCACGGAAGAAAGAACTCTTGGGAGCAAACTGTGCTTTCCAATTGAGTTTGGAATGAATTTCCTCGGGCCGTTGAAGCATTGACACAACTTTAATTAGACCAGCCTCCTTTGTGCTTTGCAGACCGCCGAAATCCATCGTTTCTTCTTGTCGATACCAGCACCTCCGAATGCAACACACCAGGGTGGAACCTCATGTCAATGACCATCCAGAGCAATCCAAGGGTGGTGACGCTTTGGCATGCACAGTGTCGCGACAGCTCGCTGTGATGGCACACGTCTGCTCACAAGCCTGAATCACATTCTTTGAGACAGCTGCGAATGTGACTTCGAGGTTTTCGCATCGCCGCACCCAAAGACACCCTCGATTGTCTCTTCCTGATCGGCTGCCTGTACACTGATGCCACTAATCCCATGCTAGGACTTCTGGTTCTATTCTGCTATCCTCGCGGCAGATTTTGAGCCACTACTGCACCTATTTGGCACAGATATGGATCCTTACTACCCAATGCAAGAAGCAGTGCACTGCCACAGAAGCATAGTGCACAGTACTCACTATTGCTTCCTCCATATATAGCGGCCGCTCCGCAAGCCAGCGGCTCACTAGCCAGATCTTGGCTGGGTGCGACCAATCAGGACTTCTCGCGGCTCAGATATACTCTAAACATCTGGTCTGGACTCACAGCCTCACAGCAATATGGAATCGCATCAAGCTTTAGGGACGATACAGGAAGGTTACTTACGCCGCCGACGCTGACAGGAATCTAGTTTCATATGAGATACGCCTTCTCTACAGTCCTTACCTCTGGCTACCATCGTCCTGTTTCTTGCTCGTACCTGTTTCATTCGTCTCTTGTCGTAGTATTCAGCATGGCTGCGCAAAGTGCCTCTCCAAAGAGTCCTCGATCCACGGAGTACCAAGACTACTCTCCAGAAGTTGCACCTTCAAATGCTCCCGTTGCAGTGCCGAAAGACGCCGAAGGACTCCAGTACTTGGGTGGTCAGTCTTCTGAGCACATCTCACAAGGACTGGAGTCTGCTCACTGGTCGGAGAAACAGGCAGGTGCGCAAACCGGGGGACCAAAGAAGAGACGGAAGTGGCTATGGGTAGTACTTGGCATCGTTCTCGTATGTCTCGCAGTTGGACTCGGAGCCGGCTTGAGCGTTGGCCTGCACAACAAGAGCAACAACACTGTCTCGCAGGGCGGAGGAGGGTGAGTCATGCATCAAGTTTTAGGCAAATTCCACAATCCGACCTCGAACTAATTCCACGATTAAAAGATCGACGTCGCAGAGCGCAGGGTTGGGAAGCTCAGCAACATCAGCAAGCGCCACGTCAGCAACTTCATCAGCAGCCTCAACAGCATCGTCGTCAGTTGCTTCAGAACAGTCAAGCACTGCCACGGCATCACCAACTGCTTCTACATCCACAGTGAGCAGCGCTACATCAAGCACAACTCAAGCTGTAGCCACAAGCGGCACAACCGGGATTGCCGCATTCAGCTGTAATGCATCAATCCCGGACAACACATATACCACCACTTCCAACCCCACCAAGTTCACCGAAGAATGCTATGTCGACTATCCCGTCAATGAGCCAGGCTACGGAGACGCTTCATTCCAGGTAGCGGACCTGGCCAAATACACAGTCTACTCTTTCCAAGCTTGTATGGAGCAGTGCGCACTCTACAATCAACAACAGGGCAGTGAGGAATGCCACGCGGTTTCCTATAATGCCAGACTGAGTCCCAACGTGGAAGAATATGGCGGTAACTGCTGGATAAAGGATGGGAGAGGAGAACCATTTAGTAGCGCTCCCGATGAGGATTATACGCTGGTGGCGAGTGCGTATATCACTAACAATGATGGCGTCAGTGTTTAGCGACTGCAACAGCCGGGATTCCCAGACGAAGTGACGATTGATGATATCTAACGAACATCTTCAGCTTGCAGCTTCTGGCGCTTCGGGGACGAGAACTCTTGTCTTGTCTTTCGTAGACGGACCACCTTCACAATTTCTCACACCTGGTAAGCACCTGGAAGCACTTCGCTCTGCTCCAGTTTCCTAGCGAAATGGCACAAAAGTTTTACCGGTGTGGTGGCTACTCCTACCTCATTCTCGTACTCACACCTCAATATCGTCCTCCGCTGCCTTTCTCGCACATGGCGGCGGCCACATCGCGCTCAGACCGACGTACAGCACAGCACTCACCACAATTCCGAAAAGATAGCTCAGATAATACAAATGCAGCGCACCCTTCGTCACCCCATTCGAAGAGCTGACCGCATGCGCAAAACCTGGCGTCAAAGGTATCCAACTCACACACCAAGCGACCAAGGCCCTCCAATTCGCTCCAAACCTGTTATACCGATACTTCCCATCCGGAAGATATAGCTCCGGCACAGTATACGACTGTCTTTGCACGATCCAGAAGTCCGATAAGAGAATTCCGGTAATGGGAGCAAGCCAGATCGTATACCCGTCCATGAAGTTAAGAAGCGCTGAAGCTGAGGCCAAGATATTCCAGGGTGTGAGAGCCCATGCACCGATGAACGCTACGACATAGCTTCCACGACGGAGGTTGATATACTGGTTCAACAAGTCAGCATCAAACCCGCGAACGTCCAGACTGTTGAGACACTTACCCTTGGGAACATCGCGTTCAGATCATTTGCAGCACTAATGCAATTTGCACTCAGATTCGTGCCCAATTGTGCTAAAGCAAACGCAAGTCCGCAGAAAACAGCCCCAGCTCTCGCACCACGATTTCCAGTCCAATGCGAAAGCACGGTCAAAGGATCCCAGATCTCTTCGCCGTAGAGATCCGTCGCAGCACCAGCGATGATGACGCCCCAGAATGCCATCATAGCGAAAGCTAGTGGGATGATGATGATTTGGACGAAAACGGAACGAGTCTTACGGGAATACCGAGCGAAGTCGTTGATGTTGACGGCCATGGTTCCGTAGTTGCCAAGCATTGACTAGCAAAGAATGTTCAGCCGGGATCGGACTGCGATGGGGAGAAGCTTACGTTTAGAGCACTCATGAAAGCCCAACCGTATTTGGAGCCGGAAATGGTGTTGCCTCTCTCTAAGAGTGTCGTATGCATACCTCCGCCGGTCTCACTGCAGGCCCAGCCAAGCATGCCGAATATGGCTGGAAGACAGAGGAGGACTTTCATGTTGAAAAACCATTTGAGCTTTCGTGGATGAATGTAATGAAAAGGTAAGACGCAGAGAAAGTATATGATATAAGCTAGTAAGTGTCAGCAAACGTAATACGGAAACAAGTGCTAGCTTACAAGTCATAGTCTGAGTAGTGATATTCGCAGATTCGGGTAGTTGATTGGGCACCTTCGCAAACGATGGCCATATCGCAATCAGGACAGCTCGGACGCAGAGGGCTCCATTATATGTGTTGATTCCATACCAGAACAGCCCGACCAGCATGCGAATGAAGACCACCAGGAAGGAGAAATAGAAGCCGAACGATGCTCGGCTTTGAATCGTATACGGTATGTGTAGACGTGCGCCGATGACTCCGTTCGCAGTAATCGCCACTGAGACGAGGAAGTGGCCAAGAGTGATGATGCCGATTGCTGTTTGCCATGATAGACCGAGAGTAACTATGGAAGAACCGAGTCGAAGATTTCCAGGACTGATTGCATCGCAAAGCCAGTAGGTGACGACCACAACGAGTCAGTGATATGCGTGTTGATAGGTATGTGGAACATACAGTTGATGCTATGCCATATTTGCTGCTCAGGTGGGCTTGGTTCAAGATCTCCAATTTCAGTCAGCTTCCTCCGACGCAACTCTGAAGCCTCTTGTTGTACCTGCGTTTGACCATTTCCCGCCATCCTTCTGCACATCCGGCAATCTAATCTTATTGATCCACCATCGCAGCCCAGATGAATTTAACTTCACATCTCTGCTCTCACCAACATCAAGGTCAGACGTGACACTTGTGTTGGCAATTTTAGCCTCGGATTTGTGTGACATGATGTCGAAGGCTGTTTGGTGTAATTGCAAACATCATAACGATTCACGACACAAATGTGATGCATCGTGTTTGTGTCTCCAAGTTCGGTGATAGGCAGATCGGCCAAGCAAGGCTGCGATGCCGCCGTCGGCTTCGGGTCAGAGCCGGCAGCCACTAGATCCTTGTTTCAGGCCGAAACTCTGATAAGGACATTACACGGCATGTGAAGTCCTGTGCGAGCGGTGAGAAAGTTGAGAGATTGCATTGTTTTTCCTCTGCAAGTACTATGTCGTTTGCATACGGGTTCAGCCTGAAGTATCTTCAAAGATGCCGCACAAGATTGAGGAGCTTCAGGTCGTTCCTCTGAGTGATGGTCTTCGCAAGAGCACGCAGCTGGGCGCCGAAGTGCTGTTGCCGACATCATCACCTCTGATCAACCCTGCTTCCTTATCAGCATCCGATCTAGAGGCACTTCGGACAGGACTTTTCGAGCATGGGATATTGGTAATTCGAGATCAGATGGGCATCAGCCCAAATGTTCTCGTTGACCTGGCGAAGGTGTTCGATCCGACAGTGAAGGATATTCACTCTGGAGGGGCGAAACAGGTCACCGATAAGAACAACATTTTGTCGCAAAACAACTGTTCAAGGATTCCACGAGCTCCCCAAGTCACAGTCATTGGTCAAGGAAATACAGATGGTCATGAAGGCATAGATGACTTGGAACTCAAGCATTTGGTATGCAGACATCTTTGGTAGCTGGAGTTCGGAGCTGATATGGAATGGTAGGACCATACTTTGTTTCACGAAACTCCACTATGGGATGAACAAATCGCCGCCGGATATACACGACCATATCGGTGGCACATGGATGCACCGGTATATGAGAATCTGCCGGGTGTCGCGACTGTCCTGCATTCCATAGAGGTTCCGGACTTACCTGATCAACGGATCATGTTTCCCAATGGAGAGGAGATGGGAGTCGCGGCAGGTGCCACAGCCTGTGAGTGATTAAATTTGGTCGCTGGGGAAATGTTGCTGAACTGTCTTAGTCTTCTCGGGCGCACGAGCATTCGATCTTCTGTCGCCTGAAGAGCAAATATGGGCGATGAACACGACCGTTCAATATCTTCCGGTATGGCGCCATATCAGTGATTCATGAAACAAGACTAAAATCTTTGCAGCGAGCATACGAATATATCAAGGATTGCAAAGCCACTGATGATGGTCTGACGATTGCCAAAATTGGTCGAGAGAGACACGAGAGCGAGCTGACTCCATTCGAATGGGATAAAGTCCATTCATATCCGGTACGTCGCCCATTAGGAAACGGAATCGAGTGAGGCTGATCATTCCTTAGATGGTTTGGAGGAATCCCAGCACCGGCCGCCCGCACTTGCAAATTCTGGGGTGTTGTGTTCTTGCTCTGCGCACGAAGAACGCGTACACAGGCCGAGTAGACGTCGTGCACGATCTTGCGAAAGTCCGGAAAATTTGCCACAAGCTGCAAAGTCGAGTCTATAGGCCAGAGAACATCTATGCTCATCGATGGCAGAAGGGCGACCTGGTCATTTTCCACAATCGAGGAGTGATGCATAGTATCACTGGCCAGCTCGAGCGACACCCTCAGCGAAGACTGTTGTGGCAATGCAGCATGGCATCGGGTACATGGCCGCAGGCATACAGACCAGCATGATATGTCTCTGATGGAACAGACTTCCTCGGGCACCAAGGCTGCAGCAATATAAAGCCACGACTTTCCATTCTTTGTACGCTTGATGATTCCGATGGCGGCTTGTTGTCGAAATAGAAGACCTCCGAAATGAAAGAAAGTAGAGATAGATAGCGCCTGTACCCCTACAATCACAAGCTGGGCGAGAATGCCCGAGCGATTTCCGCCAAGTCACGATCAAGAAATGTAGAACTCATCATAACTGGTGGTACAATCATGCTTCCTTATCGAAAACATGGGCTTGGCAGTCGTGCAACGTTGAATTGGTATTGCTACAGTTATGTGTAACTCAAGAAGCCAAGGCGAGAATCATTCTGGCCGCATCTGACGATACCTCTGCCTCTGCCACTCCTGATAAGGATCTTCCCGTGATGTGGTTTGAGAGCGCATTCTCGGACGACGATGTTGCCCCTCATGATCATGACTCTCAAATTCTTCTCCCCTTGCTATTGGGCCTTCAGAGCGCATTCTCCGATGAGTATCATAAGAGTCGTACTCATGGGAGTAGGCATCATGATCATGGTAGTAAGCAAACTTCGAGTCGTCAGAATAGGAATCATAATCGTACTGTCGTTGATATTGTCTCTGATGGCGTGTTGGTTGTGCTTCAGATGACGAGTTCCTTGCCCGAATTCGCTCTATTCTTGACTGGACAGATTCAAATTGGTCCATCAAAGGGCCCATGGAATCTTGGTGGATGTCGCCAATGTCGTGCACAAATGCATCTTCAGTGCAATATTCGTCGTAGGAGTCGTAATTGATGCGAGACATCGGATCCAGACTATCCTCCGGATATCTGGCCCTAATCCTGATTGGTATAGGTTGCATGCCGAACTCATTTGGTCCCGGAAGTTCGTCAGGCATGGGATCTGGCGGTCGACGTCCAGAGTGAATGATTCCGTGATTTCCTTTGAGCACACCTGCACCACCCAAGCCTCGCCCTTGGTATGTGTCAAATTTGAGCACCCCACAGTGTTGGTGTCGGTAAGGTATCTCTTCTCTGATCACGATGAAGTTTTGTATCCGACCGTCCATGGACGAAGCGAAAGTCCTGCCTTTTCTAAAGAAAGCAGGACCCTCGCGGTTGAAAGGGTACGAGTTGCTGGGATGCAGTGTTGTTTGGCTTACGTATTGATCCCGTTCTCGCGGCTGATATATCCTTGGCGTCGTTGCGAATACTTGGTCCGGTGAATCTTGGTAATGTGCCGTCTCACAGTACCAGCGTTGGGCCGAATCGGACCAGTACCACTCTGGAGTGGTCTCGTAGGTGTCGATGCCAGGCTCGCGAGTGATGTAGTATTCGGGGACTGAGCGCAATGAGTAGTCCAGCCGTGGCGAGTTGGAGTCAACACTAGGTCTGAGCGATCCAATCCGTTCAGCCCGCGAGCGACGAAGTTGTTGCACATGCTGGAACTGACTTCGAAGAGGGCCAAGGGAAGACTCCTCTACGTCACCAATATAGTATACCGTCGAAGGCATTTGAACCATATCATAATCCCCGTAGTCTATGCGAGATAGCGGATCCAAATTTTGTCCCGCGACTCTGGCGTCCACTTTGATGGCGTATGGCTGCATGCCAGCCTCACCTCTCGAGGGCATTTCCGAACTTAATCGAATTGGCCGTTCTTGTCCCGAGTACACGATTCCATGGTAGTTCTTGATCACGCCAGGGCGACTGACACCGCCTCCGCTGTAGGTAGAAATTGGCAGTACGTAGCATTGGTCAGGATCAACGCGATCGTTCCGTGCCACGACGACGAACTTTTGCACAGCTGTGCCCTTGGCTTTGGCGAATACCTTACCCGTTTGGAAGAACGCTCTAGGTTGTTCCTCGTAAGGAAAGGTCGAAGTCGTAAACTGCCCAGTGCCAATGATCATTTTAACCTCCTCATCAGCAAACGGGAGATTCGAAGGTTCCCTCTCCCTTAGATCTCGACTTCTGAGGCGAGGATTCTCAAATTGCCACGCTCGATGCTTTTCTAACTTCGATTTCATCCGCACAGTAGCTTTCGCACCTTCTGATTCGCCATAACGCACGTTCATGGACAAATCGAAGAGACCCAGCAGACAGTAAGCCTGGTCTTCGAGGCGTGAGGTATTTCGATTCTTCATCCACCCGAGGATGTCATTCGGGTTGATGTTATCAATCTTTTGCTCGTCCGGATCGTACAGTATTCCTTCCGGAATCCAGGTAGTTGTCGTTATGGCCGGGACAGCTGTGGGTAACAGCTCTTCTTTATTCCGGTACCTAGGCCCTTTATAACCAAGAGGAATTTGATCTCTGTTCAATAGAACTACGTATGTGGGAGCCAATAATTCCTGGAGTGTCCATCCGCGTGTGAACCATTCGCTCTGGCTGAAGTCCGAATATGACGCTGTGTCTTTCAGGTATGCAAGGCAGCAATACGCATTCTGATACCATTGGAACATGGACATTATGGAACTTTGCACCTCTTGCGAATGCCGGTGATCTATGCAGCAGGGATCATACCACAGCCACTCGATCATGGGGTAACGGCGTTTTATGTAGGTGCATAGCTCTTCCACTTTACGCCATCCTGCCTTTTGCCTGTGAATACCCTTCTCCACATCCTCACAGCTTGGTTCCTGCGACTGATTCCGTCTGGGTTTCAACCACGTGTGTGACGCGATGATGTAGGCAGGGGTCGTCTCTCGCGACAAGAACTGGGTCAGCTCGTAGGTGTTGACATTGATGAGTCGCATTCCCACGTTGGTGGAGGTATTCCGTTTTGGTGAGCTGTGCGTTCGCTGTGCTTAGTAAATTTAGTAGATACCCATGAAACTGATAGATGTAAGTTAAACGCTGTTGAAGTCAGTGAAACATGAATTGAGGTTGCCTTGTATTGCTTGAGTTTCGAGCCCAAAAGCTGAGGCCGCACAAGGCTGTGCGCGTAGTGACTATCGAGCTTGGAATCACATGCACGACACCGCCACATCGTAGATGCACACGCCAGTCATCTTGTAAGCAGAACTCGTTACTACGCTCCAGTGCTCGAGCGTGGCCTGATCGGCGTCCATAAGAATCGACATGTTTGCACTCGTTGCTGGGGGCTCGCAGGGAAGGGAACAAGCGGTTCTTTTGTCAAAACCGGTAGACTGAGGAGACTGGATATATCATCTCTCCACTCACTGATGAAGTAGATGTGTGGAGCGCAGCACTGTGTATTATTGTCGCATGGAGGCCAGGCAAGCAAGAACTGAAGATGGCGTCTGCTGGTGAGGTGGGCCCCGCTCGCGCTCGGGCCTTCCCCTGCAACGCGCAGCTACTTGTGAACATTCATCCGGATCCGAGATCCTACCTCACCTCTCACACATCCCTCTCATGGTGGAACCAGGAACCAGAACGACTCAATGCATAGACAGATTTCCATATATCGCCATTCTGCGACGGAATTACAACATCAAGAAGGCTGTCAGGTTGATCTCACTTCTAAGATTGCTTGCGGGAACCGCCGAATCGCATCTGTAGACCATGGTTCTGTGCTCTACGATGACAGACGTTTGCATATTACCATAGCGTGGTATTGCAAGACATATTCGTCTCGATTGAAGTATCTTGGCTCAGGAATATAGATGCACGACTGCAGAGGCCCACAGCAATCTGGCCCAGAAAGGCAAGTGAAGACGGATCACAGCGAGAAATCGAACATTCTGAGGGTCATGCACAATTGCCATACAGAACTCACGAATTATCTCATCAATACTTCGCCGTGACAGGCTTACACACCTCCGAACGATAACAATACGAATCCGTACTCGCATCACCACCCTCCAAACGAATCTGATGGACCCTCAGCCCCCGAAACTCTTCACCATGCGGGAAGAACTTCTCGTCAATACTCAACCCTCCACAAGCCTCCAACTTGGCATCACACTTGACCATCCAAGCCCCAATTCCCTCAGGATAGAACTGATCGTCCCAAGAAGCATAAAGCGAATTCGTGAAATAAATTCTCTTCCCGTCCCGACTAACCTCAACCATCTGCGGCCCACCCGAAAGCGGCATATACGGTCTCGCAGGATGCGGCGTCTTCCTCACAATCCCACCCAACTGTATCGAAGCAGTCTCAACAGGATGTGCCGGATCTGAAACATTATACTGCTTCATCTCTCCAGTTCCCCAGCAAGAGACATACAACCACTGATCATCAACTGACAAATCAATATCAGCGATAAGCGGTGGCACAGCACCAAAAGGCTTCAAAGCAGGTGGAAGAAGGTCCGGATCCGCAGGCTCCGCAGGAATTGATATAACTTTCTCGGCTCTCCATTCCTTCTCTTCCTCATCAAACCACCAACGAAAAACACAAGCACTCAAATCCTTAGTCGAAATAACCACACCCACAAACCCCCACGTCGCATCTGGATCATGACTCGGCCTAACTTCCAAAGCCATCTGATGTTCCTCACCTAAATCCAATCTCGTATGATGTTTCCCTTTAGCCAAATCCCAGAAATGGATCGAATGACCATACTTATTGCCAAGAAGAAGTTCCGGAACCAAACCATTCTCAATCATAGACGGACTTCCCCATTCGCTGGAAATCAGAACATTTTTATTAAAATGCCACCAAGCGTCATAATGATAATGTTGTGGACCACGATCCGATTCCCAGCGACGGACAACTTCAAAAGTATCGTGGTCGAGGAGTGCGATTCCTCCGGGTCCGTCGTCGTTGCCTTTGGGACCGCCGAGACATGTTACGAAGATGCCTTTGGGGCCGCAGTGGACGGTATGGGGACGGGAGTAGCCTGCGATGTTGGATAGGGATGCTGCTGAGATCGTTTTGATGAGAGCTGGTTTGCGAGGTGAGGGGCCGACGTCGAAGATGTAGATGTTGGAGGATCGGATTCCGGGGACCACGAGGTAGCGGCGTGATAGGCTGTGGTTCTCGTGCTTGAGGGCGGTGGAACAAGCGCTCCAGCCGAAGTGATGGAGTTCGTCTCCTTCACCAGGGATGTCGGTCCAACCGACGACTTTTCCATAGGTTGGGGAGGATGGCCAGATGTCGACTACTGTTAAGGCGTTCTTGCCATGTTTGGTGAGTGCTACGACGTACGCCAAGCGCTCTGGTGCAGTGGCGATTGCGTCTGCTGCTGTGCGGTAGAATGTTGGATCCATTAGAGTGATTATCCTTGGGATTCGGGATTCTTTGCGAGAGAGAAAGCTGAATTAAAGGCTGGGGCCAACTTATAAGTATTCAATGATGTCCGACCATGTCGCCAAGTATGCTCGAATTGGGATGTACAGTAGAAAAGTCACTACAACGATTACCAAAACCATGATGACAACTGGTTTAGCCCGCCTCCGTTGCATGCGAGTAGAAGACGAACAAGGCTAGAATCAGCGACAAGAAGAGGAGAGCCTCAAAGCCGGGCTTCCCCACAGCCTTGCTCGTTGAGACAAGGTCTAAAGGGGATGGAATACAGAGCTTGGATTCTCTCGTATCACGAGCGAGATATCTCTTGCTTATCAATTCTCAAACCTCGTTGCTGATCGAACTACATGTGGACAATTTATGCCGACTGTGTAGCACAAAGCCGAGTTAGTCGCCGATTCAAGCTCGGGCATAGGGAAGCTTCCGAGAATCTATCCCGGTCAGCTTGTCATCCATCCAGCTCACACGTCATTTGAGGAGAACCTCTTCTTTATGTGTTTGGAACATGATTAGAGCGGTGAGATTATGTAGTGCACGGCTGTGCAAGTCCTCTCGCCAGTAGACCAAAGTCTGACACATACGGATAAACTCTCTTCCCTGTACAACCCAGCCTTGTTTCACATCCTCTTCTCTCCTACACCTCCTCAGAGCCCTTCGCCAGACTTGCCACTTTCCATATCATTCCTTGCCTCACCTGTCCCATCAATTCCTTTGCAATCCACCCCACCATTCAACTCCCTCTCCAGCTCCCTCTCCAACTCCATCTCCCCCTTCTTTCTCTCAAAATCCATCTCGTCCTTGCTCAAGATCCCTTCGCTTTTCTTCCATATCCGCAGTAGCATACTCTGCACAATGTTGAGAAACCCATCTGGGAACTTCAAGCCTTGGATTGCAATGGTGATGAAACCTGAGGGTTGAACAAGAACCTCTGCTTCGACATCGTCGATGTTAGACGAGGTGTAGAAAATACCGAGCAAGGGATCGATTTCTTTGGTGTAGAACTTCGCTGACGAGGACAATGGGGCTTTTGGGTTCGTGAGGTTGAAGATGGAGAAATAAAGCTTCTTCAGGAGTGATTCGTTGGAGATTCGGGGTGGGATAATACCGAAGGAGTGGTGTGATGGTGCTGGAGTAATCCCAGTGGCGGTGAGAATGGTGTTGACGCGGTCCTGGAGGTCTTCATCGTACGGCGCCGCGTTGGCGTAGCCTGTCAATTCAGCTTTGCCTTCTCGAGTTATCACCAGCTGAGTTGTGGGAACACAGATTTTCAATGCCTTGATGGTCATGAAGACGGCTTTTCCTCGAGCTTTGAAGTGTTTGGGGACGTATGGCAAAGGCTTCTTCGCTAGGTTATCCAGATGAGGGGCGACTTCTGCCATTTGACGATCAGCTTCTTCTTTCACTTTCACCATTTCTGCTGCCTTTTGCTTTGCGGCAATGTATTCGAGTTCATCCTGATTGAGCTCACCATCCTGCTCAAACTCCTCGGCAAGAACATCGACATCTTCCACCACACACTGAATCGTGACAAAACCATCACTGGCGCGCTTCGAGACGGTGGCAGTCTTGATATCAATAGCTTCTGAAAAGAACGCCACGAATCGTCCATACGTAAAAGCTCGAATCTCGTCGCAACCTCGGGATGGATCCAGATACGTCGAATGTGAGAAAGCTTCGAACATCTTCTCAGCCTCTTGGAAGCTCTTCAACGAAGCTCTGCCTCCAATTGTGCCTTGCGAGAGGTAATCAACAATCATCTCAACGTGGTTTTCAATTTCGGGAGAATGCGGCGCTCCTCGAGGATAGCCGTCAAGAGTGCAAGTGTCTTTTCCGACATCATTTCGTTCGAGAGAAAGGGAAGCTGTGAGAGGATTGATGTTCGAATCGGCGTAGATCGTGGTTAAGAGGGTGTCCTTGTGTGTCGAGAGAATGATGTCGCCATTAGGGAGGTGCGCGGGTGGCAGCTGAACAGCATCATTTGTCGCGCGAGCGGCTGCGGTGGCGACGTCGATGGCGGAGCGAGTATGTGAAGCTTTTGATCGCGTCTGTGGCCGCGGCATCGTGGAGGGAGGTCGAGTCATGATCGTTGAAATCGTGGTGATCAAGACAGTCGACTGAGATGTGCTGGCGCATGGTGTTGCGACATCGCGCAAGAATTTCGGATGTCCTGCGCCGTTAGGTTGGATCAAACGGAAGTGCAGTAGCTTCGCCGCTAGCGCAACGTTCGGCCACTAGCGCCGGTTTGAGTGAATGTTCCAAGGTTTACCTAGAAGCTACCAGCCCACAGTACGTGGCAACGAAGACTGAGAAGTTGAAGATGAGATTGAATAGACTAGAAAATCATTTTCAAGCATGACTTACAAGATGAACTAAGAGTGCTCCCGAAGCACCAAACTATCTTGCCTCAAAAACCGGCCTTTTGCTTATCCCCCTGTTGTTCACATCTCCCAGTCTAGCAGACAGCCGCCAGTCCTATCCTTCCAAGCGCTCCAAGTCAGTCGACCCAGGTACCGTATGGCCCCTAGGGAGAGGCGTTGCGCGAGTAAGGAGGGTAGGTGTCGTTGTGGAAATGCAGTAGGTAATAGAGCTTCCAGCGTGGTGTGGAACGCGGTCGTAAGGTGGTAACGCATGCTCAAATCTCCTCCAGGTCTTGAAACTATTTTTGCCTCTTCATCGAAAATAAAACAAAGTCGTGAGAGCCATGAACCAAAAAGCATGGTCTTTAACGCCGCGTGAGAAACTCGATCGCGACGTCGGTGATAGGTGACGTGGGATCAAAAAGCAAGAGCTTTTGGGATGTGGTTGGATCCTCCATCGACATGGAACTTGTGTGCATCAGCTCCAGCATCCTATGTCTCAGGCTCAGTCAGTTGTGGAGCACGAATATTATGTGGATGAACACGAGGCTCACGTCATGTCAATCTCTCCATTCTCTCCTGCCACCTTGCTCGTTCCATCCCAATCGTAGCCTCCGTCGCCGCGACACGCAGTCAACAAAAGTAAAAAACCAAAACAACACGCACAGCCGCTATTCCCATCCCTACAGGCGCTCCAAGTCGGTCGACCCAGGCAACAAGTGCTACCCGGGGAGAGGTGTTGCGCGAGTGAGGCGGTAAGAGTGGCTGCGTGAAGAGAACAAAAGGACACGCACGTGGAAAGTCGGGAGCCGGTGTCATTGGCGATCATAGAAGGCGCGGAGTTGGTGAAAAGAAATTCACAAGTCCCATCCTTCCAGGCGCTCCAAGTCGGTCGACCAAGGCAGCGAGTGCCACTCGGGGCGAGGTGTTGCGCAAGGAGGGAGGATGGTATGCAGTAATCGTGAATATGTCGAAGTCGTATGAACGTCGTAATGCCCAGGGAGTTTCACCGCTGTCAAGTAATATCAAGTACAGGTGGTCATATCAAGTGTCGTATCGTGTCGTGGCGACTCGTCGGAGTCGCAGATGCCAAATAATGTGCAGTTTAGTCGAGATTGATCGCATCCTCGCGGGAGGAGCCGCCATCAAGAACAGGTGACTTGGGACGATAGCCACCATGCTGTTGTTCGTTCACATACCTCGTGGCTTCACCATGCTGATAGCCATGTCGAGGAGTGTCCTGGAAGCGCGTTGCCTGGTCCACGCCAGCGCCTTGAGCCATCTGAGCAGCGTGCTGTGGAGCGGTGAACGACGCATGATTTGTGTATGGAGCCTGGTTGCCTTCACCATGGTTGCCTCCGCCGTGCTGGTAGCTGTACTGAGCAGTATGTGGGAAGCCCGTTGCCTGATACTGGCCAGCGCCTTGAGCCATCTGAGCGGCGTGCTGTTGGGAGGCGAACGACGCAGGGCTCATGTTCGGGGCCTGATAACCGTGCGATGGTGTCATCGGCGGACCAGTGAAGTGTGAGGTGGCCGCGGAACCTTGTATCACCTGTGAGTTGGCGTTGGTGTGCATAAAACGGCCAGCTGGCTCACTCACAGCGTGTTGCATCGAAGCAGCTCTGGTATTCGCAGACGGAGACATACCTTGGTAAGGGTTGTTGGTACCGTAGACACCTGCATTTTGCGCGGGTGGGAAGACAAGATAGCCCCTGGCCTGAAGATGTGCAGGTGAGAGGTGATGAGGCACCATCGGTGACTGACCGTGATTGCCATGTTGAGCGCCAGCCTGTGGCATGTTCTGCGAGTGGATCTGGTCCATGCCTCTATTCTGACGCTGTACAGGTGAATACTGATGAGCCACTGCCGGTGATCGATGGTGATTACCATGCTGACCCTCAGCCTGTGACATGTGCTGTGAATGATTCTGAGGCGGCACCATTTGCTGTGGTAGCATTTGTCTATGCTGAGGCTGTACAGGTGAATGCATATGAGCCACCATGGGTGATCGACGGTGATTGCCATGTCGAGCTTCAGCCTGCAGCATGCTCTGCGGATGGATCTGGGGCGAAGTCATTTGCTGCGGTGGCATTTGCTTTTGTGGTGTCGTGAGTTGAGGTGTACGCGTTTCCGGTTGACCTCTGGCGATATACGTAGAGCCTGCCGGACCCTTCGTCGAATTGTACCACTTCGTGATATGGTCAATTGACTCTTGCTTCTTGTCTTTCGACGTAGCTGCAAGGATCTTTAATTCCGTGCGAGTGAAATGATTGAGGGCTGATGCCCTGCAGCTCCACAAGTCGTTCTTTTCCATAGCTTCCTCAATATCGGAGAACTCTAGAGTAACGGCTGAGGCGTAATTTCTAGTAGATGAAGTGGCGATCTGCGGACGTGCGCTTGGCTGCGCGACAGTTCGCTGGGGTGGAGAGTAAGGGCTCGCTGTAACGGCTGGGGGCGACGGCGCCGCGGAAGTTGGTGCAGGTCGAGAAAATTGGGCCATGTAGTCGCGGACAGAATTCGCGACTGTTGTAGCTTGGATGGACTTGACTTCGAGAACGTCAGCGGGTGACTGAGCTTGAGCACCAGCAGTAGTCTGGAGAGGCGCATCTTTGGCGCCAGCTTTGGTGTCTGTGTCGTTGTTCTTCAGACTCGCTGCGGTGCCGTACTTCCCATCAAGCTCAGCACGATATGCGGTCAGGAATTTGTCGATGCGGATTTCCAAGTCATCCTTTTTACCACTCGTGGGCTGGCCATGAATCTTGAGCCAAGCATGCAATTGTTTCTTATCAAAACGATCGAAGTTACCATTGGCGTTGGCGTGAATGATCTCACTGTTAAACGGAACTTCCTTGTCCTTATTCTTTGGGTCATAACGGCGGAGCTCGATATCATCCGAGGTCTGGTATGGTGCATAGTGTGATGGTGCGACGGGAATCTCTGGCTCCCTCTTGCGCTTCTTCTCATTCTGCCGGTCTTCTGTGGACAGGGCGATGATGGCGCTTGGCGGGATAGAGTTCACGGCGCTAGGGCGGTAGCCTTGGAGCTGGCTGTTGATGAACCTCGCCGACTCGTCTTCAGGGCCGGTCAGATCGGGAGACGGGAAGTAGTCTGGGTTCTTGTAACGAGGATCCTCGGAGTATGAGGCGGCGCTGGTGACTTGCTTGGAGGCAGACTTCGCGATGTCCGCCGTCGTGGGTGGCTGGGAGTCAACGATGCCTGCTGTCGTGGGCGACTTGGATGGCATACGGTGCATACGGCCCACTCCGGAATTCTCGCCGGCATACACACCAGTGCACCGGGCTTCGAAAGATGGTAGGGCAAGCGTAATTGGCGCGATCTTGCGGCGCTTGGCCTTGCTGTCGCCGCCTGCAGGTTCCTGGTCGTGGGCCTTGCGCTTGAGATTCATGAGCTCCAATGCTGCCGACGCGGTCTTGCGAAGCTTCGCCTCGCGTCCGACACCTGCGGGCTCCTGGTCTTCGGCCTTGCGCTTAAGACTCGTGGGCTCGGACGGTGTCTCTTGGTCGGAAAGCGTCTCGCCGAAGAGCTCCAAGTCGAGGAGTTCGTCTGAGTTGAGCACGCTGCCTGAGGATGGGATGGGCGACATTTCCGCCATAATGTGCTTAGCTATCGGAATTTCCGACGGGCGCAATCACGACCTTCGAGTAGATTGCGAAGTCGAATTCGCGATGGTAAGTATACAGAATTGTACACTCGAAAGACAGGAAGCGTGGCGCTCTGGCTTGAATAAGACCCTAGAGATGCCCAAGATGTGTCAGGATGCTGTTCCTGGCGGAGAAAGCGGTGGTGTTGCGAGGTTGATGTTGGAGAAGTGGAAGGAAGTTGCGAGAGACGGTCGAGGTCAAGAGAATTTGGGCAGGTCAGGTCCGCCGGGCAGAATGAGTGAAGCAGCGGTTCGTGGGCAGCGCCAGGCAAAAGTCTTGGCACAATAGCACACCGCCGTCGGACAATGGCATAGCGCAACCACACAGCCACAGCAGCAGGGCAGAATCTGAGAATGGACCGATGGTCGTCTTGGCAATGGTAAGGTTGCGAACCTATTGACGTATGCGCACCATCTACGCAGCGAGAGGTGCGGACGACAGTGCAGCGCAGGCGACGCACCGAGGCAGGCCAAGCACAGAGACTCGGAGCAGGAGCAGCCTCCGAGCCGCAAGCAATTTCGCATACGCACACAACCAGTACTCCCATCGCGATTCTGGTATAAATTTGAAGCCAGCTTCGGGATGTGACGAGCGAGTGGCCTGTTGCTACGCTACAATCATGGCGCATCAACTCTCCGAACACTTGAATGTCTCTGCTGTCGCCAGCAGCGCACTCTAGATGCGGTAGCGCACTCTGCAGTCTGCACAAAATCAGTCAATCGTGGGTCACGTGAGCATTTTTCAATTCTAGATGCTACCTACCGGCATCTTCATGACTACTCATTGAGCATCACAAGCCAGTCTAGGCTCATATAAAATTTCGTGACGACTCTTTGTGCCGCTGCTGTCATTGAATCTCCGGCCTCTTTGCCCTCTCAATCGCAACTGGCCCTTTCATCAAGTCGTGTCGTTGTAAGCCCTGGTGCACCATCACAGTGTCATCCTCTCATACCCCAATAATTCACTTTTTCTCCTCCGCAGCTGGCTTCTTTGCTTTCTTCTTGCTCTTTGCCTTTTTGCGATCTCTCTTCTTTAAACTCTGCATACCTGCCTTACACACCTCCGCATATCTAGCAAAGAAGGCATCCAAATCATCTGGCTGAACGATGGTCGAGAGTTTGATCTTGTTCTTATTCTTGACACGGTCTTTCGATTGTGTGTCGCCGTCTGTGGCTCGGATTATAATGGGAAGAGGGTTCGGCGGATTTAAATCCCATAGCGGGTCATCTGCGACTTTCTGGCCAGGCGGAGGACTCGAGGCTGTTGTATCGAGCGAGACTAGGGATGTTAGACTTGGCCGTCTCTATTCATTTCCAGTGGCATAGCCTTACGTCTTTTCTGTGTCAGGAATACTGAGCCATGGCCCTTTTGTTGTGTCTTCTCGATTAACGAAGTGAGTTGGACGAAGAACTACGTCTGTCAGCCTTATCCGTACATAGTCCCCTATGACTTCCTCACCTCGTCATTGCTCAGGTGGTCCTTTGGCATTTTCACGATATATGTCAAGAAGCACGATACAGTGTCGTCGGATGTCGTTGGAATTGAGTGCGTGATCCCCCCGCGCCTTGCCGTCGATCTCCGAATTGAGAATAGAACTACGAGCTCCACTAAAATTTCATTTACCCAGTCTTTAAGTAGCTTCTCTTGCGACTACAACCATTTCGCGATGCCACGATGAGCCGATTTTCAGGTCCGAAGCTGCCGAAACAGCTGCTCGATCAGGTTGCCGATGGCCGGGTGGGAAAGCGCAATCATCAGCAAGCGCGGAAAGAGCGCAGGAAGCAAGAGCGCACGCAGAAGAAACAGGTGCGATCGCAGCCCAGAAGTCGGGTAGAAGACGAACGTGAACGAGTGCATGCCGCGAGTTCGCACGTGAAAGTACCGAAGCCTTCACGGAGAGATACGGCGCCTGCGAAACCCGCACTGAAGCGAAAAGTCGAAGCGGAGGAGAGTGAGGCAGACGAGAGCGAAGATGAAGAAGGTGCGAGCGAGGATGGTGGCGGAGATGAGGATGACGAGGTGGAGGAGGACGATGACGACTATCCACGCGCACCCATAATCTCGAAGACAGTCAAAGCGAAGCTAGATGAAGACGACGACGAGATTGCGAGACTGGAGAAGAAGCTTGGCATCAAGAAGGGCAGGAAGAAAGTGGGCGACGATGAGCTGGACTGGCTGGTTGGAGGTGGAGGCAGTGAATCTGAGAATGAAGCAGATGTGAAGCGCACAAGTGGAAAGAGAGCAGCGCCAGAAGATGAGGATTGGTTGAAGCAGAAGCGACGGAAGGCCTCGATGCCGGCGGTGGAAGTTTTCAGCGAAGATGAGGATGATTTTGCGGACTTTGACGATGAAGAACTGGACGACAACGATGACTCTGCGCCTGAGGATCTGGAGAACCCATTCTCGAAAGACGAGATATCCGAAGCAGACTTTGACGACGAACTACCGCCGGTCAAAAAGACACGCGAGAATCCATACGTTGCTCCGATCACGAGAGATGTACCATCAACCGGGAAATATGTGCCTCCGTCACTGCGCAAAGCAGCCTCATCCGATGAAGAGATTCTCAAGCAACTGCGACGCCAGATGCAAGGACAGCTGAATCGACTCTCAGAGGCGAACATTCTCTCCATCCTTGCCGCCATCCAGGACATATATGCCAAGAACGCCCGCCAGCATTGTACCTCCGTTCTCGTTGATCTGTTGCGCGAGCGAGTGAGCGATCCATCGGATCCAGGCGACAATGCACTGATACTCTTCGCCGCTTTTGCCACAGCTCTGTATCGCGTCATCGGCACGGATTTTGCTGCCCAATTGCTCGAAAGTCTCGTAGAGTGCTTCGACAAATACCACGGTGAGGCCACCGAAGGCAAGCAGACCATCAACATTCTGTCCTTTCTCGGCGACTTGTATGTCTTACAGACGATTGGATGCGACATCATCTTTGAATACATCAAGATGCTCCTCAACAGCTTCTCCGAGAACAACACCGTCTTGCTTTTGAGAGTGGTGAGAATATGTGGTCAGCAACTTCGACAGGACGATCCATCCGCACTCAAGGATATCGTCCTACTGCTACAACGCAGCGTCGCGGCAGCTGGTGGAATCGAAAACGTAAGCCCGAGGTCGCGTTTCATGATTGAATTCATGTACGATTTGAAGAACAACAAGGTCAAAGCCAGCCGCGGACCAGACGCGAGTGCTCAGGAGCATATGCAAAGAATGAAGAAGACACTTGGAACGATCAAGAACGCGAAGACCACAGAACCACTTCGCATCGGTCTGGCCGACATTCGCGATTCCGAGAAGAAAGGCAAGTGGTGGTTGGTTGGCGCGAGCTGGCGAGATCCCTCCAAGATGGTCAACAGCACTCCCAACGATACACAGACGACCAACTCTTCAACTGCTGATGCCAATACTCCGGACGACGCGGACGACTCCGACGCAGGCATTGACCTACACGCACTAGCCCGAGCCCAAGGCATGAACACCGACGTCCGAAAAGCAATCTTCATCTCAATCGCAGGAGCCGTCGACCCACAACACGCCCACCTCCGCATCATGAAACTCAACCTCAAAAACAAACAAATGCTAGAAATCCCTCGAGTCATACTCCACTGCGTCGGCGCGGAGCCAGTATACAATCACTTCTACACCCTAGTAGCCACAAAATTCTGCTCAGACCGTAGATTGCGAAAAGCGTGGCAATTCACACTTTTGGATATTCTACGTCGATGCGGAGAAGTGGAGGAGGAAGAAGATACTGAACAAGGCGACGAATTGAGTGTGAGGCAAGTTTACAATATTGCGAAAACGTACGCGACTTTGATATCCGAGGGATTGTTGAGGATCTCGATTCTGAAACCACTTCAGTTCGCTGCACTTCAACCCCGGACCCAGATCTTTGCAGAAGTATTACTCACCAACCTCTTCGTCCTTCTACGGAAGAAGAATGGGAAAGAGAAATACGGCAAAGCGATTGATGAAGTATTCGGAGATGCGCATTTCGTCCCAGATATGGTCAGGGGCTTGACGTATTTCGTTGAGAGCGTTATGCCTACATCAGATGTCCCGGCCAGCAAGAAGGAGAAGAAGGTTATGATTGATGGTTGTGAGTATGCTAGCGCCGTCTTGCATGATGAGGCAAGGCTCAACAAGAAGGCTGCTGCTGTAGACGATGATAGTGATGTGGAGGGAAGTATTGAGGTTGATTGGGATTGAAGTAGCTTGTAGTCAACGCTCAATGCTCAACTCTCAACTCCATCTCTCTTTCTCTCTCAGTACACGACATCATTATGCATGTGAAGTTACGGAAAGAAGAGATCTTGAGGTTCGTGAATCCTGGGACTACAAGTCTGTTCCCATTCCCTACCAATCGCTATCTGTCCTTATTTGAAGACGACCTGCTCAAAACTCGATCTCTACTAATCTCGCTCGTACAGCATAGAACGGTAGTAGATCCTACATTCTACATGGAAGGCTTTCGGATCTTTCAGAGCGGCTTGTTCCTGGAGTTAGTTGAAGGCGACCTGCTCAACACTACACCTTTCTTGATCTCGCTATTTAGCATAGAACCGTAGTAGCCCCTACGTTCGATGTGGACGGCGTAGTACTCGCAAACACCTCGAGCGACATCGATGGAACTCGGCCATTGTGACGAGTCCATCAAGCAAATATATCAAGTCCACCATCCCCAAAGATCTCGATGATATCCTCAACCGGCACATCTGGCTCTTTCTCAATCACACGAATCGGCGCCATTGCAATCTCATTCAACCCAAGCATCTCGGCACTTCTACTAACACCACTGCCACACTGCTGATGGTAAATCAATGCCAGTAGAACCCTCATAGTGTAATTCGAGTCATTCCCAGCACAATGTAGAGCTTGATCAAGCGGACTCATACCCAGCGTACGTGCCAAATTACCCAAGCTCAAGCACAATCCAAGAACTTCGGAAGAGAGATGTGCGGTATCGATGATACCCTCTATCCCTGGCAGATCTTCGATAAAGACTCCCATCGCGTCCATTTCCCTGATTTCATTCTGTATACTGTGACCTACGAGTACGATCTTCCGGGTAGTGCTGTCGATGTCGTTGTCTTGAATAGTGAGCTGCTGTTGAATAATGCTGGGCAGCTGGCCGGAATGTGTCCGTATGGCGCTCCCATGCAGATATTTGTGGTTATGACGTCCTAATTCGTACTTGATAGTATGCAGCACATCTTCTGGCTCCTTAGAAGTCACGTCTCTCGTATCGAATCGTGTGAAGCCAGCTTCTTTGATTCCCCATTTATAAGAAGAGCCTTCGAAATCGAGAGCCAAAAAAATCAAATCGGAACGTCCCATAAGAGCCGGGCAGTTGATAGCCGCGACGAAAGCCTCGCAAGCAGATCGACCTGCTCGCAGAAGTGAGCGCATTCTCATGTCACGAATAATTCGTCTCTCCATCTTGACGAAAGTTTCCATGCCTCGCTCTTGCAGGTACATTCGATCGTTATCGTCGAGAGGCATTTTAGCCATGTATGTCTTCCTGTCACAGCCATACTTGCGTCGCAAGTCGCGTCCTGTCCGTGAGTTACTCCAGTATTTTGCACGCCATTGGCATTTTTTGGCGTAAAGGGAAAGCGGTTTTGATTCGCCCATTGTGACGTTTAGTATCTCACTTGTGTGTACTTCGTAGGACCAAGTGGTGAGAATGACAGTCGCAGGCGGATTGTGGTAGCTTGTGTATGCTGATGTGGGTGAGCTTCACGTATTGCAGAATTGGAAATCGTGGTGAGATTGATTTTGTTCACTTGTTCGTTGTTCTCAAAGACAAAGTGGTGGGCGTGACAGTCGCAGGTGGACTGTGGTAGCTTATGTATCCTGATGTGGGTGAGCTCCACATATCGCGGGAGGAAAGCGCTGTCCTCAGTTGCGCCAATCTTGGCAACGACAACTGTCCGATAGCACATTCTTTACATTTTCGAAGTAACGCTTCGCTGAGATAAGCTCCGAGGCAGGTGCCATCCATACTTGTCGTTTTTTGGTAGCGATGCAGCGACCCAAAACCATAATAAGCCTTGAGACGATTCGCTCCTCCACCGCCTTCCACGCAGTTCCCTATCCGTTGCTTCCTCGGTGCAGTTCTGATCTGCGCCTTCCATCGCCACGGTATCCTTTTCGAGAAAGCGACAGGAATACTTCAAGCGCATTGAAAGGCGGCCTTAATCCCAGATATGGAAGTTCATCTTCAGACAAGAAGTATCTCCGTTGGTAACCCATCATCCTTGAAAGCCTGTCGGACGACCGACACATTCTCGTTACCAGGACGGAACGACGTGACGACTGATACCAGTCTACATTTCCTCTCAGAGTCCGTCGAACCCTCGGCATCGCGGAGCGCAAATACACCCTGTAAAATGGTATCATTACGCGAGTAGCCCGTCTCATTCATGAAGCGTTGGTCGATGATAAACGAGCAAATAATGTCTCCAACCTTGACGAGATGAGGAAAGCCAGGAATCGATGAGATTTCGTCGGGGATGTCGTCGACAGAGCGATCAGCCTGGTCTCCGATCAGGTTGGCAGCCCTTCCGTTCCCTCCAAGTGCTGTTCTGAAAGTAGTCACGCTGGATGTCTGATAATATCCACCCGAGTCCACTGTGGTGACTGTATCTAAGACGAGCCCTCGAATGTGGAGAGTGGGAACACTTCCTGGTGGTCCTCTCGAGAATGTAAAGCTGGGTGTGAAGATGGCTTCCCAACTCGGCCGTGACAGGTACATTAGTGATGGCATGGTCCAATCCGGAACCCAGGAGGGCAAGTTTAATGCTCCCTTTCTTGGTCGTGTTATAACAGCGTGAAAGACATCGTAGACACAGCCGAGCTCGATGCCTTTTACGGCGAAATCAATGTAGTTGCTCTCGACAGAAAGATTGTAGTCGATCATCTTGTGGTTTGAGAACGGGGTCCACAGACCGAGAAGAGCGGCGATGGCATCACGAGGATCCTGACATTGGAAGTCGTCCAACTTTGTTAATAGGTAGAACAACTGGTGAAGACAGTCTTTGAGAGTCATTGGTCGCCCCTGTGATTCAGCAGCTGTCTCTGCTGCGAAGTTCAGCGTTTCTGCTGCCACATGATAACCTTGCCAAATTTTATTGTGGGAATCACTGCTCAGCCCTCGCTCAAATTCCACCCACGAAAGCGTATGGGATCCACACAGCAAGACAGCCTTCCGTGCGAGTGAGACTTCCTGAATGATCCAGCGGCGTCGGAACCAGGGGCGTTGCAGGAATGGGAGTATCGCAGTCTCAAAGTCCTGCTGGCCGAGACTTCGTAGGAGAGCTGCGTATTCATCATCCACTAGGCAGTATTTGTTGGGCCAGTAGTCTTTCTGCGACTCCCGCCATATCCTGGCCATCATGTTGGCTCGGCGATCAGATACAGAGCAACATGAGAGAAGGCTCTTCAGAGAGTTCATGATATCTACACATCGGTTGTGCAGGTCGGCGTATCTGTACCTGTACCACAATTCCTTTCCGAGTCGGGAAAAGAAAGCAATAGCAATCTTTCCGTCCTCGGTGGGCGAGTCTCTGCCTAGCCAGATCACAGTACGCCGCGCCTTTGCGTAGATTCGACCCATGATAGCAATCTGTGCAGTTTTCTCTGCGTTGTGCAGCTGGTCTATGCAGATTGCATCGATCCAGAGGTAACGAGTTCTGTGGCGATGTCGCAGTTGCCGTAGGCCATCACGAAGATTTAGGCCAAGTGAAAGTGGAAGGCTACTTGGACCAAGTAACAGTGGTTCCGAGCTCTGATCTGTGCCCCATGTGTAGGAAAGAGCCTCATAGCGAGTGTGATGGCCATTGATCGGACGGACTTGCAGATCGCCATACAGCTCAGCGGCAAATTGCCGGGATGGTCGTAGTGCGAGAACGCGTATCTGTGAAGTAGGCTCTTGGAGCGGTTCGTAGTGATATCGTGAGTGCGTCACTTGTGACGCTTTTCCATTTCCGCTCATGTTTAGCTGGAGGATTGCAGTTGCTGCGGTCGGTAAATCTGAAGCGTTTTGATGGTTGATGCGAAGGTGAGAGAAACTTGAGCGAGCGATTATTGATATACGAATGCCCGAGCCATTTCCTGCGAGACATGTCTTCGAGTTGAGGCAATCAGTACATCCATAAGTCTGTAGGCTGAGCCATGCTTGGTCTGATCAGGCACCTAGGTGGCGTGCGAGACAATCTTTCATTGATATTGCTCCTGACGCTCGCTACGCCGCAGCCGCCGCCAACCCGAAAGACCAGGGGTTGGTTTCATCAGGCACTCGTGCAGCGCGTGAGACAAGGGTGCTGTATATGGAAGCGCCGCATCTCCGCCTCTATGTCAACTCTGGTGATATGGCCAGTGGAATGTCATGAATGTAAGGATGATTGAAGGTGGATGCATATGGGAAGGAGCTTGGAGGTACGCGGCTTCCGAGGCTTGGCACCCGTCGTCTGACACGTGATCTCTATCTACTGTAGCAGGGACCGAAGATCATATTATGCCTTGAGGTATCATCAGTGTTGAATAGCTCTGACACAGCGCTCAACTGAGCAAGACTCTGATTTCATCTTCTGTTCTCGGGAATACCTCTCGAAGCCACACTTCCTCCTCAAAGTCACCGTTGACCTGCTTCGCACGAAGTTCATCTGCCTGGACGACCAAAGTCTCAATATCCTCAAAGTCTTCGCAGAATCTCTCCGCAGCTTGCTCAATAACACGTCTCGCCACAGGTTTGTTCTCAAGTTGACCGAGATAGCCCCTCGCGTCCTCTGTAGCGGTCGGCAAGAATGCATCAAGCTGCTGGGCAATGGAGATGAGCTGAGTGGGGTCTTTATAGGAGGATGCGAAGTCATCGGGGGTGTTGATATTGTCGATGAGGTACTTCAAACCAGATTCGCGGAGGAACCAGACATGCATGGCTTCGGTGAGTTCTTGTTCGTGAGCTTCGATGCGAGGCTGTAGTTCTTCTGATCTGTCGGCGAAGCTGTACGTACTCAAGACATCTTTGGTCGCGAAGAGGCAGTTGAGGGCGAACATGTGGCTGCTGGGTGCGCGGAGACGTCTGGTGATGTTCTCGCAGCCTGCCAAGAAAGGATCTAATGCTTCTTGCAGCACAGGCTGAAATCCTTCGATACGTTGAACGCGATTGGCATGCACGTTGGAAGTATCGTAGCTCTTCATGAGCACTTTCAACGTCTCCAAAGCATCGACGAGGAACTCGGGCGGTGATAAGTCGTCGGTCGTCGAAATTGCAAAGTCAGTCTGCAAGTTTGCGATGTGATCGCGCATCGTCGAGCGGAAAGCACGCATAGCTGTGTCTGCAATCGGATGCAGAGCACTTGGTAGCGCCGAGTCTTTGCTCAATAGCTTTACGAAGATGCTCGAGTAGAAAATGATCAGGTTCGAGATCTTGTACGCCAAAGTGGCATCTTGGTGACTTTGGATCACTTGTTCGGTGCGTTGCTTCAGCTGTCTGAGGACACCAGCCAAATCTCTCTCGACAAGCTCGTTGAGTGCCTTGCGGCCGTCGAAGGGCTGAGTCGAGCCTTCTTCAGCGTCTGCCTTGGACCAGGGCTCGCTCTCAATTCCAGCTTGTATGCTCTTGGCAATCTCGTCACCTTCGGAGATGAAGAGAACTTCCAGCACTTCGCGTTCTGACACGGTCGCAGCATGCGCCCATGCTAGCATGTCACTGATGTAGCGCAGAGGATCGTGAGCAGAGAGTTCAATGGCCTTGCCCATGACCGGGTGATCATGATCAACAGGAGCACCGGTGAGGGCGGCGTAGAAGTTGTTTGACAATGTGTGCTCACGGGCTTCGGCGAAGAAGTCCAAGCAGTTCTGAAACAGAGTCGGTCTCTCAGCTAGTACTCGCAAAGCTCGTCTGATTGCGCCACTGATTTGTGGATTCTCCAAGTCAAGTGACTTGAATTCCTTCTGTACCCAGCGGTAAAGCTTCTGATAGGCAGCATTGAGCTGGCGAGAGCTCTGTTCGAGGATTTCAAGACCGAGACGTTGGTTTTCAGTGCCAAGCAGAACCTGGCAATCCTCATGGATCTTCTTCACTCTCGTCAAGATGCGGAAGAAATCATCGTTTACAGGCTCAGCGGTGGATGTCAAAGCTGACAGGTCAGCATCAGAGACGACAAAATGTGCTTTGAAGGCATCTAAAAGCTGTTGCTTGGTCTCGGCCTGTTTGCGGTCGGCAAGGATGGTTTTTGCCTCGTCCATCATCGGCCCAGTCTCGCGAGTCGAAGCGGCTATATGCTTTCGCATCTCGGCACAGCTGCTGTTGAGGTTGGCAATTGCACTTCCGATGCGCTTCAGCTGTTCGGCAACTTTGCCAAAGTCTTGGACAATGTCTCCATTGCACTGGATCAAGTCTTGTTGGACGTCCAAGCGGAGATTTCGTCTGCTTTCGGCGGTATTCTGCAGGCCTCGCTCGTCCAGGATTGAAAGTGCATCGCGTATCTCCAGGTCCGCATATGATGCGGAGAGCACGCTTGTGATGCGATTCTGCAAGGCATTCGATCTTGGTCCTGAGGTTGGGGTCGTTGGTGACAGTAGACTGCTCCCATTTCCTGCCACAGGAGACGATACTCGCTCGAAATATGAAGTTGACATGCTTGCCAGGGATGATTTAATAACCTTCCTGTTCCTGACAAGAAGCTGTCACGTGGCTTTTTCAATGTTTCGGACGTGAAGTTCGCGTGAGTGCATCCAATGTGCTCAAGCAATGGCAAGCAAGCTCCAAGGGATATAGGCCGATGCTTGGCGTCTAGCCTAGAGGAGTCAGATACCAGATCAGATGCAGGTCCAATGATTATCGGTGATGTTGTTGGCATGTGAGAAATGGGAGCTGGCGGACTTCGGGCCCGTTTCCGAAAAGTTCCTTGGTGGCCAAGCGACAAGCTTCACACATGCCACCCGACTGCATCGACTGAACCTTGACCTTCACTCCCTCCCAGCATAATAATTTCATCCAAGTCGGCGCTCTGCCAGCTCTAGGGGGAAGGACTTGCGACAAAGCATGTTTCAGCGGCTACAGAAGTGCTCTGAAACGACCAGCTATCGATCGATACCATGTCTGTCACACGGAAGCTCCCGTTTTGCACTGCCACACTCACGTCGGCTTTCAGATGTTCAATCAGGCCGATGAGATCGTGGGGTCTGAACCGTCTCGACCAAAGTGCCTTGCCTTGACAAGTGCTCTTCAGCCTGTAATCATACCTTCCTTCTTTCCTACCAACTTGTCCTTCCGTAGCACCTCCACCACCTCTCTCCGACCCTCACCCGACGATATTCTCTCTCGAAAACCACTACCCATCTGCTCGGCCGGCTGCGTGAAAACCAATCCGAATCCCCCACCATCGACCTCATATCGCCCGCGCCTACCCTGATCGCCACTCCTCAATCACCTCATACTGGAACATAACATCCACCATGGGCAAGAGGTGAGTGATGACTGCTTTTCCTTTTGTTGCTCGGTGCGACTGGACTTTCTTTCCTGGTAGCAATGACGTCTTCGGCCGGTCACCGTGACTGCTTTGGAATGGGTACGAGTGGGTGGTGGTGGGTGGAGAGTCTCCTCTCATAATCCTGGTTCGGGGGCGTCTTGGTCGTCGTGGTTGGCTGTCTGCGCTGGCAGTACCTCGCTGCCCAGCAAACAGGAATTCTGAGACCCAGAGACGTCACAGTGCTATGCGCAAACACTGCACGCGCACAGAAGCGAATCTGTTCCTGCCTGTCTGCCGGTACGTGTACCACGTGCAGACATCGATCGCGTTCTGCCGAAGCAATCATGGCCGACACGCCCAAGATCGAGAAGCCCGTCTTCGATATCATCCCAGACTCCACGCAGGCCAACACAGCCGAGCAACAACTGCAGCCAGAGGAAAGGCGCACCAGCATCGCCGACATCACCCACCATGCTCGACCACGACCATACCACATTCCCCGCCATGTCTCCCACAGCTACCCAGCCTTCAAGGCCAAGCAGGAGTGTGCCTTGAAGATCGCCATGAAAGACTTCCAGACTGAGATGGAAAAGAGCACTGGCGTTTCGTACTTGGAAATGGTCAAGGACAAGCTAACCATTCATCGCAACCCTAGTCAAAGTAAACTAAGCCAGCAGCAGCTGGAATGGCTGGACGACAACACAAATTTCGACAAGGGCGAGTTGCGAAAGTGGTATAAGGGTAGGCGCCACGATATCCAAATGCGCTGAAGCATATTGCTGACCTCCCCTCAGGCTTTTTGAAAGACTGTCCTTCCGGCCTACTCACCAAACCCGAATTTCAAAAGATCTACAAGCAGTTCTTCCCATTCGGCGACCCTTCATCATTTGCAGACTACGTCTTCAAAGTTTTCGATTCCGACAATTCAGGCTCCATCGATTTCAAAGAATTCATCTGCGCACTATCCGTGACGAGTAGAGGGAACATGGACGAAAAGCTTGAATGGGCCTTCCAATTATACGACATTGATGGTAACAAGCAGATCAGCTACCAAGAAATGCTTTCGATTGTCGAAGCAATCTACAAGATGGTCGGAAGCATGGTCAAGCTGCCAGAAGACGAGGATACACCCGAGAAGAGAGTCAAGAAGATCTTCAAGATGATGGATAAGGATGAAAATGGAAGCTTGAGCAAGGAGGAATTCAAGGTACACATCCAAATTCCCTGCGCCGAACATGAACTGACAATGTCCTGCAGGAGGGTAGCAAGCGTGATGAAACCATTGTGTCTGCACTTTCACTTTACGACGGTCTAGTATGATCAGCGGCAGCAGGAGTGTGAAATTGTATGGATATGGACGATTCCCAAGAGACTACGAAACGTGGACGAACAGGAGCGAACCGAGGTTTGTGTGGCGTATGGAGAAACATGTGGGGATTATGGTACAGGATACTATACCACCTTTCAGGAGCTCATTAGGATAGCAGCATCTATGCATCAACATCTTCGTCGACAAGCCGTCGTTTCACTTGCCGTGCTTGGGGTGTACGTGGAGGCAAGGGTGGGAAAACAGGGGCATACTCAATTCGGAAGGTTTGTCAATGTGACTTCCAGTGCTCCCCTGACCTCAAGCGCGCAAAATTATTGACTTGGCCGATTCTTCTTGTGAGCGCTTGTCCGGCTTGACAAGCTGGCTACTCTAGAAACACATTTCCGCTGCTTCAAGTAAGTGCGCCGAAAGTTCTCTGGGGCCGATTTCTTTTGCACCTTTACCAGTGTGAATTAGCCTTTGTATACTCTTGAAGGGCAGGTACCTAGAAATGTGACTTACGACTAACCACATCATCTTCTGGACCACTGCACTCAAGTGGTTTGACAAGTATGTTAGGGTCCAACTTGTCCCATTTGTCAAGATTTCTGGAGGCTTTGATGTAGATCCAGATGATGCGTGGATGTATCGAGGCGGCGAAGAATTCTTGTCGTTTAAGCGTGCACAGAAGCCGATCGATGTAAGTCATCGAGGTTTGTTCGAGTGCTACTCCGATCTTGATGTGCATGTATAGAATCCTTCTAGCCTGCTCGACGTCGTTGAACCATCGTAATATTTTTAACAGCTGGGCAGGACTCTTTTCCGCCTTGGAGTTCCGCATTGCACCTATGTCTGATGGGCTGATACTCCCGCCGAGCTGCGAGTAGTACCTCAAGATTTGCGGATGCTTTTCATAAATTTCTATAACCGTACGAGATGTTGTCCCTCGAGCCATATGTGTGGCAAAGTCTGGCGGAAACCCTATGTCGGGTAGCAATGTGGCGCTGACCGTATTCGCCTTGACATTGAAATGCTGCAATGCTGTTTCAAGCGACTTCAGATATTTGGCTCTTAGGTCTTGAGGTCCATAGACGCATTTAAGTCCAGGTTTCGTGCTCTCGAGGTACGTCTTGATGGCGCGTGAAATTGCGTGATCACTTTTGTACGTGATACAGTCAATTTGCATCGCTTCCTCGAGAAAGACGTTGTTGATAATGTCTACTTGTGGCGAGTCGAGTGGAAAGCACTTGTATGTGAATTCATCGTCCTTCGAGTACGAGTAGAGAACGCTTCCCTCGTTCTGCATGTTTGCGTAGGAAGTCACGCAGGGGCTGACGGATAGATTTTGGAGCATGGAGCCTGCTTCGTCGGGATCTGGTTCCATCATACGCAAAAGATTGTATATGGCGTGGCTCTCGTTGCGATCGACCGGAGTACCGCGAACATGAGACCCTCCTGGAAGAAAGTGGTTCCTCAATATTATCATGAGCGAAGCCGTCACAGGCGCGAAGTTGTGCCATTCTGTCCATACTCCGGGCGACATTTCGCCTGTGGTCGGATTCATAGCAAGGCCATTTGGCCCTTCAAAGATACCAAATGCGTTGTCGGTGACTAAGAACTCATCATTGAAGTTCTGCGGTCTGCAAAACACCATATAGCTCTGCGTGACATGCAGGATGAACAGTGCAGCATCATCCGGATATGCATGACGCAGAATCTCGTTCCTCCATTTTCCGTTCGTATTGAAATCCAGATCTAGGAACGCGTGCAGATTAGCTAGCCATACGTGCCGTGGAGATCGAAAATTATGGCTTTGCATGTAGTCCCTCAATTTCGCTTTGTCATTTTCTGCGTAATCATCTATCGTCTGCACATTAAATCGCTCGCAGAACCTGCTGTTGCGATACTTCATAATGAAGAGAAACTTCCTTAGGGTGTCGTTCTCTGGTCTCTTCAAAACGAGTTGGCCGCCCGGCAGCTCGAAGGCTTTCTTTGCGTTTGCAAGTATCTGACCGGTCTTGTTCTCCAAGGAAGCCAGCTTCTTCTCAAGACCGTTTTGATCTTTCGCTTGCATGTCGCGGTACATGTCTTCAAGTCCGTAATGTCGTGACAGGAGACTCTCGTCGCGAAGTCCATCCTTGGTGCGAATGAAGTGTAGAGAGCCGTCTTTTGAACTCTTCTTGCGCTTGTTTCGTTGCTCCTTACCACTTCTGGATTGTCTGTTCTGCTCATCCTTCCCTGCGATGTCGTGCGCAAATCCACGCAGTATTAATCGGGGAATGAAGTGCTGGTATTGTGGGAATACTGGCTTCACTGTCGTGCTACTCGGGGCCATTGTCAACACCAAATAGATCTGAACTGAATAAGAAAAGGTTATGCTGTGAGTGTTGACCGGTTGCGAGATGATGAGATCTCCTAAACTTGCAAGAGCCTGCCAGGTATATTAAAAGAGACAAGGACATTGAAGGACACAGAGAAGTCGTTCGAGTCAAGATCTAGGATCTGAGGTGGAAACAGCGCTTCCATCATGGCCTGAGGCCCCATGCCTGACAGGCCCTCTGGGCGCTTGCATGCACTGTGCCGTGCGGTGTCCAAAGCAAGCTGCGGCCAGAGGGCCGTCGCTCGTTGGTCCTGACATCTCCAGATGGAAATCTGGCAGAATTCGATGCCGCTTTGTGGCGAGGTACGAAAGTTGATGACTTCTCGAGAGGGTCAAGGATGATTGCAGGAATCTGAACACATGTTGTGAGGTGTTGCCGTTACCTACCTAGGCTAGTTCTGATTGTGTTAGTCAGCTGCCAAGCCTGTCTTCGCCCACCTTCTCTCCCCCTTCTCCATCGTCATCGGTACTCCTTCGTATGCGCTCGAAGAACAATGAGAATGGTGAACCTCATCCGCTGCAACATTCCACAGATGATAGCCTTCTCTTGCTGATCGGTTGTTGACGTTCGTAAGCACGTTGCTAATCTACGCCTGACAGCCTACGGCGTGCACACACAGCAAACACTGATGCCTAGGCGGTTCGCCCTTTAGGCTTTCCACCTGTCGACCCTCCTCATACTAGGAAGAGGCACAGTTCTCGGCGACGAAACAGAATCGGGAAAGGTTCAGCCTTGCCAGCCCATCAAGTGCGATAAGCTATTCCCAAAAGCCTCGTCACTGAGCGCCGCTACCCATGTCGATCAACCAACAACGCAATCACAGGGGCGGCCTCTTGCCATCTCTCCTAGCGTCATGCAGCCAACTCCTGGAAGGAGCTCCGTATGGTTGGATCTTGCAGTTGGGTGGCTGAAGGCTGCATATCCTCCTGTCTTGAAAGCCTTCAGGATGAGCTAATACTCATATCAAGTGGGTGGCTGGTGAAAAGATTTCGACGGCTTGCCTCGCATGTTTCAAGCCTGGTTGTCCTGAGTTCAAACTTCACGCGTGCATTTATCGGCAAAATCGAGCGTCTTGAACTTCCTGCCTGTTTAATCGACAACGTAATGGAGCAACCTTGTAGCAATCTGAGGACGAAACAACCATGAGACTCCTTCGAACAGACTGCGAAGAACTGAAGCTGGAGACGTTCAACGACGAGACGAAACTCCCAAAATATGGCATACTGTCTCACGTCTGGCTTGCTGCCGAGGAAGAGATTACTTTTGACGACATCGGAGAACGAGCCTCACTGAAAAGAAAAGGAGGTTGGGCAAAGCTCACTTTCGCAAGAGACCAAGCGTTTCATGACGGATACCAATACGTTTGGGTCGATACTTGCTGCATAGACAAAAAATCGTCCGCGGAGCTCGCCGAGGCCATTAACTCGATGTATCGCTGGTACAGTTTGGCCGAAGTCTGCTACGTATATCTTGCCGATATGCCGACGCCCGATCTATCTAGGATTGGAGACGGAGAAGAATCGACGATCTGGAACTGGGACGCCTTCGACAATTCTCGATGGTTCAGACGCGGCTGGACCCTTCAAGAGATGATGGCTCCTACTGTGCTACAGTTCTACAACTCATCTTGGCAGCGGATTGGCACCCTTTTAGAGCTTGCGCCGAAGATTACTACTATCACAAGTGTACACGTTGAGGCACTTCGACGACAGTCGCCGATATTATCCTACAGCATTGCCCAGAGAATGAGCTGGGCTGCAGATCGGCAAACCACAAAAGTTGAGGACCGAGCGTACAGCCTTCTCGGTATCTTCAACATCAATCTTCCAATCATCTACGGAGAGGGGGAAAGAGCATTCACGAGACTTCAAGAGGAGCTTCTTAGAGTAACTTCTGCTTCTGATCAGACAATCTTCTCATGGCTGGCTTTTACACAAACAAGGACTGACGAGCCGGCCGTGGATGAGCGAGATAGGCAGACAGATGATCTTGACGTACTGGCAACATCACCAAGCGCTTTCAGACGGTGTGGCCGCTGTGTCCCCACTGACAATGAGGGTGGAGACTCCAAGGGCACATGCGAGGTGGTCAACCAAGGTATTCGCTTCACGCTCCCGGGCCGTAAAGGGCGCGATGGTGATCGTGCTAGATTAGAGGTGGCTCTGAACTGTTGTTACCAAGATGACTGCACAGTTCTCTTTGTGCTGGTTCTCGCAAAAGTGCAAAACAGTGACAACGCCTACATGATACACCGCTCAAAAGGCTTTGCTGCAGACATTGGCCGATGGGCATCTCAGTCCCACGTATCGCAGACTCTGGCATTTGATTCCTGGGGTGCTCTGATCCCAGTCTCCCAAGAGTGGCCGGCCGATTTCAATTTGACGCGCGACTATAGCGAGCAGATGAGCATCACTGTGTTGCGACCATCACTTGGCTACGCCAACCGGCAAAAGCCTCAAACCGGGAGGGATACTATCATCTTCGACATCGACTGGCGAGCAGAGATTACTTTGGTAGAACATGCAGCCTTGTGGAACTCATTCACAAAAAGCTTACTCCTCCCAGCGAGTGGACCCCTTAGCCACGAAGAACAAGCTATCCGACGGCAGCTCGACTTCAAATTTGGTAGCCAGAAGCTGAGTTCGGCCACCCTCGAGATATTCGCTACAAGAGGAATCAACGAGCGCGATTGGACCGGCCACTTGGCACTGCAGCAGAATGCAGGGACGAGACTTGTCATCCTGCCATATACTTCAAATTCGCCTATGGCTATCGATTTCCATGGCATGCAAATACTCAGGACGACTATGCAATATCGAAGGATTGTACACCAAAGACTAATCGTAGTTCGCATCACGACGACTCCCTTCTTCCATGGGATCTTTCCGGCGGGCCTCATTAGTCTGTGTCTGAGCAGCCTTTCGTTCTTAGCCTGGACTCTTCTGTCGATTCTCATGTTACCATTGACTTTTGCTCTTCCAGTAATTGCACTTTCGGTGGCTCGTCAGCAAGCGTATGCAGCGTCTGGGGAATCCGCTGCTCTCTTTCTAACTTGGCCGGAACGTCTGACAATCGGAATCGGCTCGTCGATATCGTGCGCTATCAGTACGTATGTTCTGCTGGATTCGAAAATCTTTTTCACTTGGCGACCACAATCGTGGCGACCCTTTGGCGCGGCCCTCTCATTCGTAGTTTCTCTCTTCATGACGATGATGCTGCTGGCCAAATATGGCACAGCTTCCGTCAGACAAAAAAGGGTTATGCTCAAATTTATCGCAGTAGTAAGTACATCAACGAGAGTGTGTAAAACATATGTATTAAATTGCAGGCAGGCTATGAGCAGAATGTCTTCACTTCCGGTCGGCCTTTCAGTGTGTCACTTTATACATTCCACATGGCTGAAATCATGGACCCTCACCCCTCTAATAGTGGTCGATATTGCGACTCTTGTACCCCTCGTCATCCTTGTTTGGCGCGATCGACTCCTCATTGTGCCTTGGACTACGGTTGCATGTCAAACACACAATATACCCGGCCCTGCATCGGAGTGGATCGAGAAATCAGGCGTACCTTTCGAGGACGCATGTTATGAGCTGGCTCGTATGGCAAACAGTGTCTGGCCTTTGGTGTACGTAACGGCCAAGAAATTTCGGGATCGTGATTCACTAATTCATCACAGAGCTTTTGGTTTTTGGACGCTGTTGCTGGAATGTCTCGGCGCATATCTAACCTACTCTGAGAAGCCTCGGTCCATGCAAGAACGGGAGCTGCGGCAGAACAAGCTCCAGAGGCTGGTCAAGCTTCTGAAGACTTCACCAAAGGACAATAGCAGTGAAAGGAGCGATTGAGAAGCCCGAGGTCGTCTCTCGGAGCATGATGGCGAATTTGAACTCACTGAGCCTACTAAACGCATTACGAGGGGCACATCAATCCTGAAATACACATGAATTGTGACGAAACGGCGCGAGTGTATCACGAAAACTTTCTTGGGCCTGAAGTAGCAGTCTTGTTGAAGGCGAGGTAGACCGCTGGGCTAGGCGTGTGTAATTTTTTCTCGACACTCTTTGGAGAAATCCTCCTGCTTTCCTGTGACGAAACCTTCATATTTCAATCGTCATTTGACTTCCGATCTGACATACTACAAATCGACTTCAAACAGTCCTCTTCAGTGTATCTCGTCATCCTCGCCACGATGAGACACGGCATTGGCCCACACAGTACGTATTTTGGATCTCACAACGTGTCCCATCCTGTTACCATACCTTAATGTTTCGTGTGGGCTACATGGAGGTTTCCTCGTGTCGCTAAGACACTGCATCACCCTATGCTTGCAAGGCTGCTGTGGAGATTCTCCCAAATCCATTGAATGTGCAGTGACGTGATGATACTCCAGTCAGATCATTAATCATGCTACCGGCGTTCTCGTCCTTGCAAAGGACAGAAATAGCTGATGGAGTTCGCGGTCTTCTAATTCGACTTTCAAGCAAATATTCGATGTCAGAGAGAGCCATGTGATATAACATCTAGAGAACGTCATTGTCAGTTTGGAGTGCAAAATTGACCTCTTGTTAGCTGAAGCCTTTCGGTCATGTCAACTTCCATGATGGCCAAGTATCATACCTCTATCATTGTATCAGCTTGTCTAGAAATTTTGAACAGAATTCAGCCAGCTCCAATGACCACGGCCAAACGAACACTCAACGCTTGAACGCAGCACCAAACCCTCCCTAACGCTCCTAACTACTCGTTCCTCGTATACTTTGAATTTTGTCGTAATCGTGATCCATATCTCATCACAAGCACCGGGATCGGTGCCAGACTCAAGCTCAACGCCGCCAGAACCGTGAATGCCAAGCCGTACCCAAGGTTTTCCACCAGCGGCTCCGTCAGCAGCGGCAAGAATGTACCCATCAGACATCTTGTAACAATGACAGCAGTCATGGCCGACGCAGAGTAGAGTCCAAAAGCATCCACCACATATGCCATCAACGGCAAGACGCCCAGCATCAGACACGCTCCCATCAGCGCCACAGCCGCGAGCATAACCGGCAGCGGTAGTCGAGCCTGTGCAACCCAGCCATAAGCCAGCACCGAGAAAGGAAGCAAGAAGCCACCCACAATGACCAGTGGCAGTCGATATTCCGGTTTACCAACTCCCTTGCCATGCGTATCCCTTAACCGAATATAAATGCGATCCAGCAACCGATTGCAAATCGTAACACTCACAACCGAACCCGCACTAAACGCCATAAAACTCGCTCCAGACATCGAAGGCGAAAGTCCATAAATCCCCTCCAAAATATCAGGCAAAGTCGTGCTCATGACGTAAAAGTACGTAAACGACACACTCCCAAAAATACTGACAGCCTGCAAAACTCCAGATCCAAAAAGTACGACCGCAGGCCTCATGACGGATTCCCACATACTCGTCTTGCTCTCGGAATTGATGTCGAAAATCGTCTTGAATGAGTCGTTTCCGGTTTCAAGTCTGAGCTTCGCAGCTCGACGTTCCAGAATCGGCACCTTAAACGTCTCTCGAAAACAAGTCAAAAACACAAGTTCGCAACCCAAAGCAATACTCGCAGAAATCCAGAGAACTGCTTGCCATCCCAAATTCTCAGCGATGATTCCAGAAAGTGCAGGCCCAATAGCCCCTCCGATCAACGGCGCAACCATAATAACACTCATCGCCGCCCCTCTCTGTTCAGAAATAAACATATCCCCAACAATCGCAGGATTAAGAACGTTCGAAGCAACCGCCAAACCGGTCAGGAATCTCGCGAGGATCAAGATCGTGGAACTCGGGGAAAGCGCTGCGAGGATTGTGGCGAGGATAAAAAGGACGTTGGCGCCATTCATAACCGGAGCTCGGCCAAAAACTTCAGATAACGGAGCAATAAAAAGTGGTCCAGCGGCTTCTCCCAATTCCCAAATCGTGACGAGGAGGACGGATGAGGATTTGCTGGGGTGGCCGTCGAGGTCGGAGACGATGTGGGATGCTACGGGGACGACGGAGATGCATGTGAAGGTACTGTTTTCGAACGTCAGTGAGAAATGAGATGGGAGGTTGGGATACTTACACAGTAAACGCAGTCAAAGCCAACAAAGCCACAATACCCCATTTATAAGTACTTGGCCAATCCAAAGGATTTTCTTCATCTCCATTAGGATCGAAATCTATGATATTTTTTGAACTGGTGTCGTAGTCTTGTCGTAGGAGAGGGGATGTCTCATCTAAGGTTTCCAGAGCTCCGGGCGCCATTATTTCGTGCTGAGAGGAAGAGGAACAGATGAAGTGAGGTCGGAAGGAACGGAGTCAACAACACACTAAATATCGCGATGTCACCTTTCCCTGCATGCAGGGCGTTGATTGCTTAGGTCAGCGGTGCTTTGGCCGGCGGCAGTCTGTGATGCTTGTCCATTGGGGTAAAGTTTTTTACTAGCGTGAAGTAAATCTTATTCTTCAGCGACTTTTTATCAGCGGTCGCAAATCAACTAATTCGTACTGTTTCTGATCCTAGTAGATATCGGCTACATTCGCGAGGAACTGGCAATTGTATGCGTGTGTCGGACAAAGGATCTTCTGAGATGGGGCTACTATTGTTATCGGAAGAGAATGTTTTGTCGGAAGACCTCGAGACGGAAGTCGTTGAATCCTTGTTCCGTTAGATGCCTGTACGATGGACCGACGATTTTCTCCACGGCCAGATCTGGAATTTTTCAATGGCGCTTATGTTCGGTCTTGGCTCAACATACTTTTGATATTGGCTCGTGCGTTTACCTTACAGCTGGGAAGTGTGCTGTTGGAGAAAGTGGAAGAGCTGGAGAGTTCTAGGAAAGGTATCTACTTTGCTCACATGCGAAGGGACTTCTTCTCGTTCTGACATGCTTTTCTTCTTCTGTGTATGCAAACCCGAAGCTGCATGCCATGTAATGTGCTACTCCTTCACTCAGTAAGGAGTCACCAATAGCCTCGCCACATCATGTCGGTAGCTCGATGCAGTGGTACATGGACTAAGGTCTCAAGTGAGCCAATTTCTCATCCATAAAACTTTAGTCGATATCGTCTCCTTGTGTAAGCCTGATCAACTTCATCCCCGACCAGTCAGAATGATCACTGAACCATTCGGTCACGATCCCGATCCCTAACGTACTGCTCAACAGATGCATACTCTCGGCCGGGTCTAGGATAATTTCCCACTCGAACCTGCCCTTCAAGGCCTCTATAACTTGTGCCATCCCCCTCTCGCCGTCTTCCGCGATGTTCTGGCCGACCTTGTCCATGACCGCGCGCAGCTCCGCTGTATACTTGGTCGGATGGCTGAATCCCTCGAGGAGGTATCCTTCGCCAGCGTCGAGAGACCACACATCCTTTAGGCCTTTGAGGTACGTGAATCTGCCCACCCAGAGGTCGCAGGTCCCGAACGAGCACGTGTTGACGAACGGCATGGTGACAATGATTTTCGAGAAGCCGTCCAATGCTCGTTCGTTACGCTGCTGCTGTTGCTCGGCTTCCAGACTTGTCGGCGGAGCGGGGGCTTTCATGTGGAGGCAGAGCTTGCATGCTTTCGTCTTTTTGGCGACAGTAATTTCTTCATCGAGCTCGGTTTTAAGCTGTTTGCAGACTCGTTGGGTATTCGTGAGTTGGTGCCACTCCTCGAGGTTCACAGCCTCGATTGGATTCTTCATCTCGGAACCTACCTCGAGACGTCGCTTGCTGTAGACCTCGACCTCGAGCTTGGCGGGAATGAGACTGCTATAGATATTGTTCCGAAGCTCGCGCGGAAGCTTGTTGAAGAACGCGCTTTCGGAGGAAGGTGTTGGTCTCATTGATGATGCCATGTCTGCAGACACTGACCAGCTTGCGACTGTGGTAAGAGTGTCCGACATCTTCGAGTTGAGGTGTCGTGGTATGATTTGGTCCAGGCAAGCTGGCTTTTATATGCCAATTGCAGGTCATGACGCACGTGCCACCCCACTTGATCCCATGGTAGCCTCGACCGCTCACAGTTCTCCACTTCCAAACTCTAGCGACTCACTGTTGCATGTGAAGGCGCTTCTGGGGTTTCAAATGCTTCCCGACTTAGAAGCTCAAGAAACCCAGCATCCCACAGCCTCTCCTATACCTTGGCTCTCGCAACCATCGCTGACCAGACGATGTCCCTTCTTCTTCCTCGTCCCGCAGTGGGATTGTAGCCGTTCTGTCAATGAGCACATCATGTCTGATGTTGTCTTCCACGTGTAGTATGGCTCCGATGATCAGGATCAAAAGCACCAAAGCCTGGGGAAGGACCTGAAAAACGATCCGGAACACCAGTCTGCCGTAGATAGAGTTATAGTCTGGATTGGAAGAAAAGCTGCTGAAGATCTCATATGCGTATCGTACAGCTAACACCGGCAGTGCGGCGATGACCGACCAGATGAGGCACTTGCCGCTATCTCGCATATGGTGGGATGCCAGTGACGCGGTGACGACGCAAAGGACCAGGAACATGACGAAGAGGACGACCGCACCAGCACGAAGCAGTGTTGGAGCATACGAAGGCGGGTCAGTCTGCGCTGACATAGACCCTCCAGCCGCGATGAGTGCGATAGCCATCGAAGCTCCAACATGGAAGGCCAGCGTAACTAGTGTTACTTTCTTCGCCAGACTTGGACCAGAATTCCTCGACAACTTCGTGGTGTTGAACCATTGATGTAGAACGCCTGCTGTGCCAATAAGCAGAGGTGAAAGTCCGACAGAAGTCAAGACTGGTCCCACGTAGCTGTAGCCGCCATCCGGTCCTGCCACAGCGACAATGGCATTCCCTGCGAGCTGAAGGCCTGCATATATGCTGAGGTAGATCCAGGCCAGTAACGCAGGACGTCCTTGAGTGTAGAGGATGTATGCTATTGGCAAGATAGCGATGCAGTAATATGCCAATACCGCGCAGGCCAGTTTCCAGTTCGTATCGTCGTTTGATAGCTGCATGGTTCCCGATAGGTGTGTGCAGTTACCACCCAGTCGACTTTCTTGACTGCTTAGTTTCGAGGCGAACCGGTTGCTTGATGAAATATAGGTTGACGTTTTCCTGTATAGCAAAATCGAGGGGTCAGAGACTGTGAGGAAGATGGCATTCGCGTCGGTCCTGTTAAAATTGCAGACACCAATAAAGCTCCAGGATTGCTCTGATGCACAAGTACTGCGGCACGCAAGCTACTGCTTTGTCGACGAGGCGTGTTATTGTCTTTCAAGAATGAAATAATGCATGTGAATCAGCAGCAAAGTCGAGAGAATGTTCTATACTTACTACAACTTGAGTTCCGTATTGGAGCTGAAAGGATTTCAATGCATGCCGATCCTGTATGCTTCGCCTCAACCAGGCGTGAATTAGCGCCGCGTGCATTACCACGAACAGTCAGTCTGAAGCAAGAGCTGGAGAGGCTGGTTGGTTGGTTGGTTATGTCATTTAAAGCCTGTTTAAAGACCTTTGATCTACGCGGCTTTCCTTCTAGACTCGAGGTTATAAAGGGTGACTATATAGTAGCTACTCGGCCGTAAGTCCTAGTAAACTAGGAGATATGGCCTTTCCTATCTCTCGAAGACCGTCGCTCGTAGCTCTCGCTAAAAAACCTCTTTTTTAGAGGAAAAAGAGTAGCTACTACGATATTTTCTTCTCGGCGATAGAGAGTATAGATCGTAGCTCCTCGGCTAAGAGGAAGGATGTCATTTATGTATCCTTAAATAGCTAGATCTCTAAGTATTTCTAGGTAGACGCGTCGCGCGCAACGATCTAGAAATAAATAAAGAAATATCTAAGGCGTTGTCTCTTTCGTAATAGTGTACGTAGTATACTATGGGCCCCTCTACGTTCTCCTCTATCGCAAAATAGAAAACCCGCCGAGTATTCTACTAAATTTTCTCGAAAAAAAAAACGCGTCTCTTTATAGGTATTTTAGGCAATCTCGACTCGAGTATATCGCGGAAAATAGAGGGCGTTATCGTAGGCTTTAGAGAGTACTCGGTCGTCGTAGAGTAGGAGGACTTTTCTAAATAGTAAGCGTGCGTATCTTTGCAGGATATTACGACGCGTCGAGACTCTAAGAGTACTTCTCGCCTTGTCGCTCTATGCCTCCTCTGCCGACAGACGCGTCTTCTGCAGATTGCAGAGTTTGAATTTTCGATACGCACCTCGCAGCCCCGATACTGCAGTCTTGCGGGTTCCTGCGAACGTAGCAAGGCGTCGAAAGAAGTGCGCGACATCCATAGCCATCGTCAGACGTAACGGACACCACATAAGCACGCGACAACAGTAGGTCGAGCTGGAGAGGCAGCGCTACAAGATGCTACACGAAGAGCCACTTGCAATCCTTGCGCATAAGTAGCGAACCTTGTAGTTGGAGTACACGTGCCGTAGTAGGGTTGGACCGCTTGTTGATGCTTGTTGCGGCTTTGCAAGCTGAGGCTGTGTATGCGCCGCCCGAGGCTGCACCGATCGTGTAGCAGATACTGCAAGACATCTTTTTTCCTGTGGTCCCGAACAACAATTCCTCCACTGGCCATGCGTCACCAGTGAACTTCAGCATCCTCCTACACCCAGTATGGCCTCTTCGGTTGTTCGGGCTTGTAAAGGCATGAAGTCCATCCGCGACGGCCAATGGGGAGGATGCGATGCAGTGCATCCTGTGTCCCTAGAAGCCCTACTCTCGCTGTTATATAAGCTCACAATTGGTTGCCATCGTGGCAGATGAAATGGAATGGATGTTGATGCAGAGACAAGTGAAGGAGCAATCGGTGGCAGCATGAAAGTCTCCGATCCGCGAGGCGACAAGGCGGAAATCTCGGAAGACCTCCCGAAGCACAGACGTCTTGGCACACAGCGCACCCAATTCTGGCGCTGGGCAAACTTCTCCGTTTTCTGCTTTGCGACTGCACAACTTCACGACAGGAACGGCCGTACTAACCACACAGCAGCAGCAATGAAGTGTGAGTAGACACAGTCATTATCGCTATACGACAGTACTGATGATGTTACAGTCCTCAAGGTCGGCCGAGTGGTACGCGCGCATCCAACACCTCCCATCACATCTCCATACTAACACTCCCTCAAGGCCATCATCTCCCGCGGTCGCTACGCCGGAAAGAAGGTTGTCATTATCCAGCCACAGGACAATGGCAGCAAGAAGCACCCTTTCCCTCACGCACTTGTCGCCGGTATCGAGCGCTACCCACAGCAAATCACCCGCCGCATGAGCAAGACCCGCCAGAACAAGCGCAGCAAGGTCAAGCCATTCATCAAGGTCATTAACTACAACCACCTTATGCCAACCCGATACACTCTCGAACTTGAGGGCCTCAAGGGCGTCGTCACCAACGAGACCTTCACCGAGGTCACCCAGCGTGAGGAGGCCAAGAAGACCGTCAAGAAGGCACTGGAGGAGCGCTACTCGAGCGGAAAGAACCGATGGTTCTTCACCCCTCTGCGTATGTTGAAAATAAATCTGTAAAAAGTGCGAAGTGGAGAATAAGATATGCTAACTGGTGGTACAGGTTTCTAAACGCATCGCTTGGCGTTGGGGATGAAAAAGGATGTGCATTGAGCTCGCTCTCATTCCATGAGTAGCATTCGGCGTTTACGTGACTGCCAATCGCGGTCTACGGAGCATAGCAAATCATGATCAATCATAAATTGCCAAAGCTTTTCGCCTCCAGTCTTCGTGACTGTTTCTATCTGCACACTCCTCGATTCTCTTCGACCGTACCCCACTGCGCCGACGTCTACTTCCCTTGCGGAGTGCGCACACGCAAAGGCATCGACGCCTAACAGCCTCCCGCTCGCAACATGTGGCCACATCGCACCGCGTCCCCGCTCGTTCGCCCAGATCCCGGCAGCAATGTAGAGAAAGAGGTGAGTTCCTGGAAATATTGGATATGCTGCCGGGAGAATTCTCATGCCTTGAACTTGAGCGAGCACATGGTATTTCTGCCAAGTTCCGTCCGTTTCGTGAAGTCGCTCGTGTCCTACAGCCTTGTCACACTGCCGAGTCTTCCTCGTCGCATTGCTCGCACGCCCCGCGCAGTATAGTTTCTGCCAAGATAAATCCCAACCCAGCCCAGACTCCAGAGGCACTTCGTATCCCCACGCACAAATGCCTTTCCTAGCTTTCCCAGTAGAGCGAATCCTGCATGCATGCACGGCCGCGTAATAACCTAAGCTTATACTTTCCGGTGTCACCAAAGGCAAATTCGACGTGAGGTGACTTACATATCTCATCCCCGCCTCTTCATCTCCGACATCTGTAACGACATCAAATAGTAGCTAGAACCCACGAATGCGAAACGCTCATCATTACCGAAAACAATCACAATGCGCTTCACCGATCTCATCCGTCTACCAACCCAACTCCTCCTCCTCACCCTAGCCACCACCTCACCCACCACCTCCACTTCCACCGACACCAAAACCCCTCAAGGCTCCACCTTCTGCCTCTCAACCTCCCCCACCCTCGACGCCAGCGAATCCTCCTGGCCCGACCAACCCCTCTACCTCTTCAACCCACAAAAAAAATGTTCCGACCAAGTCGTAACCTTCACAACCGACCTCATGCTCGCTCACAACTTCTGCCACGCACCCTACCAAAGTTACCAATTCAGCATGTGTGGAAAAAACGTGACGATGAAAGTGAACGGGGGTCCGAAGAGTATGGTTGGGGTCAGGGAAATGGGGTGTGGGGTTGTTATGGAGGTGGACAATAAGTGGTATCAGGCTATACCGATGAGTGAGAGGGATGCGGATGGGAAGTGTTATAGTAAGGGTTGTCCGCATCCGAAACATGGGAGGAAGGGAAAACGGGCGGTTTATGGGGTTTTTGAGTGGCAGGGGGTGCCGTTGTGTGGGGAGTGAGGGAGGTGGATAAGAGATAAGAATGATTGCTTTTGGAGTTCTGCACTGGAGAGAGTCGTCCTCTACGACCTGGAGCTCATACTGTTCACATCCGGCATCAATGGCGTGGTTTGAGCAGAAGGAATGGTTGCGCTCTGTGTTGCTACCTGGGGCAGTAAGGATATTGCCGAAAGCTCTCACATCAGTCGTGGCTGCGTTCGCGAACGAGAGAAACATGTTCCCAAGACTAGGGATCATGAATCTTCACGACTATCGCGACCTATAAGAAGACTTCCATATGCACGGGTGTCATGATGACGGGTGGAAACTTTCAGAGCGACCTGGTGGAATATCGCCAACAGGACCTTCGAGTCGACCCCAAGCAGTGTTCAAGACAAGATGGAGATATTTCTGGGCCGCATCTGCCGTTCAATTTGATCTACAGCATGCTCCTCCTGAAGTACTGCACTCTAGGCCGTGAAGCTCACTTCACCCTCCTCTCACTGGTCAATGCATTCGACACTCCTGCTCTTCGAAATTCGTTGTTGAATAGTAAAAGCCTCCCGCAACGAAACACGACTTGAAGTATAGACATCGTGAAGTTAGAGACTACCAGAACTACCAACAGAACGCTCTCCGAGTGCACTGTCTACGGCTATTGACGGTATCGTTCGGACTGAACGGGCCTCGGAATCTGCTTCTATACTCTACGCTATTGATTCAGAGTTCTGGGTTGCTAGCCGGGAGAGTATAGAAGCAGATCCCGAGGCCCGTTCAGTCCGAACGATATTGTCAATAGCGGTCGACAGTGTATTGGGAGGGCGTTCCAGAATTCCGAAACCTATACTTCATCGAGATTGAACTCCTGGTAGTTGTGCTAGTCTCTGGTTTCACGATATCTGTGTTATAAGCTGACGGAATGGCTATGGCGAAGGTAATGGGAGAACAAGAAATGCAATATGGTGCTGGTCAACCTGATGGGAAAGTTGAGAGCAAAGACACGTCGCCAGGGTTGTCTTTTCATCATCCGGATTGTGTCTACAAGCCGTTGAATACCTTTGTTTTCCTGCCTCGAGACGCACCGTAGTTCAGCGGTGGTTCTATAGGCTTGATAGCTTATGCAAGCTGAAGTATCCAGGCGTGTTTGCAGGACTGGCTGTCTGGAGAATTCGATGGTACTCTGAAGTCAATCGTACGGAGTTTCATATTACTCTTTGTATTAGGTCTTGGTGGGATCCTGCCCTCTCAGCCTAAGTGATCTGATTTAAAATCCATTGTGGTAACGGTCAGAATAACTAAGTTCTCTAGAAAGTTATACTTTATGCCTTCCACGCGTACTTCCAACTTCATCAACAAGCCAAACACGTGTCCCATCCTCTCGCAGCCTCGACTTGAATTCATATCGTTTTCGCATTAAGGCCAATCTCTTATCTCGTACCGTCTCCGACTCTCCACCATCAAAATCATCCAACATTCGCGATCCAGCCATGTACATCATCTTCGCAGCCAGTCTGTCTGGGTGCAACGGTATTCTCAGTTCATATTTTCGATGCCAAATGACGACGATCGCAATAACCATCATAAACCCGAGGATACCGAGTGAGGTGTATACTGACAGTACCGCCTGCGTGAAAACTTCGCCGGTTGAGTACGGAACGCCAGAGATGAAAATGCTCAGAGTCTCGCTGAGCAATGTCGTGAGAGATATGATCGCGACAGCGAAATATCCATTTCTAAGAGCACGCCAAGTGGATACGAATGGTATGATGGTGGGCTTGAAGGATAAAGCTCGATATGTTGGCGGAGGTTGTTGTGTCAAACGCAGATATGGTGCCATGACCATAGTACTGAGCTCAACATTGCTCCAGATCTTCGCGATTATTGTTCCAGCGCCAGTAAGGATGAATCTTGGTCCAAAGGCATCGCTGCTGAAGAAGAGATTGAAGCCGCTACTGCTGTGGTCGAGGTAGTATGCCAATACAACGGCAAATGTTGCTGTAATGATGAGTAGCAGCAGAAAGTCCATCCACCTCGAACGACGAGCTCTTGTGCCTGCTTTGCTGGATGATGATGTCGGACCCACGGGTGTGTAGCCATGGTCTTCTCCAGCAAGCACCTGGCTTGGCTCGATCTCCTCGACAGGCTCCTTGGGTGGCTCGCGCTCATGTAGTGGGAAGATTCCATAGCCCGATTCGCCATTATAATTTCTCCAGTACCCCAGTCCGTACAGCCTGCCCTTAAGGGTAGACTTCATCACTGCAATGTTCGTTGCTGAGTCAAAGGACATCTCGCCCAGGTCATCCGCCAGTCCTGGATTCTGCATGAGACCAGCAACGGTCGCCATCGAGCTCGGGTCCGCCGACAGTCCCGTGCTACTGAACAACAGTTGCGCGGCGACAGCGGAAATCACTACAAAGATGACAGCTAGCAAGATTTGCATGGTTCTCGCAACAATCACAGACGTCACGATGCGCCCTGGACATGGATTTCGATTGTCGGTTGCCTTCTGCAAGCCACAGTAGTCACCAGAGTCGATCCAGACTGCTTCTGAACCTAAAGCAGGGAGCCAGCATCCCAGGAGAAAAGCGACACTGGCGGAGGCATGTAGGAACCTCCCGTGTCGAAGATCGAGCAGTAGAGCTCCAGAGGACTTCTTATGATAGAAAGAGAGGAACGAGACTTCTGCCGAGGAACCATGCGTTGACATCAGTTGTCGGAACGGCTCAATCAGGGTCAGCTTGTTCAAAATCTCTGCGAGCCAAAGTCGATAAAGAACGGCCAGTAGGACAACCAAGTATGTGCCGATGAACGTCTGAGAGGGAGTCCACGCGTACACTAGGACTTTGACCTGGCCTGATGTATCAACCGCTCCCGCTGTTGCCATGGCGTTCTGGCTCTGAGTCTGACTCTTGGACTTGTCAATTGAAGCTGTTGCTATGGTTTCGACGCTATCTTCAGCCTGGCTCCTTGTGGAGACGGTTGTGATACGAGCCGCACTCTGTAACAAATCGTGGTTCCGCGTTGTTGTTGAAGCAATGTTCTGAGTGAAGTCAGATTAGTCAACGCGCAATATTTGAACGGGCTCTAGCATCTTACAGTAGTAGCCGGCGACACAGTGACTGTTTCAGTGGCTGGTTGGGTCGACATGAAGTCTGATGAAGTGACCATAATTACGACAGGTGGTATCATCGAGGATGCCCCATCCAAGTCTTGTCTGGCCACGAGGACAGATTTCAAGCTACCGGACGGGCTACTTTGATTGTTGCGGCGCAAGTCTGGCTCAAATGCGGTGTTATCCAAGTCATTCTGAGCCTGGGTAGCCACTTGTCCTTCATCGTGTGGTAGTCGATACAATGCATATTGTAAGAGCCCGATGAAGACGCCCGTGGTCAGAAGCAGGAGGAGGAGTGGGCCAGTCCTGAGAACCGCAGGCTTATAGTTGTAAATGCGCTCCGGTTTTGTAGCTGTGACGAATCAGCGGTAAGTCCGGTCTTTCTGCTGGAAGCGCACACCGTTTTTCTTGGTGAAGACTTGCGTGAACAGAACTTCTCTTTCGTTTTGATCTAAATCCATGTCCACGTCGCATACGCAAGGAACAAAGTAAGTCGTAGGAAGGAAGTCGGAGCGATGGAAGGCATGCTACCAGCCAAGTCAACAACGACAGCCTTGGGCGCGTTTATACCAAACTCAAATTAAAGGCGTGAGGCTGTGCCAAATTGCCGCCGTCCCTATTTCCGCCACGACAAATGGAGAGCTGTATTCACATAGCCGATCCAGCTGAGATTGAAACTCGAACAATAGCCTCCTGCATGCAGGATAGATTGCTGATTTCGAGACACATTCTGGGGTGTGGATCGCCATGTCGCCGGCAGTCTGGTCGGGCAAGCGCTGCGGAACGCTCTTTGGAGTTCCTCGAGAGGTTGTGGCATCTTCATTGTTGCTTTGCACTTCTGTGATGAAGGAGAGTCGAGCCCTTCCGTGTTGTTGATGGAGATAAGCCTCTCGACAGAGCTGCCACCTATATGCAGACCCCGGCTGGGGCCATGCAGCGTGCAGTAGCCGAGCCTCACCCATGCACGCATTCAAAATATCGAGATGACGGCGCTTAATGAGAATGTCGCGAGGTATGGTTGCTTTGCAGTAGCCGAGCCTCATCCATGAACGCATACGCGAAATTGCGATAGTGATGCTGCAGGGCGGTAATGTTGCGAGGTATCGTTGCGTTGCAGCAGTGTTCCTGTGTTTGGGTCTTTCATGAGTTTTGTGATGGTGCCAGGTTCGGCGGTGATTCCTGCTCAGCCTCTTCGTGACTTCCATCCACTAGCTATTTCCTCATCTAATTTCCACCTCTTGCATGGAAGGTGCGAAGTATCAGCTTGGGTGGCTCGCAGCTTGGGAGGTCTGAACGGAGCTGAGTCTGTTCCTATTCGGTAATTTTCTCACTGCCACTGCCACGATCTCTGTAGACCGCATTGGTGAGGTGTCCAAGGTTGAAGCCAGATCTGATCTGATTTTCAGACTCTGTCTCTCGAAGAAGCATATGTCTAGCATAAAGTTCATAGTTAGGAAGCAAAATCCATTTCATGCATGCTTCTTCAGCCACTCTCGTGCCCATTTTGAGCAAAACAACCAACCAGCGCCTTCGCTTCTTTTAGAAAACACATGCACGCACTTTCTCCTCACGAGTTCATCTTCGGCTTGGCCTTTGCATCCTTCTTAGCTTTGGCCTCTTCCTTTTTCTTCTTCTTGCTGGCCTCCAGCTTCTCCTCATTCTTCCTCTTCAGATTCGCCTTCTCCGCTTCTGTCTTGGGAACAGCCTTGAAGAAGCCCTCCAAACGAGCCTGTTGACTAGACTTCAGGTTCTTTTGCAGACGTGCGGCAGCATTCCGCACACGATCTTCTGAGAAGCCCTTCTCCTCGACCAAGAACTTGACGAGACCTTCAACGTCCGGGTTTTCCCACTTGAAGTCGCACTCTGGATGATCTGCTGGCCGGACATCGGGCTCCTGGAACAGGACGCGTGCATCTTGGTATGGCCAGTCTTCTGGTAGGGTGTACTTGCCCGTCTTCTCAATCATTGCGACTACACCTTCCAGATTCTTGTGTTCCTTGATCAAAGCCAGGGCGTTCTTTGGACCAATACCCTTGACCGGATCGAGATAGTCGCAGCCTAGCAGAATGCAGAGATCAATGAACTGGTTCTGGTCCATGTCTAGACCCTCCAGTACTCGGTCCAGATGGACCTCTTGGATGGGCTCCTTTCTCTGTTCTGAGAAAGTAAGCTTTCGTAGCAGGACCGGTGAAGCGAATGTCAATGTGTCCATGTCCTCGCTCGCAGCAGCGTACACCTTCCCTGCTCTCGCAATTACGGCGCACTGTGCTTCAGCCTCTGTCGGAGCAATGATGTATGGCACACCCATCAACTTCAACAACCTCTGCGCCTCAGCATTGTGCTCTCTCGTCACTCTCACCGTTCTCCGACTGAACTTCTCCACCTCCTCAGCGGTTCCCGTCTCCTTGGCGTCCTCGTGAGCTTCCTGTGCTTCTGACTTGCGCTGAAACCGCTTAGCCAATTCTCCTGACTTCAGCTTCGGTGGTGCGCCATCGAAGACGTAGACGGGCTTGATTCCGTTGTCGACAATACGTAATGTGCGATAGAACATGCCCATCAAATGTGAAGTGGTCTCGCCGGACTCGTTCATGAGCTGTTCGCCGCCGCTACGGACAGCGACAAGGAAGGAGTACAGCGACATGGAGGCATCGATTGCGACTTTGCGGCCGAATTGATTCTTGATCTCGCCTTCCTTGATTGCATCTGGGCAATTCTCCTTGATGACTTGGTAGAGGTCTAGACGCCTGAGTTAGTAGGTGTGTTTGGCATTGTATGGGATATCACTTACGTTTGATGCCCATCTTGGCGGTTGGCGCAGATGTAAATGTTGTTGTAGATGCCGCGAATGTCGACTCTCAAAAGATACGCGAAGCAAGAGTACGCGTGCGAGACCGAAAGCGCGTCATGACGTGACGCCCGGGAAGGTGCCGATCATTCACCTACCTTACCCATACCACGCATCCATTATTCTACTGCAACTTGGCACTATTCTCAGCATTTCCATATCGCAAGTCCGTAAACCCGCTGGAATTGATATTGGAGCCATCGCCACATAGAAGTCAACTCCTATGCCTTCCTATTTCGTCCCTGAAGTACGGCCAAATGAGTGTCAATGCCGGCCGAGGCATTTCGGCGTGTTCGGCTACCGGCGAACTGCTCTCATCTTCCATTGACGTCTCGACCTACAGCTATACATATTCAATGGTAGATCTACAATTCGAAGTTTTTGTTTGAAGAAGTCATATTTCTCTACTTCTAGATTCCACCATGTTCAAGTCAGTAACGACACGCGCCGCAAGGCAGTATGCTGCATCAGCAATTGGCCGCCGCTATGCTTCTACACCAGCCGCGTTCGATTGGAAGGACCCATTGAATGCCGCTGTAAACTTCACAGAGGAGGAATTGGCAATTTCAGAGACAGCAGAATCATATTGTCAGGAACGAATGCTTCCTCGAGTACTTGGTGTGCGAGTATGACTCTGCTTCATGTAGGGCAATTCACTGACTGGCGCGGCAGAGGCATTCCGAAATGAAGACTACGACAGAAAGATTCTAGAAGAGATGGGAGAGCTTGGTCTATTAGGAGCCACAATCAAGGGCTATGGATGTGCTGGCGTGTCCTCAGTAGCTTCCGGCCTGATCACGCGAGCAGTAGAAAGAGTCGACTCGGGATACCGATCAGGAATGAGCGTACAATCATCACTGGCGATGGGTGGCATTGAAGAGTTTGGCACACAAGAACAGAAGGACAAGTTCCTGCCTGAAATGGCTAAAGGCAAGATGTTGGGCTGCTTCGGCCTGACAGAGCCCAACCATGGATCGGATCCTGGCAGCATGGAGAGTGTTGCAAAGCCCCACCCCACAAAAGAAGGCTACTACAGCTTGTCGGGCTCAAAGACATGGATCACCAACTCCCCGATCGCAGACGTATTCTTGGTCTGGGCCAAGTTGCAGGAAACAGGCAAGATCCGAGGCTTCACGATTGAAAGATCACAATGTCCACCGGGAACTCTCGAAACTCCTCCGCTCAAGCACAAGAATGGTCTCCGAGCATCCATTACCGGTATGATTCAGATGGACGAGATTCCAGTGCCAAAGGAGATGATGTTTCCAGAGGTAGAAGGTCTGCGAGGACCTTTCTCCTGCCTCAACAGTGCTCGGTATGGTATCGCTTGGGGTGTCATCGGAGCACTGGAAGATTGCATTGCTCGAGCACGAGAATATGCTTTGGAGCGAAAGCAATTCAAGGGGAACCCGATCGCCAAGTACCAGCTGGTGCAGAAGAAGCTGGCAGATGCTACCACTGACGCAGCGTACGGTATCATGGCAGCCTACCAGGTCGGTAGACTGAAGGACGAAGGCAAGGCCGCACCAGAGATGATCTCCATGATCAAGCGACAGAATTGCGATCGAGCACTGATTGGTGCACGAAATCTCCAAGAGATCTTTGGTGGAAATGCTGCATCAGATGAGTACCATATCGGAAGACATGTGTCAAATCTGTTCGTGACACAGACCTATGAAGGACAGAGTGACATTCACTGTAAGTTGACCATTTGGGCACGCAGACATGAGAATATCGCTAACCAGTCTCCGATAGCACTGATCCTTGGGCGGGCGATTACCGGAATTCAAGCCTTTGTTTAGAACTGTCGGCGTTTCAACAAGGTCTCACTTGGCGGCATTTCGTCATTGCGCAGCGTTGTTCATGATGGCGTGTAAAAGATATCAGAGGCTAGCAGACCTGCCTTGTACAGAGAAAAGGGCGTACGAGTGTACAGAAAATGGGTCTGCCATTCCAGCCGATCAGGATGGGCTCGATGTTACATAAGGAGGCTGTGGTTGGCGCTCGGAGGCTGCACGCGCGCGGTAGAAGCGAAGTCTAAGAGGACAACCCTGCATTCGGGCGCTGAGTAAATGCTGTGCAACGTGACCGCCACCTGGTGTCTTGTCTCTTTCGTAAATGTCCCTCACTTCTTCACTTCTCCTTGACTTGTGTCCTTAAATACACCTCATCGTTGAGTGATTGTGACAAAGCAGACTCACTCACTCGAATATTCACGAGCGTGCCTGACGAAGCGTGGCAAGTCCGCTTTGAGCCTAAACGACGCCGCTAAACGCTTGGCGCCCAACTCCAGTGACGACTTCTGGTTCTTCCTCTGCACCAACTCTGACACCAAACTCACACTCGGCGCGAACAACCACCGCAGTCTCTGACCACACACCACACCCGACAGACACACACATCACACAGCTACGATGGCTCTCAAGCGGATCAACAGTGCGTATTGTCCCCGCCATACTGTGCTATGACTCTCACTGACGCAGCGCAGAGGAATTGACCGACCTGGGCCGGTACGCAGCCCACGTGCGCTCCAATAACTGCCCAACGGCGATATACTGATAGCAGCACAGTGACCCTCCCTCCTCATGCAGCGCTGGTCCCATCGGCGACGATCTGGTATGTCCGCTACCCCTCCATACCCACCCCGCGGCACTGCCACTCCTTCGAGATCCGGCGAGGCTGAACGAGAAATGCGACTGACACACATACGTAGTTCCACTGGCAAGCGACCATCATGGGCCCTGGCGACTCACCATACTCCGGCGGCGTCTTCTTCCTCGCGATCCACTTCCCCACAGACTACCCATTCAAGCCACCGAAGGTCAACTTCACCACCCGCATCTACCACCCCAATATCAACAGCAACGGCTCGATCTGTCTGGACATCCTGAGGGATCAGTGGAGCCCGGCTCTCACCATCTCAAAAGGTGCGTTGAACACTCCTCAAGGCTGCGAATACCTTGATGGGCGAGATTGGAAGAGAGGATAGGCAAAGCTGACATCATAACCACAGTCCTGCTCTCCATCTGCTCGATGCTCACAGACCCGAACCCAGACGACCCGCTCGTGCCTGAAATCGCACACGTCTACAAGACCGACCGCTCCAGATACGAGGCCACAGCACGAGAGTGGACTCGAAAGTACGCCATCTAGGGAACGACGCTTGAAAGAGCAATCATTCTCGACGACTAGCGCAGTGGAAGGCGCGGATTTCGGCGGAAGTGGATACAGCGAAGTAGAACAACCTGGGATGGCATGAAAAGATCCCGAGGTCAGCATCATACTGGATTTTTTGACGAGCGGACCAGGTTCGCAGGTGCGTGCAACTGCTGCTGCGGAATGGGCTCTCATCTGTGCTTTTTACAGCGAGTAGCTTAGGCGGCAATTATGCTATGGAGAAACGGTTGACGAGACACTACTATTGCATCAGGGTTTGACTTTTCTGTTGTTGCTCTTTTCACAAGGCGCCTGCTGCTTTTTGATAAATGGACTCGTGTTAGGGAGATGATGAATGCCATTTCTGGATTATTAGTCCTTCGCAATGCTCTGGTGAGTTGGTGCGCTCTTTCCATGTGTCCTTCAGTACAGCTTTCGCACTGACAATGCTTCTCCTCGCCCGACCGTGAGCAGGCGGACTCAAATGAACGACTCACCCACCATGTAGCGTAGGCAGTTGCATGCGCTACCCGGCTTCACTTTCCTTCACTTCATCGGCCGTTGCCGCATCACCGTTTGAGCTCGTGCACAACCTGCAGCTTCATGATTCTTCACCGAGCGTCATCCAAATCCATATCCGATCCTCGACTTTCTCATCTGCACAACAGAAAAGTAGCCACGATGGCAGCCGCCTCATCACACGCCGGTGCAACAGAAGCACAGGTAAGTAGTCCGCGCCTTCATGTCACTTCGCCTGAGTGTTTTGCATCTAACGCATTCTCCAGGTCTCGTACGCCGCATGCCATCAAGTACTCGACACCGCCGAACTCCTCGAGGAGATTCTCACCCACTTTCCGACTGAGGATCTCCTCTTCGCGCAGGGAATCTGCCGCCAGTGGAAGGACTGTATCGACAACTCCAAGCGACTTCAGCAGGGCTTGTTCTTTCGCCCCTCAGGTGACCGCGCCGCCATCGACTTCGTTCAGATATATTTAAATGGCTTGGCTCTCAAGTTCAAGGGAGACTCGGAGGCAAAGGCGGATATGTCCTTCCTCGACTTCATGACCATTAATCCACTCATGCTCAGCGAGTTTGGAGCACACGGCCTGAGCAGGTCAACCACGCATCCAGATGATCTGTGTCGCTCTGACGAAGCCTATCTCCGGCCAGAAGCATCGTGGAGGCGTATGCTACGAAGCTATCCAGTGTTCAAGACAAACGATGAAGGCCTCACGAACGTGATCAAAGCATTTTGGGCGAATCATCTTCCGAATGGGCCAATGTTCCCAGAGCTTGCGGCAGATTCTATAGTTCTTGTTGAAAACGGAATATGCCGCGCTCTCACCAGTGTGTACTCCAGCATCCGAGAATGCGAAACCACGGCTGATCTGGAGTTGTATTGGGCCGCTGCTAAGAGAGCAGAGTCCAAAGAAAGCAATTGAGCAATGGGGCTTTAGTCGGCGTGCCGAAGCAGGATCAGTAAACCGGGCGAGAGAAGCATATTAGCCCTTTCTCTCATAAAGAAGTGGCCAAATGAGGCATCAAAAGCACCTGCTTGTGAGATCAAAGCTGATCGAGGCGCAGAATATCATCAAGCTGCAAATTGGAGCGCAGCGATCGGGTATTTCACCAAGATCAAGCAGATATACTACATGATTCTCCAACATCTACTGTGCCTTTCTTTCGCTCACGCCTTTCCCCAACGATCGCAGTCTTTCCAACAAGTGATGTCAAAGTCCGAATCAGTCCACGGACTTTCTCGCACGTGGTTGGCCGAATCCTCGACATGCCCTCTTTCTCCATACCCCAATCAGACATGCCACCGCCACTGATTCCACCACCTCTTCTTCCAAGTGTTCATCATGGTAGATAAAGGCTCGAAACATGCACATATCGACATAAAATGTCTACCAGACATCTCGAAACCTGAAATGGATTTCTACGACACTTCTTTCTTCCTGAAAGATCCATATCGCAAACTGCCAACACCTGCCTTCATTCTGGAGCAGCATCCGAGACTTGGCAGAGGCATAGCCAAATTTGAGGACATGGATTTGGTCGTCAAGTGCGGACCTTCGGATTACTCCAGATTGGAGGAAGCGCAGACGATGTATGCAATCAGGAAAGCCTTCCCAGACGCCGAAATACCAGTGCCTGAAGTATTTGGTTGGAGGACGTATAGAGACTATAGGTTTGGCCGGAGGACAGATTATAATTTCATCTACATGAGTCTCATCACAGGGCCAACATTGCGAGAGGCGTGGTCTTCACTAACTGAATCCGACAAAGAGGCGATTTCGACAGAACTCAAAGGCATAATTGAGGCCCTGCAAGGGATGACTGGAAATTCACCTGAGGCTTTAATCTGTATGTCCTCATAACAATTCCAAAAGAACTCATGTCTTGGTTGTATCATATGCTTACTTCTAGCTAAATAGGCTCTGTCAATGGCGGAGTAGTTCAAGACAGATTCTTCAAACTAGACTACGAACGAGGGCCCTTCGTATCTATTCATGACTTCAACGACTGGCTCTTTATAGCAGCCACTCGCCAGCAGCTTCCGGTAAAAGGAGCCGAGCTCGAAGAACTGTATCGCCCTCTCTTGCCCGACTCCGGAAACGTCTTCTTCACACATAGTGACCTTGACTTGAGCAACATCATCCTTTCGACAGACCCCGACTCACCAAAGAAAATCGCGGGCATCGTTGATTGGGAGCAAGCCGGTTGGTATCCTGAATACTGGGAATATTGTAAGTTGCTCTGTGGTGTCGAATATGATCATGAGTGGAGAGAGGAAGGTTGGGCTGATAAGGTCATGAAACGGTTTGAGAATGAGTGTTGGGCTTTTATGGAATATTCGTTGTGGAGATGTGCGTGACTTGGATGAGGACTGCTACATTTGCTGCCATCGCCATCCGACACGATGAATCGACGGAGTTGCAAGAATCTGAGACGTGAGGTAGGAAGATCATCACCCGCCCTATATTTAGGGCCGTCATGGATGCCTCGGTAGGTACGGCACACAATCCACGAACCCGGACCCGTGGATCTCACACGCGCCAAGTTTCCAACGACCCGTTCTAGAATACACAAGCAAGTAGTTCAGACTTCAGCAGCTTCTAATAGGCTTTGACTCTAAAGAAACAACAAACCCGTTGGTGTCACTGTGACTACGCCTTTTCACCGCCTACCTACTATGTTGGATCTTGGTCTCGTTTCCCTCATCATCCTGCCCAACAGATGATTATGGCGAAGATGAATACATTTGGAGCAGCAGTGTTATTGGTATTACTATTTGGAACTTCAACTCTGGCTCAACAACAGGAGACAATCATAAACCCCACAACCGCAGCCGCGAGCGCGACCGCCTTACCCAGCGCGAATGGCTACGCCTACGCCGGCTGCTGGAACGAAACAGTCAATGTCGCGAACAGCGGTGGTGTTCGCGCTTTAACAAATGGCAACTTTGTCCGTCCCTTTCCCCTTCACTCCCTTTCGCTCTCTCACTAACCTTCTAGTCCGCAAACAACACAATGACCATAACCTCCTGCCTCACCTTCTGCTCTCCCCTCCAATACGCTGGACTCGAATACGGTCGCGAATGCTACTGCAGTCCCTACTTGTCCGCATTATCCGAGAAACTCAACGCGACAGAGAGTTGTGATTATGCATGTAATGGGAACAGTTCTCAGATTTGTGGAGGGAGGTTGGCGATTACACTCTATAATCGGACTAGTGATTCGAAAGAGGGGGTTGCTTGGTCAATAAAGGATAATAGGCAGAGTCTTGGGTATGGGGTTGCGAGTTTGGTTTTTGTGGTTTTGGCGGCGTTTTTGTGAGGAGGAAGAGGAAGGATCTTAAGATGAGATGTTATGTTATGCGAGATGATAGGATATGATACCCATGAATGAGGATGTTTTGTGATGGTTGTGCGTGCAGAGTAGACCTGGGTTGCCTGCGCTACATGGCTTTCCGAGGTGACCTGTCCTTGTTCCTCACACAGATGATCATTCTTCAAAGAGACCAGCGGCGGACGTGAGCAGCACGAGAGGAAGACAATCCAGTGGAAATAGTTCTCGATTCCAGCTTTCCAGGCTTCCTTGGACTGTCGTTCTCTCGTTGTGCCCAGATTCGCTTCCAGTTTCTCTGAACACTACGGTCTAGGGCTTTCCACCACTGCCTTTGACTGGGCGCAGTGCTGCTGTCACTTCCATGATCTCTGACCTCCTGGATCTTGGGCCATGGAGAGAGTATGACTCAATTCGAAGACCTGGACAGGTAGAATGGAGACTAAGTGGTAGTGTCGCGTCCGCCGGTTTGACGCGAGGACCATTTGCTCTATGAAGATGTATAAGACTCCTCCAAGTGTGTCTAAGTCCCAGCAAGCTTCAACCCATACACCTCTGGTTTGAACCACTCCAACAGAAGAGCCTGGAGTACCTCTTGAGCTTCTTTCTTTGCTTCATCTGAGGATCCGGCTTTTGCTTCGATGTATAGCTTAATCTTCGGTTCAGTACCAGAGCCTCTGACCGTGAACACAACATTCTCCAGTTCGCAAGTAATCATCTGCGCAGTTGGGTCTACAGGCAATATTGGCTTGTGATCAGACGTTCCGCTGTCGTAACCCAACGTCAAATCTCGCCAACGAAGAATAGCCCGCTTCCCGAGCTTCTCAGGGCGCTGTCCGGCATTAGATACGCGGATCTTATTGAAGACTTCGTTTGTGACGTCCGGTGAAGGTGAAATGAGATAAGTGTTGGCATCCTCGAAATAGCCATATGTCTCATAGAGCTTCTGAAGTTTTTGCCAGGGTGTCATGCCTTGTTTCTTCCATCGTTGCCATGCTGTCAGAAAGACTGCTGCTGCTGCGATACCGTCCTTGTCCCAGACCACGGATGGGAACATGAAGCCGATGGCTTCTTCGAACGCGAATGCTGGCTCGAGGCCTCGCTTTTTCAGATCTTGCGCTACATTGCCAAGCCACTTGAATCCAGTCAAAGTATCTTGGAAATGAAAGCCTCCCTTGGCTGCCATACTAGCCAGCATGCGTGACGAAACGGTCGAAGCAAGCATAGCAAGTTTGCTCCTGTCGCCAGTGTATGTTTCGAAGACGTGAGAAGCGAACAGAATCCCGATCTGATTGCCCGTGAATTGATGATAGTTTCCTCGGCTCAGGCGTTGTGCGACTGAAAATCGATCTGCATCTGGGTCATTGGCGAGGATGATGTCTGTGTTATTCTTGCTCGACTCTCGTATTGCTAGATCGAGAGCACCTTTTTCCTCAGGGTTCGGGAATGGCACAGTAGGAAACTCCGGGTCTGGCTGGGCCTGGTCTTTGACTTCTCGTATAGAGGTGGTAAACCATAGCATGAAGGCTATCTGTTTCATGAAGGTCAGGCCCACTCCGTGCAATGGGGTATAGGTGAAAGGCATGGCTTGTTCGACAGTTGGTAATGGCCAGACTAGCTCTCGGACATGATCCAGATACGACTTTGCTGCATCAGAGAACACATTTTGTACCATAGCATGGCTGTCGACCAATGAAGCGTCCCACGTCAAGATCTCTTGCACTTCGTCAATGGCTTTCGCTATACCAGCATCATGAGGCGGGATAATCTGGCTGCCATTTGACCAATACACCTTGTAGCCATTATCGTTCTTTGGGTTATGGCTTGCAGTGACCATAACGCCTGCAGCTGCACCATAATGGTTGACCGCAAATGGTACCATAGGTGTATGCACAAGCTGCCCGAACCAAAGAACCTGGAACCCCTTCTCCAAGAAAATGGCAGCTGCCAATCGAGCAAACTTTTCAGAATTGTATCGTGCATCGTAGCCAACGGCTATCTTGAGATCTTGATCAGTGACCGAAGCATGTTGCTGAATGATATAGTCTGCCAGTCCTTGTGAGGCTTGCAAAACGGTGAGCGAGTTCATGTGCGCGAATCCAGCTTTCATGGAGGATCGAAGTCCTGCTGTGCCAAATGCAATTCGCTTTCTCAATCGAAGCTCCAACTCGTCCACGTTGCCGCTTTCTAGGAGTTGCTGTATCTCAAGTCTAGTATTCTCGTCCTTGTCCTGAGACAGCCATTGCTGGGCTAATTTCTGTATAGAAGCCATGACCTCGTTCAGCGTAGCAGCTCGAAGATGGTGCCCGATACAGTAGTTATTCACTTCGTGTACTTTGTAAATTCCCAAAGTAGAAGGTATCGTTTTGATGTATCTTTATCTGGGCGATTCTTGCCACAGTCGTGTTGAAATGGCAAACATGGCAGTCAGCTTGTCAGATGTTTGAGTTGACCTTATGACTGCGGCACGGGCTCGTGATGGCACTTAAGACATGTGCTGCTTGCACGAGACGATATTGGTGATAAATTGTTGCTCAACAAAAGCTCAACAATGTTTTTCTGGCCAGGGCCAGATGACGGAAGTTCGTCAGCCGCGGCCCACGTGTCTCTTCGAGGAAAGCCACGCGCCAAGACGTGTTGCAACAGGCAACCACGATGTTTGAACCTTCTCGTCCTTCTTCTCACCATCAAATATCCATTGCACATCGCCATGCACGACTGTTCAACCGCAACTTGTGATCATCGTGTCTTGGCCAGCGTGCTCAGCTCTATCCACCACATTGTCAATGACTGAACGGAACGAGCAATCTAGTGGCGCCAACGACGACCAGCTCAAACATCCACGGATCCAATCTGGCACAATCCTCTCGGAAATGGAGTATCCACCAAAAAGTCCCTATTGAAAGTGCTGGCAATCAAGCAAACCAGCACGATGGTAGTGGCCACATTTCTTCCGGATCACGCGATGATAGCGTGCCCTCATATTGGAGTTCCACAAGGCTGAGTCTGTTGCAACACAACCCATGCGGATATCTGGTCCGATATGATGGACGCGGTGCTACCGGGGAAGCGGTGGAAGCAGACTATATGTCCTGACCCAAGCGAACGCGAACATTTTGGCTAGAGAGACCCTTAAAGCTGTGTCACGAGCCTCGTATGAGCACCTCACCGACTCCACGCCGACGTCGGCTATAAGCATTACAATGTTGTAACACCGCCATGAGCTCTTCATGGCTTCGCCTGGATCCGGCAATGGGCTAGACGGGAAGCAGGGTATTCGAAGGATGCTACCGTACAAGCTTAGCCTGCCAGCACATCACGACGCTGGACGTGCTGTAATCCGGGCGAAGGCACTGGAGTGTTCAATGACATATTCCAGTTGTATGGACTATGTCATTCCATATGCAGGTGTCCGTATCTGCGCTGTGGCGATGTGTTCGCCCACTACTACGGAGCTGGGACCTGTCGATACCAGCTTGATTGCAGATGTCACAGCATACAAATGCTGCACGGCCCAAGTTAGATGTGTCCAGCTTGGTACACATCGCCCTATTGAAGGGTGAGTTGTTAGAGGCTACTTCCGGACGAGTAAGATCTTACATTCAGTTGCACCAACCGCTAGTATTTGTCCTTGCCCGCCCTTGCGAGAACAATGATGCGGCTTTTGAATGGTCGACGTGGCCAAGTACTCACCGCTGAAGTGCTTCTTCGGCACCTCGGCCGCCAATCCGCGTGGGATTTCGTGGATCAGACTCACCGCTAGGATTATCCGAATCGATCCTTGGTGTGCTGCGACCTCACATCCGCGAAACGTGGTTTGATGTGGCAACAAAAACCACCATTGCGCAGATGTCGTTCTCATTATCGTGTGGTTGGTTACACAGCATTGTTATATCGATGCGATACCGGCTCCACACTGATTCACGGATGTGTGTAGACGAGATGCAGACCCGGTCTAGCGGATTCGCTCCAAATTTCTAGCGCTTCAAACTCCTGGCAACAGCAAGTTTCAGCCTCCTTTTGCCTGACAAACTTTGGTCAGGATTTCCCCGGAAGCCTTGACATCAGAGTTCACGACGACAGCATCACCCTGCAGTTTGGTTGCAGTAGTCCCGGTACATTGGAGTCAACTGATGGACTTCTACCGATTCTGAGAAGAACGCCCGCCCACGCTACCCTGCATCACCACGTTTCTGGAATACTTGCCCTCAAGTAGTCTGCGGTGGATCGACGGGAGCGCTGCTGTTCTCGCGTCACTGCTCCTTTGAGGTCGAAAATACGCCAGATACGACTTCGATCGCCCAATCGTGAGCCTCAATCTCACTGTGCTGGCTGCTTTACTTCGGTAAGTCGCATGTCTTCGGTTCGGATGGAGGGAGTCCTGGGCTCTGGGCCAAGTCCAAAGAGATGTTCTTCCATTACCTTGGGTTTTGGACTTCCCTGCATATGCTGCTTTCTTCGCCGTGCTTCCCCAAACGACCGTATCAAGACCGGCGCCGTCACAGAGGTTCTATCATCTCAAGCTAGCGGGACGATAGTGTCACAGGACGAGCACATGGCAAGTTTGAAGTGCCCCACGTGAATCGGCGGTGGACATTCTCATATACTTTCATCATCTCTCATTGAACAGACCCGCCGTCAACATGAACCAGTTGACCGACAACATGGATCCAGTGCCTAGTCCAAACCGCGCCAAGGGCGAGAAGTCGAGTCTACCAGCGACCGATGTCAGAGTTGTACAGCAGCAAGGTCAAGGTCAGCCTGTAATGGCCACAATCGACAACGACGATGAGCGACTGCTGCTGCAGATTGGCTACAAGCAGGTATGCCATGTCTCGCTCGCTTTCTTGGTCACGCTGATTTTGTCTAGGAACTACGTCGACACTTCACCAAATGGTCTACGATTTCATATGCCATCTCTATTCTAGGTGTGCTCGGATCCCAGCCTGCAACATACGGAGTACCGATTAGCGTTGGAGGACCATCGACGGCAATATGGGCCTGGCTCATTGGCTCTGTAATGGCATATGTCATAGCATGCTCAGGCAAGTCAGCACACTGGTCTCGTAACCAACTGCTGACCTGTTCATCGCAGTGTCGGAACTAGTGTCCGCCTATCCAACAGCTGGCGGTATGTACTTTGTCACCAAGAAGGTCGTACCAGAGGACAAGGTACCTATATGGGCGTGGTGTGTTGGATGGTGTAACTTCCTCGGTCAAGCTTGTGGAGTTGCCTCTATCGCGTATACAATCGGACAAATGGTCCTCGCCGGCGTGAGCATGAACTCCGGGATGCTCAGTGATGGGAGCTATGCGTACTCGCCGTAAGTGCTAGATCTATCAAGAGTACTCTGACTCTAGCTGACGATTGCAGTAAACCTTGGACAACGGTCTTGGTGGCCATTGCCTGCCTAGTCATCTTCGGGCTGATATGTTCACTGACGACCAAGAAGCTTCACCAGATCATCCTCTGGTTTGCGCCTATCAACTTTCTGGCAACATTCATCATCGGAAGCGTACTTCTAGCGCTCACTCATCGCACGGAATCTGGTTTGCGAGACGCGCGTTTCGTTTGGCTCAACGTCCAAGATCAGTCCGGCTGGGGCAACAAGGGGTTTTCATTCCTGCTAGGCTTTCTAAACGTGGCTTGGGTCATGACAGACTACGACGCAACAACTCATATGTCAGAAGAGACCCACGATGCCGAACGTCAAGGCCCTATTGCGATCCGAATGGCGATCTTCCTGTCTGCGTTACAGGGTCTCTGGTTGAACGTTGTATTCGGATATTGCTTGACCGAAAACTACATGGAAGACATCGTCGCATCTCCAACAGGCCTACCGGTGGCACAAATTTTCCTAAACGCAGCCGGCAACCGAGGCGGGAGCGCAATGCTGGCCATGGTCCTACTAGTCCAATTCTTTACAGGAGCCGCAGCTATGCTTGCAAACGCACGTATGACTTATGCTTTCTCTCGAGACGAAGCGTTGCCATTCTCCAAACACTTCAGCAAGATCAAAAAATGGACTGGAACACCAGTGAATGCTGTGTGGCTTGTCGTCACATTCTGCATATGCCTAAATCTGATAGGTTTTGGGTCCACCCAGACCATCACAGCTGTATTCAATCTTTGCGCACCGTGCCTAGATCTCAGCTACATTGCGGTCATATTTGCCAGGCGGGTCTACAAGGCAGAAATCCAAACAGGACAACACACCTACACTCTTGGGCGATGGAGCAAACCATTCAACTGGCTCGCGATTTCCTGGGTCTTGTTTATCAGCGTTGTGCTGTTCTTCCCACCAGCATATCCTGTCACAGCGCTCAACATGAACTATGCCATCGTGGTGGCTGCCTTTGTAGCAATCTTCGCGCTTTCCTGGTGGTGGCTTGGAGCACGCAAGCAGTACACTGGACCACGAACGGTTGACATAATGCATAACATTCCAATCGTCGACCCTGACGAACAACCGCCACATTACCAGCAGGATTCGACATACGGAGCCATCAGCTCAGATGTTGAAGCGCAAGTGCAATATCGAGGCAAGGAATCACACTCTCGAGCATCCAGCGACGACGACGCTTTGGGCCACACTGGATTTAGAGCATCTGGATCATGAGCTCCGAAGACCAGAGCCGATTCTGCGATTACACGTTTGAAATCTTTGCTGGTGTAGTCATCAGATGTCGCTTCATACAATACGCCCAGAAACTGTGAGAAAGCACTGGAAGCAGAGATCCCGCAGCAGGTATCGCCATGAGGTCGCCTCCTTGCAAAGGATATCATACACGGCCCATTACGTGCGAGGGATGCCCGGCGATGGCAGACACTTCCTGGGTCATTCCAAGCATTGCGCATAGTACGAAATATGAGTGCGGGCCACTGCGGTAGGCGGACAGATCTTGGCACAGCTTAGAAGCTGCAGTGACGCTTGTGATACCCATCAGCCACCCAGAGCAGAAAGATAATGTATATTCCCTGCCGTGCTTCCCTACTACCGAAAGTGATTGGTGGGTCCCGTATCGTACGCCATCCCAGCAATTCTCACGCGATCATCTGGCGCGGTCAGGATTTATCTGTTTGTGCCACAATGCTCAACGACCTGAACATTGGTCAGACTACTTCAAGGCCAGTGTCCAGCAATTCTTTCTACCATTGACATTCAAAAGTCTAATTTGACAGAATTCCCCTACCAATGGCTGCTCGGAATCGTCGTGTGGCTGTCATTGGTGCTGGTCCTGCTGGAGCTATTGCCACTGATGCCTTGGTGAAGGAACAAGCGTTTGAGACCATTCGAGTATTTGATCGAAGGCCAGGTGTTGGCGGCACGTGGTATGAAGCTTAGTTTCATCCTCACCAGACGAAATACTAACAGCTCTCAGGCACTACACCCCTCAATTGCCCACTGGCACTCCATCGCTCCAAGATCTCGTCGACGGCAAAGCCGATGAGCCCATCCCAATACCTGACCTTCTCCCAGCCGTGACTCCCATCACAGAAAAGATCAATAGTCATCAGCACCGATTCTCCGACACAGCTATCCATGAAAACCTCCATAGCAACATCACTCCGGAAATCATGAGCTACACGACGTATCCTTTTCCTGACAAGCTCTCTGAAGCTTCGATCCGAGAATATGGGAACGAAAACGTACCGTTTCGGCACCACGGCGTCATTCGAGGATGGATCGAAAACATCTTCTCACCTCATGAGAAACTTCTCGAACTCGGCACAACAGTAGAACGAGCAGAGAAGGTCCGCGGTGAATGGATCTTGACTCTGCGCAAAGAGAAGGCGGGACGCAATTACTGGTGGAGAGAACGTTTCGATGCTCTAGTCGTAGCTACAGGTCACTACAACGTTCCCTGGTTTCCGAACATCGCTGGCCTAATTGAATACGACAAGAAATTCCCCGGCCAGATCTTACACAGTAAGCACTTCCGCAACGCATCCAAATATCAAGGAAAGAAAATCGTGGTTGTAGGAGGATCTGTATCTTCCCACGAAATCATCCATGAGATTCTTGATACTGCAGCACATCCTGTATACGCGTCGATCCGAGGAGACCCGATTGCGGCGTTTGGATGGGAGCCATTCGAACATCCTGATATCGTGATCAGGAAGCAGATAAGGAGATTTGAGGCAGGTACTGGAAGGATTGCTTTTGATGATGGATCGTATCTTGATGATATTGATCATGTTTTCTTTGGAACGGGGTATACCTTCAGTCTGCCGTTCTTAGCTGAGAAGCAAGAGAGGATTAGGAGAGAGTATAGGAGATTACCAGGTGTTTATCAACATACTTGGGATATCGAAGATCCGATGTTGACGTTCGTTGGTCAGGTCAGTGACTCAAACAAATTTGTGTGCTACGCCATTGACTGATGAAATGACAGCTGGGCGGTGGATTCACTTTCAAAGTGTACGAATGGCAAGCTGTGGCTATAGCACGGCATCTTGCTGGTCGAGCCAAAGCTTTGCCGTCTGTAGTTGACCAGTTGGAGTGGGAACGAAAAAGAGTCGTTGAGAAGAAAGGCGGCAAAGACTATTACTCGATTGCGCCGGACTATGAAGCTTTCTTCGAGTTTCTGAGGGATATTGCTGGTGAGCCGGTGCCTGGTACGACTGGTAGATCTCTCCCAAAATTCGATCCAGCTTGGCTCAAGCTCTGGACTGATATGGTCGCTACGAAGATTGGAGGTTGGCAGAGGAAGAGGGAGAGAGCGATTGAGGCGAGGAGCAAGCAGGTGAAGGCAAAGCTTTAGCTACAGATGATCATCATGAGGACACGGCTGTCGGAATTTCTTGTGAGAAACAGACCTCTCCGACTGAGTACGAAGGAAGCTAGGAGCTTGAGAAATGATGTTATGCATGCGGCCTTTGATGAGTTGTCCGAATAGTAGACTTCTGTATAAACGTCCCGCGATGATGGGGCAAGAGATACAACTGACAAGAAATTTGAGAGCATACAAGTTGTTGAAGTGAACATGCCAAAGGAAATCTCTGAATAAGTCGAGTGTTAGAGAACTTGTATCATTTGAAGCCAGCTGAGCTGTTCGTAGCCAGAAGTCTTATTTCTCTGTAGGTACTCACGTGGCTCGTCGACCTTCCCAGCGAGGAGAAGCACTTGCATTCGCCTGGATTGAACAAGCGACCATTGAGTGTTCGATCGCCTGCTTCTCTGACTTGCATGATCGAAGCGGCAGACTTCTTGAAATGATACAAATGTTCTCGGTGCCCAGAGGTCGCAGTACCTTAAAAGTTCAGCCGACTCGCGTACTCTTGCACTTAGAGGTAAGGCTCAGCATGGGACTCGCGTCCTCCTGCACTTAACGAGGGGTTTCACCGTCTAGACTTGCATTTAGACCATTCCAGCCAGCTCGTCGGCCAATTGCAAGGCGGCAAAGCTCAGCCGAGTCGCGTATTTTAGCACTTTGCGGTGTCGTGGGATTCATTATTGGGAAGTGACATCAAACCATCACCAGCGTCGGAGTTCTCGGTGTACGTTATTTGACGCGTTCTTCAGCACATGATATTGCACTGGTCGATAGAGGCCGCTGAAGCTCACAGAGCCTAATATTAAGTATGTTGTTTAATTTACTGACATGCACTTTAAAGCCCACACAAATTGTACTGCCCAAGCTCCTGAACTCAATGCGAAAATGAATCCGCAACTTCTTAGCATTCGTGACCCTGATAGTGCTGATTATCAGGCTCTTTGGTCTCGACAGCTAGACGAGCAACTGTTGGAGCCCGTCAGACAATGGAACGTCTCTCACGCAGATGAGATTGTAAGTATACGTCGATGCTGAAGTAAACGCATCAGGCTGAGCAGAGTTTGTCATAGTCGACAGGAGCTTCGTGTGAAGTGGCCTCAGATTGTTTCTATTGGGATCTCTCTGGGTCGAGTCCGGCAGAGAGTCATGCCTTCCCGCAAATTGATTTCAACTTGACGATCAATTTCCTGGCCGAACAAATAATCCTGGACTCAGACTTCATGCAGCTCGACAATACGAACAAGCGAACAGCTCAGATCGTTGCATTTCCAGCCGAGAACTCTGGACCGGATGGAAAGCTGAAGGCTGAAGATCCACACGCAGCTGATCCCGCTAGAGGCAACGGAACTGAAAAACGTCCATACATCTGTTCGTTCCCAGACTGCAGCTTTGCCTTTCGATATCCCAAGGACTTGAAGAGACATCAATGCACCCACGACATCAATGCCAAGCGGCCGTACAAATGCGGCTTGATGGACTGCAAATACTCAAATGTCGGCTTTCCGAGGAAGGACAACCTGGCGAGACACATGAGGTCCAAGCACTCGGGAATCAAGTGGGAACGTGTTGGATGAAGACTTGCGGCCGAATTTCAAGACTTGTGAGGTTTCTGGTGTGCTCGTTGACGGGTGGAAGTTTCTAAAGGACAATTCCTGAGCGTTTGCAGAGTTGTTCGATCGCTTGTAGAATGCTTCAACCTTGTATATCATTGTGGTCTTCGTGGAGTGTTGTTGTAAGAAACGGTTCCTCGCTTCTCGTGTCAAACATGTGCATAGAGGAAACAGTCCCCATGCAATGATCAAGCGCGTCGATTGGTGGTCGATCATAATGTATGCAGTGGTACATCCTCAAGTGAAACAAAAGGATCGTCATTGTCGTTCGTCATACAAGTCTCAGAACTCCATGCTGTCGTCCTCACGTTCGCGCTTTCCTCTTCCCTCCTCCTTCAAGATCCCAGCAACGTGACCCTTGAAGTAATCGATGTAGGGTTTCAAACTTGTCTTCTGCCAGTCTTTGACCAGCGCCTTCTGCTCGCTACTCATCTCAGCGCCTTGCTTCTTCTCCCACTGATCAATCTCATCGAGCAGCTGGTTGACAGTCGGGACCGTGAACGGGTCAAATTCCTCTACTTGTCTCATGTCGATTGGCACACAAACTCGTCCGGTGCCGGGATGAATGACGAAAGGTGATTTCAGCAAATGGTTCAACTTCTTGGACACCTCAGCATCCAATCGTGGATATGTGTATTCCAGTCTGATGTCCTGCTTGTTGTCGACCAATCGCCTGGGATCAATGGACAAATGTCCAGCTTCGGCCAAGGTATCAATATCTGCCCACTTCTGACTTGAGCTGCGATCTGCAGAAGAGTCCCACTTCTTCTTCAATGCAGCTGTCAGTGTCTGATCCTGGAGCAGATTGAGCAACTTCTCGCTCCGCTCTTCAGACTGCCAAGGATCCTGCTCCGCCAGAACATCTTTGCTGAAATATGGGGTCAAGATCTTGAGACTTCTCTCCAAATGTGGATGTAGCGGACGTCTGAATAGATTCCTCTTGCTGTTCTCGTTCCCCTTGACGACATCCAGGTAATTCGCAATGGCCTTACGTTTACTGTCGTCCATCTCCCGTGCTCGCTTATCGCTGATCCAGGCGTGTGCACCTCTTCGTCCGGAGTAGACCCACATGATGTGCTGGAAGCCGAAGTCCTCTCTCAAAGCAGTGTCAACCACCTTGATGGCCATGACAATGAACTGCCAGCATTTGATGCATATCTTCGCACCCGAACAACATGTTCGAATCGGGTCGTAATCGGTCATATCGATATCGAATACCAACTCCTTCATGATCGGCTTGAATGCGGATGCCTTTTTCAACGTCTTTCTGTCTTTGGGATTGATCGAGTATTGTGGGCCTATTTCGAAACGTTCTGGTGCCATTTGGACGCATTGCTTGCGTAGCAGGTCTGCAGAAGGGAAGGAGAGATATCGAATCACTCTGTTCTCTGGCAACCAAAATGAGAATTCTCGATTCTGGAAATCCGGCTGTGGAGTCACCGAGTGGTTCAGCCATTGGTAGAGTTCTCGAAAGGGACACAAGCGGCCATAGTACTGCTTGAGTGTTTCTGGGTCGGAGAACTTGGCTTTGGGTGCTGCCGTCGGTGGTTGCGGTTGTGAGCTGTCGTCGGGACGTTGTGCGCTGGAGGAGAACTCGTCGGACGAGTCGTCATCGTCATCAAACATGTCTTCGAGCCCTTTTGATGCCGATGGTGCTGCATCGGCGGGAGACTCTGACATGTCGACATCTTCGTTCTGCTCTGCACCGCTGCTCGCGGGGGCGTCTGGGAGTGCAACATCGTCTTGGCTGGTCGCTGCCTCCCGTTCTGGCGATAGTGCGTGAGGCATGTTGGGTGAAGCCGTCGCGAGGTATGCTGTTGGTGTTATGAAGTGGTATAGAGAGGGAGTATAGTTGTAGTTCTGGAGGACCGAGGGACGCGACTTCCTTCACGCGTCGCGACATCCCTGCAAAATTGAGTTTCGGCTAGCGTGACTTTAAACTCCAAGGATATCGCGAGTGCATCTCGTCTCGTCTTCTCTTGTCTGCTGCTTCTACTTCAGACAATGGATGCCTCAACATCAGCAAGCAAGCATCGATGTGCTCAATCGAACCGTATGCCCCCTTGACGATACACACGGATTCTCAGCAAATCGACAAGGACTATGGCCCGCAAAACCACCAAGAACACTAAAGAGGTGATTGCTCGTGTAACGGAACTCGTTGCTCAGCGCACATCTCGCCATGGCCGCCGGATCAAACGCCGTTTCGACATCACCTCAGCGAATGTACTTGCAGCGAGTCTCTTGAGACCATAAATTTCGAGCGAATGCCTGCTGCGGCAATACAAATGCTTTAACGGGATTTCACAGAGTATCACCTATCCTCACCCCTATCACTACTGTCCTATGTACAATGAACGCAACAGACCGCAAACGCAAGATATGCCTAAGATGGCATCTTGCCGGCATTTCCAGCCGCCATAATCGCCGCCGTCACGGCCGCAGTGTCCACGGGCTGCCCGTTGACTTGCGACGGAATCGTCAGGAATCCCTGCAGCGTCTTGATGAGACAGTCTGACAAGTCGTAATTGAAGTTCATGCCGGCGTGGATGTTGACTGGGAGCTGTACGACGCGGGGTCCGAGTTCCTACGAGAAAATTTGTCAACAACGCTTCGCCTGGTCTGATTGTCTTTCGCGGAAATGCACGAGCAGCTTACAATTTCAAGTTCGGTGTGGCTTGTGCCGTTGGGGTAGTTGGTGGTAGACGGGCTGCTCGTAGGGTACACGCGGTAGAAAATTTGGCGGACGCCCAAGGCGAAATCTCGAACCGTGGCTGAGCTGGAAGCGACCGTGACGGGCGGTCCACCGTCGATGTAACTGGATGCAGGAAATCAGCATTCATACGAGGCCCCTCGATTCAGCAAGTCAACAGAGAAGCGTACAGAATGAGCTGGGCATTCGACTTGAGGGGCAATTGCTGGAGAAACTTGGCTGTGGCTCCTGGTGTCATGTCGCTGAATGCTGGGGCAACGCCATCCAGCTCAGCAGCTCGATAGCTGTTGGTGCATTGCGCTCGTTCCTCAACAAGGGGAGAGGCAGCAACGGAGCTTGCTAGAAGAAAGGTTACGATGGCTTTGGCGAACATGTTGCGTGATGTGTCTGCAAAAGCGGTAATTCGGTATTGTCTGTTGAAGGTGTAGGATGTGGGAACATGTACCCCGTGGCAGGAATGGTTTTATATCCCTTTGGTGAGTAGGCCCTTTGGAGGCGCATTCTCATCAACATTGCATACCGCTACAACCCCGCAACGCAACGCCCTAGGTGAGGGTACATAGCAAGCGCTTGCTTTAATCAGGACATAGGACGCTACAAATGTGGTAAAGATCTTTCAGGCATGTAGATCTCTACTGTTTATACAGTAAATATCGGCTCTGAAAGACCTTTTGTATTGGTACGTGCTTACACTTGGACCGGCTCTCTTTTCCGTAAGGTTGGTACTGTCTGGCATTAATTCAAGAACTATACTATATGCTATGCCCGTCCTAATTCCGTCCAGACATATAGTACAATGAGCCTTGAGTTTGTGGCTTCCTCGGCATTCGCTAGTATAATGTACCAACCCTGAAGAGGAAGTTTCTTGCCTAACTAAGGATGAGCATAGTCACCTCCTTCTCTGGCGCTTCGTGACTTTCACTTTCACAACTGTGACTGCCCTTCAACTCCGGAACTACCACGTGATCTTGACTTGCCAAGAGTGGATCAGGATTCGGCTAGCGTGATTTGAAACTCTAAAGATATTCCGAGTTCCATCCCATCGCTCCTTCTCGACAGAAACGACCATGTAATCCCGACTGGGACAATGTCATGAACGGCCATGGCGGCTGACGAGCGTGTCGATGGTGGTGCTGGCTGGATCTCAGACGAGTCTGACTTCTACGGTGTGCATCTCGTTCCGCCATATTCGTTGCCATCAACTGATATGGGACAGGAGACGAGAACGTCAGATCCCAGTTGGAGCGTGAGGCTCGGAGAGGCGTCAAAAGATGCTACGACTCTATTCTAGTCCAACCGTCTCCTCCCAAGAAGAGCAGAACTCTGCGTTCGCCACCCTATTCCGACCGCTCTGAACCAAAGGTCAAGCCGGAGACTGGACGCGTCACTAAGATCAAGACAGAGCCTGAAGAGGACGTGCTCGATTTCTTGAAGTCCCGACCACAGCTGAAAGCACTCAAGACTACTTACGAGAAGGATTTGAATCCTACCTGTAGGGAACCTGCTCGAACTGTCGCGGGTCAAGTCAAACCCGATATCATAGAGGTCGACCACTTTAAAGGCCACCTCTCAGCATGGCAGCAGACTGAGACGATCGATGCCTTCCTGAAGCGCCTGCCAGTCAACGATCCCAACACTTCAACATACGATGGCTGGCTTTGGGTCGGCAGTGCCAGGCAACCATACGCGCATGTCAAAAGCCGCAAAGCTCAAGACATGGCATCTTTCATGGCCCGCAGCGATACCCTTCTGGAGAATTTTGTCATCCAGCACACGACGATCGTCAGCGAAATGGATGGCAAGGCCCAAGCAGCCATCACTCGCAAGATGAGTCCATACCGGGATCAGCTCGAATGTGATCTTCTCGCACTCGCCGTCGAGACCGGCGTCACAAGTGGAAAATGGATGTTGTTCCCAGGTCCCGCCGACCTAGCTCGTTACTGGCGGCTGGTGGCAACAGCGACCTCCGAAGGAAAGCTGGGCCCAACTTCCAAATCTGCAGTCTATGAACCGCATGATCCTGAGACCGTCATTTGCATATACACCTACGACTTCACTGACAGTGCAGATGTGCGTCGAGTGCTGGAGGAGCTAGTCGAGCTTGGTTTATGCTCCGCTGATGGCAAGCGCATCTATTACAAGTGCGATGCATACACTCATCTCGGCATCAAATCGAAGAATGATTACAAGCTACGAGCGAGCCTGTACTCCAGCACCGAAATTTTGCGGAATGAGGTCAAAGCTCTCGCTGATGGACCCGTTGCTCGAATGAAGAAGAAGCAACAGAAGATGGGCGATTTCTTTTCGGCGTTTTCTGATGATCTGGTTTGAACGCGTATGATACCCAATTGCTGCATGTTTCCTGCTGTTATCGATGGTATTGCTGGAACTGTACGTGGAAGATGTACATGGTATTTCGCTTCGCGTGGCCAGAATATGACTATTCATTCAGCATCTCTACCACAACCCGAAGATGAGAAAGGATCCAGATGGACGAGCTCATGGCGAGCACGTAGTAAGAGAGACATGAAATACCCATATACCGCACCGAACACGTGCAGCGAATCCTACCGGCAAGAGACGGCGGATGGAATTTCGCTTATATGCTTTTGCCCTACATTGAGTGCCAAATCCCATGGTATGGTTATGCTTCTAATATATTAGCTGTCCAGGTGATGTGGCACCACAAGCAATTTCAGTGGGTTGATGTCGCTGCCCGTCGATTGCGTGTAGGAAAGCGGAGAAATATACCAATTCCTGCAATGCGAGATTGACTTTCATGCATGGTCCGCGCAATCGACATTAGTAAAGATGTTGTGCCACGTGTGGTGCGGATTCATGACTCCGTGGAGGACGAAGGGGTGAGGCAAGACGTTGTTTCTGCTGGACCAGATCTTCATGAATCCTGGCTGTGTACAGTAGAACTAGTAGGCGGATGGAGGCAGCAGCCGTTTCGGATCGTTTTGCTATTCTTGTTGCGTCGGAACCGAACAATCAGATGGGATTTGTAGATGCGCATACAGCATCCGTTGGTGGAGAAAGATCGCAAAAATCATCATGTGAGATGAGATGCGAAAAGCAGAAGGATGAGAATGATTCCAGTTGCTTTGTAGGATCTAGACTTCCAGGTATATGATACACATGGTGTCCGAGGTGGAGACACGGATCTCGGCCGGATTCGTAGCTCGACTGCTTGTGCCCGCCGTCGCCGCCTCACTGCTGTGTATCCGTACATCCAAGGCCTTGGCTGCCTGTCATCATATCACGACTCGGGTAGATTGACATATTGCTTCTTACACGTATCTCATCATTTCAAGCACAGTGGAGTGGCCTAGGTGATATCGGCACAATTGACACCGGAAGCTGTGTGTGGTGTGGTGGCACAAACAATCGCAGCTGCTTTCATTGGAAGCTGTTCTTGGGGCGGCCCGCGAACGATACAACGCCTTGACGCCTTGTTAGCTGCAGCACTCCGCAAGCAAGCAGCAGCAGCAGGTCGACGTCCGAAGCTCCCCCAACCCAATACAGTGGCACCGTCGTCGAGGATCTCAGCACAGCACCAGCAGGCATACATAGCGCACGGGCACAGGCGTCAATGAGCTAGCAATTACCGGGGCACAGCAGCAATAACAGCGACAGCGAGCGACAGTGACCGCGACAGCGACCATTTCCCATACCGGCCACAGCGCATAGAGGCACGCACGCATCCATGAGGTAGACCGAGAGAGAGACGAACGCCATTGTTAGGTGCACGCGCTGCCAGCGGACGTGTGGTTTTCGATGGGCTAGATCAGAGTGGTGGATGTTCATGGCATCGGTATGACACTCCGAAACAACAACAACCCGGATGCGAGGCATGGCTCTACTGGCGCCGACTCCACGAACAGTACGGGAACCGTGAGGGGACCATTCAGCAGCTTCACCGCAAACCATCCGCTGAAGCTGCATACCAAGAGACAGTAGGTTGATAGTGTTTCCTTCTGATCGCGAGGCCAAGGCAAGGCTGGACTACGCGAACCGGTTCTCATTCGCTGTACCCATCATACATGTCTACATGAGTAGGATACGCGCGTGTGGGAACCGGACCCGCAAATATACGGGAAGCTGCAGGTCCAACGCGTGCATCCATCGTGAATCCAGCTGTTACAATGCAAGACATACGAAGCTAATTTAGAATGCGCGTAGTCTCGAACGTAAAGACTCGGAGGTCTCACCTGGTACCATACTCCCCAAGAACCCGCCCCATAATGCACGTGCAAACAGTGCTATCGCCCCATGGGACGACAGCCCTCCCCCCGTCGACCAACTCGACAGCCACGCGGGCAACATCCCTTCGATCAACCGTCAGTCACCCTCCTCGATGGGCAATTGGAACAATGACCGGCCTGCACAGATGCCGCAGTCCGTCTTCGGCGGCAGCTTCTACATCAACGACTCGAATGAGAACCTTGGTCAGATCTCGCCGGGTTATGCGCCTGGCCAGGGCATGAACTTTCCCACCGATGGCGAAGACCGAAGGCCGTCAATCGCAAGCGCCACTACAGTGTCGTCGACAGGCTCCAAAGTAAGTGTGAGAGATCGCATGCAGAAGAAGCTGCAGGGCTTCTTTGGCGAGAATGAGTTGCCTTTGGACAACACCAGCAGCAGCAGGCAGAATTCGGAGACAAGTTCGATGCAAAATGGCCCGCTTCCGCCATTTGCGCCTGGCGGAGGCTCGGGGCGGAATCGAAACAACTCGATGAACGATGCTATCATGCGCAGTGGACCGCCGAGTCCATCAAGCTCGCGACCGCGAACACCTGCGCCTCAGCCGAGCAGTGAGGTCACGCCTTGGGTGTTCCAAGACACCGAGGTAGGTTGCACCGAACAGCTTGTGACAATGGGTGGTCACGGCTACAGAAGGCACTTTGTGGAATGCGGATTCATATACTCACTGACACTGCCACAGAACGTACCTGGTGCTCCCGACTCGTTCTTCCCACCAGAACCCAACAATGGTCGCACGCCGAAGAATTCCACCGCGTCCAGGTTGCACTTGCCCGGCCACAGACATAACCGAAGCACCGACGAAAAGCACAGTTACGGCTTCCCGCTGCGGCCTTCGACTTCCCGCGAGCAATCGTTTAGCCTCATGCGCGGTGGCAACGCGCCTTCAGCCATGAGCTCGGCCCTCAACCTCAAGACTGCAAGATCTACAAGTCCTGCACCCAGTACACATTCCGCGCGGAGTCAGCAAGTTAACCAAAGATCGCCGAATACAGGTGCGCATAAACGATCGCTATTCGATAGAGTGACCGGCAGACACAAGAATGATAAAGACACTCTGCAATCTCACTCGGTCACTTCTTTGTCTGCACTGCCGGGAATGCAGAAGGTCGCAACGCGGGATCGATCAGACAGCAAGTCAAAAGGGAAAGGGGAAGTCAATGGCTCCGCAGCGCAGAAGAAAGGTTCTCGAATACCCTTTAAGAGCAGCAAAGGTGCGGAAATTGCAGGACAAGATGGACAAAGACCGGTCAAAGATCCGAACGCCACTCATGCGGACGATGGCGGCGCGTTGTGGCATCTGGACACCGACATGTCGCATTTAGAAGGCATCGTAGATCACAAGCAAGGGCCATTGACTCCGCCGCATAACGAGATCTTCACTGGATGGCCGCCAGAGCAACCTGCACCCCAGCCTCCTCCCGAAGAAGAGCACAAAGGGGCCTGGGATGCGCCAGACAGCTGGGCAGTGAACAGAATCGCCGACGAGAACCTTCGTAGAATGACCGAACTCGACGACGACGGCAATGTGATACGAGACGATGATCCCGGGCCCATGTTCTTTATGCGAATCTTCCGTGCAGATAGTACCTTCGCTGTGATATCCGCAAGCTTGAACACCACAGCCGCGGAGCTTATTTCTATGATGGCAAAGAAAACCTTTCTCCAGGACGAGCTAGACAAATACCAGATTGTTATGCGCAAACAGGACACGAGTCGACAGCTTTTGCCTGGCGAAAGGCCTCTTGTCATGCAAAAACGATTGCTTGAAATGGTTGGGTACCAAGAAACAGATCACCTAGAAGATCTTGGTCGTGAGGATCACGGATACCTTTGTCGATTCACCTTCTTGCCATCCAAGATGAGCGGATACTCTAGCTTGGAACGCGATCCTGGATTCAACAAGATGCAGCGATTCAACCACATCGATTTGGCTGGCCGCAACTTGATCACGATACCGATCACATTGTACCAGAAAGCGACTGAGATCATCACGTTGAATCTGTCGAGGAACCTGACCTTGGACATCCCGAAGGACTTCATTCAAAGCTGTTCTCAACTGCGAGAGATCAAGTACACCAGTAACGAAGCTTGGAAGCTGCCTCCCAGTCTAGCATTAGCGAGCAGACTTACGACTTTGGATGTTTCGAACAACAGACTGGAGCAATTGTCACATGCTGAGCTCAACAAGCTTCATGGGCTTCTCAGCTTGAAGCTTTCAAACAACAAGCTTACCACTGTGCCTTCTTACTTTGGCGAGTACCGAGGATTGCGAAGTCTCAATCTGTCTTCGAATTCGCTCACTGAGTTCCCTGATGCGTTGCGTAAACTCACAACACTTGTGGATCTGGACATCAGCTTTAATCAGGTCTCCACATTAGGCGACGTCTCGACCTTGACGAACCTGGAACGACTATGGGCCACAAATAATAAGCTCTCCGGTCCGTTCGATCCCTCTTTGGCAGCTCTGGGCAATCTTCGAGAGATTGATGCTCGCTTCAATTCCATCTCCAACATCGACGTGCTTTCCCAATTACCGAAGCTGGAAGCTCTTATGCTCGGACACAACTCTGTCTCGCAGTTCGAAGGATCTTTCCATTGCCTGAAGGTGCTTTTCCTCAACCACAACCCAGTCACGAACTTCGATCTGAACTCGCCCGTACCAACCCTTTCTGTCCTAAATCTCGCTTCTGCCAAGCTTTCGCGACTACCAGACGCTCTTTTCATGAAGATGTCGGGCCTCACGAAGCTAACGATCAGTAAAAACCACTTCGTCTCGCTTTCGACACATTTCGGCCTATTGTCGAAACTCGAGTACCTCAGCATAGCGAAGAATGAGCTCAGCAGACTACCGGCGGAAATTGGACGCCTTACAGAACTGAGATACCTCGACGTTCGGGAAAACAACCTCAGCATGCTTCCTCCGGAGATATGGTACGCGAAGAGATTGGAGACGCTCAACGTTTCGTCAAATGTGCTCGCAGACTTCCCAAAGCCTGGGGCACCACTGCCTCCGCTACCTGATGCAGTAGCGCTAACGCCCAGCGCGATACCGAGTAATAGCCCGGACTTCGAAGAGCTGGGTAAATTGGAAGACTTCCAATTGAGAAGACCCAGTCAAGCGTCAGCAGGCATGCTTAGCACGTCGAGCTCGCCAGGCACTGCATCGCGCAAAGGCTCGGTCGTGTCTTACACCTCTGCCAAAGGGCCGCTTGGTAGGACGAGCACTGCAAGCAGCACAGGTACGATAACACCGACTGGTGGCTCACGCAAGGATTCCACGCTGTCTAGTAGGTTAGCGGCGACGTTTTCGACTTCGTTGAGACACCTATTTCTGGCAGACAATCGGCTTGAGGACGATGTGTTCAATGAGCTAGTTCTGCTGCCAGAGTTGAGGATCCTCAATCTGTCATACAACCAGCTTTACGATGTCCCACCGAAGACCATCCGGAAGTGGACACATTTGACGGAGTTGTATCTGTCCGGTAATGATCTGACGTCAATACCTTCAGAAGACTTGGAAGAAGGCTCGTCGTTGAAGGTGCTACATCTGAACAACAACAAATTCCAGGTCCTCCCTGCCGAGCTTGGTAAGGTTCAACGATTGGCTATTCTGGACGTTGGCAGCAACTCACTGAAGTACAATGTGTCCAATTGGCCATACGATTGGAACTGGAACTGGAATCGGCAGCTACGGTATTTAAATTTGTCCGGCAACAAGCGACTGGAGATCAAGCCGAGTGCTCAGTCGCTGACTGGACGAGATCAACGGGACTTAACGGACTTCTCTTCGCTGGTCAATCTCAGGATCTTGGGCTTGATGGATGTCACCCTCACCATTCCATCCGTGCCAGACCAAGCGGCTGACAGGCGTGTACGACTTGCTGGCTCTATAATCGGCAACACAATGCCGTATGGCATGGCAGATACTTTGGGACGCAACGAGCACTTGTCGACACTAGACATGGTTGTCCCACGCTTCAGAGGACATGAAGATGAAGCACTCATTGGCCTCTTCGACGGCCAGTCGCTTTCATCAGGAGGCAGCAAGGTCGCCAAGTTCCTGCACGAGAAGTTTAAGCACTTCTTCATAGAAGAGCTTGAGAAGACCAAACCTGACGAAAGTCCAATCGATGCGCTTAGACGAACGTATCTAGGACTCAACAAGGAACTTGCAACTGCCGCTACGGCAGCAATGGACTCAAGAGAGCACCCAAGCGGTGCTCTCGTGCATCGCGGAAGCGTGGCTGGGCCCGAGCTAGGCGACGACGACATGACGTCTGGAAGTACTGCTACCGTCATATACCTCCATGGCATGGAGCTGTACATCTCGAATGTCGGTGATGCTCAATGTCTACTCATCCAGTCTGAAGGCGGCCACAGAATCATTTCACGAAAGCACGATCCAGCGGAGGCCTCTGAAAGACAACGAATCAGAGAGGCTGGCGGGTTTGTGTCACGTCAAGGAAAGCTGAACGACCAGCTAGACATCTCACGAGCTTTCGGATTTGTTCAACTTGCACCATGTGTGATAGCAGCACCACATGTAAGCAAGCTAGACATCAAGGAGTCTGATGAGATGATCCTGCTGGCTTCGCGAGAGCTGTGGGACTACCTCACGCCGGACTTCGCAGTCGACGTTGCACGACAAGAGCGAGGTGATCTGATGCGCGCAGCACAGAAACTACGTGATCTGGCCATTGCGTTCGGCGCGACTGGCAAAATCATGGTCATGATGGTAGGCGTGAGCGACTTGCGTAAGCGTGAAAAGGCAAGGTTCCGAACACACAGCATGAGCATGGGTCCCTCCGGATCACCTGATGACTATTTCACGACTGTACGCAAAGCCAAACGTGGACGAGATGCGGTCGGTGACTCCAAGCTCGCCCGTCTGGACCAAGAAGTCGAAGCACCCACAGGAGACGTCACGCTTGTGTTTACGGACATCAAGAACTCGACCATCCTGTGGGAGACGTACCCAATTGCCATGCAATCTGCTATCAAGATGCACAACGAGGTCATGAGACGACATCTGAGAATCATCGGCGGATATGAAGTGAAGACGGAAGGTGATGCATTTATGGTCGCCTTCCCTACTGTCACTTCTGCGTTACTGTGGTGTTTCACCATTCAGAGTCAGCTACTGGAAGTCCAATGGCCGCAAGAGATTCTGAATAGTGTCCACGGAGAATCGATGGAAGACGCTGACGGCAACGTCATATTCCGAGGTCTGAGCGTGCGAATGGGTATCCATTGGGGACGACCCGTCTGCGAGATCGATCCTGTAACGAAGCGAATGGACTACTTTGGGCCCATGGTGAATCGTGCCGCTCGTATCGAGAGTGTGGCAGACGGCGGACAGATCTGCGTCAGCTCCGACTTCATCCAAGAAGTCCAACGAATGTTGGAAAGCCATATCGAATCCGACCGGAGTGGTTCCACTGGATCCGAAGATACCCTGAACGACGACATGTTGACCCAAACCATCCGACGAGAACTACGCAGTCTCTCATCTCAAGGTTTCGAAGTCAAGGACCTCGGCCAGAGGACACTGAAAGGTCTCGAAAATCCCGAATACATCTACCTCATGTACCCACACAGCCTGGCATCTCGTCTCGTCATCCAGCAGCAGAAGGCTGAAGCCGAGTCTCGCGCGGCACAAGCCAATGAGACCGAGGCCAAGAAGATGCGCAATAGCGAACTCACTATCGACACGGACAACGTCTGGGATCTCTGGAACGTCAGTCTGAGATTAGAAATGTTATGTTCTAGTCTCGAGAACTCTGGAGCCAAGAGTCTCAAACCTCCCGAGACGGCGTTGTTGGAGAAAATCAAGCATGGTGGTGGTGAGGTGACTGATCGATTTTTGGTCAATTTTGTTGAGCATCAGATCAGTAGGATTGAGGTAAGCCAACAAATATTCTCAATCACCGAAGGTGATTCGTCGTCGCTAATGTTTTTTTTTCTAGACATGCATCTCAACCCTCGCCATCCGAAACATGATTCGACCTTTTAAACCTGGTAACATGTTGAATAATGCTTGTCCCATGTCTGAGATTTTGAATGAATTGACTAGTCAGCTTGATGAGTTGAAGATGATGAAGAAGCAACAGGAAGAGGAGTTTGGGTTTGATATGGCGCCGTCATGAGAACATAGCTGGGTGTGAGGAATATCGTTGATTGATGGAAAACGCGGCATACAGTGGCAACAGAGCTGCTTTGGGACAATGAGCGAAGCTGTTTGGCGAACTTTTGTACTAGTATATATATAATACGGCAGAGGATTTGGGGAGGGAGGCAGGCACCACCGCAACGAATTTTATGATATGATGTGTTGTGTTGTGTGTTTGATAGTGATAGTGCAGAGAGAGTGTGCAAGAAATATCATTGGATTATGGCGAGAGTTTTTAGTTGAGCCTCCGTCTTTGGATGAAGCAAAGAAAATGAGTTGAGATTGAGGCAGTCCTATGGCATTTTCTCGCGCTGTTGATTCTAATCACAATCAAACAGTACTGGTTCTCTCGATTAAAATTGCCTAAAACTACTATCCGCAACAACGCCCTGCATGCTGCTCCACTCGCTCCAAGAAATCGTTTTCATGCAATAGCGTTAACATTCTCCATCAACTCACAAACCGCATGAAAAACCGCCCTCGCCCTCTCATCCCGTTGTAATTTCTCATTTACTCCTCCACGTCCATCATTTCTCCTCCCTAATCTATCACTATGCCATCTCACCTTCTCCTTTTTCAAAATATCCATAAGCTCTTTCACTTGCGAACCACTAGCCTTATCGAATCCGCATTCGATTCGACCTGTTCCAGGGTTTTGAGTATAGCGTGGTATCATTCCAACGACTCCTAGGAAGAAGGCTTGGGTGTTGGCTTGCATTATGGTTTCTTCGGACCAGTTGGATACGTGTTCGGACACTGTGGGCGCCCAGATTGAGTCTCGAGCTGCGAGGCCGCCGGCGTGGAGACCGCGGGCTGGGAATGGGATGTCGGAGGACGTTGGGGAGAGGTTGGTCCAGCGGTCGTTGTAGGTTATGAAGAGACGTTTGGCTTCGTCGGGGCGGAGCATGGTGGTGGGAGGCTGGGGCGGTGGTGGAGCGGGTTGGAAGGTGGTGGTATAGGCTGGTGGAGGACCGTTGGTTTGTGTACCGAAACCGCCGTTGGGTGTGCTGTATCGCTGCCTCTTACGTTGAGCGCTCGGTTGTGGCCCGCCTGGCATGGAGAAGAATCGGAAATGTGCGTCGTCTGGCGCAGGGCGGGTTTGTTCGAAGCGGGCTTGTTCAAAGATTCGTTCGAATGCGTCGAGGTTAGGTCTTCCATCTGGGGTGAAATGGCAAGCATGCATATCGTCCAGGGCTTGAGCGAGGAAGTCTGGACGATGGCCCATGACGAAGGGGTCGGCTCCGCCAAAGGGAGCAAAGAACTCCTCTTCGAAGCTGCGAAACGCTGGTGGAGCCTGCCTCGACTGTCTCTGCTGTGCTCGAACTCGTTCTCGTGGCTGTGACCGAGATCTCGGAGGAGGCCTGCTCTTCCTATGCTGTGCTGCTCTTGCATCATTCAGGCAGCCGATTGCATTCGCCAGTGTCGACTCGTGCTGCTTGAGCTCGTCTACGATACGTTGGAGGTAGCCAGAGCTGACGTTACTCTGCCTTGAAGCTTGTGCGAGCGTCATCTTACACGCCCTCACGTTTTGGCGTTCCTTCTCGACCGCATTCTCAAGGGCTTCGATCATCTCAGCTTCGGTCACGCTCTGCCTTCTTGACCTCGAACGTCGAGGATCTGGCTCTGGGATGGGTTGAGGTTCAGGCTCGTCATGATAGTCAACCTCGATGTACTCTGGGACGTCTCTTTGTACGTAGTCTGGTTCTCGGGTATCCGTTCGATATGAGCTATGCCGTCGCTCGGGTATTCCTGGACGTTGTGGTAACGTAGGTCGCGGTGCCGGTGATTGAGACCGGCTGGTACTGCTATCTTGTCGACGTGGGTGGCTGCTATCCACAATCCTGTCCTTGAGCCTGCCGAAAATGGATCTGCGATTATTCTTCTTTCTTTGGGCGGTGGCATCAAAACCAGTTCCATAGGCCAGATGATCGTCCTCATCGTCACTATCACTAGATATATGGACTCGGCGCGCACTGGCTCCCTGTCCCATGGAGTCTCCTCCGATCACGGTGTGCTGTGGCTGCATGGTGCGTCGAGCCAGATCGTCAAAAATATCAAATGCTGTTCCAAGAAGACCGCCGGTTCCAAATCCGAGATGTGCGGGTTGGCGATTTGAGCGTGAAGGTGCTGTAAAGGTTCTAAAAGGGCCGTTCGTACTACCGGTCATTGCGTTGAAGCTCAAGCCTGGGCCATCCCAAGAGGTAGTATTGACCGTGTATTGAACGCCGTTTGAGGTCCAGGATCGAGTCGTTCTCTGAGGTCGATTGATTGAAACGGCCGGTCCTCCTCGAAGGCCGGCAGGTGCGTCATAAAGAAATCCGGCCATGGTTCATCAACCAATCTGCGAATAAACTAAGATCTGCAGTGCCCTTGTTTCCAAGATTCTTTCGATACCAGAAGCTTTAATGATGCAGGAGGCTGGAAGTGAGGTGCCGCCCTGCGCTGGAGAGATCGTGACGTTTTCGCTGCAAAGTGAGTTTGGAAGAACGACCTATCCCTGCTATAGCCAAACAGAACTCGGGCGTCAATCTTGATTCCACGGGCTGCCGGCCCGTCAAAGATCAATGCGAATCTGTGACTTTTCGATGGTCGCTCGTGGCTGCCGTAAGTGCTCCAGGTATCCAGGTGACCGAAGATATAGATGCTTGTGATGAAGTGGGGTTGGGTTTGGAAGTAAGGCTTCAGCCTCGCTTTGATGATGTGTTGGAGCTAGCGTATTTTGGTGAAGGTTTCAGCGGGCGATTAGCTGCGTGCTTGTGCAGATTGGAGATGTTTGCCTTGCGGCCCAATCGCCCTTCACTCCAGGACTCGGCAAGTACAGCAGCTGCGGTGTGAGGCGGTAGCTGTCAACGCTGCCGTTGCACCGTGACGACGGGAGTGACGCGACTAATTAGCAATTGCGCGACGGAAAGCAGAGACGAGAATGATAGATGTGGTGGGTTTGGAGGTTTCGAGAAGTGAGTGAGATCACGAGAGTGTGATTGCCTGGTTTCGATCCATGTCGGGGGCTCGATGCTTGATGCGGGGCAACTTTCCATTGTATGCCAACCACAAAGAAGAATGTAACAAAAGGTTTCTTTTATCTAGTATGTACAAGTCTATCCATCATTCATCGCTTCCAGTCGGCTTCTGACCAGGTCTCAGTGGCTTCAGACGGACTGTCGGTGCCTCGCCAACATGCTCGAGTCCTGTTGCGTCGCGGTTGATGTTCTTCGCAACCTCATACGCGCTTCGCAGGCAGTCATTGACACCCACGCCAGACATCCAATTCCCAGCGACGCGTAATCGGCCCTTGTATTCTCGCCAGATTGTGTTGTGTGCATCCTTGAGGTGCTGCTCATGACCAACATGATATTGTGGGATGCAGTCCTTTTGCAGGTTCACTTGCCAGGCCTCGGGCTCTTCTTTGATACCCAAGTGGCGTTCAAGAACAGCACGAGCCATCGATAATGCTTCCTTCTCGTCCGGATACGAAGGCCAACCATCCCACCAGTGACCACCGAACATGACGGTCAACTTTGTGCCTCGCTCAGGAATCGTGTCCTGAATGTTGGGTGGATTGGGCATATTGTACCAAGCAAAGTCATTGACATTGATCAGCCTGCCAGCTTCACGTTCTTTCTGTAGCTGTTCGGCCGAAAGCTCGTTCCAATTAGCAGGATTCGTGTCTTCTGTAGATGGGGAGTACGCGGTGTCGAAGACCACACCGAGAGCGCGCTCGGGATTCTGTTCAAACGGAGTTGCGCTTGGGATAAGATAGCCAAATCCAGGTTCGTGTAAGTTAGGGGTGCGGAAATATAGATTCACTGACATTGCAGTGACTGTTGCCGTATTTTTCATCAAGTCTTTGCCGGACACCTGGTTCAAGTGTGCGGGTGATAGTGCAGAAATGACATGGGTGTGTGTTGTTACGTCGTTGGACTGTCCGGATGTCACACTTATGCCAGTGCTCCCTTCGGCTTGGGCAACTGACTTAATGTGAGTTCCGGTCTTGAATTCTACACGACCAGACTCGAATAACCAGGAATGAATTTTCTCAGGAAGCATGCCAATTCCGTCCCTGAACGTGAAGACCGAGGTGTCCTTTAGTGTGGCCTTCAACAGTGGGTCCCAGGCGAAGCCTTTCATGTCCTGCAGGAAATCCGCTTCGCGTTTGGTCATTTCAATACCCTCGCTTCTAGCTTTCAGCATCCCGAATATTATGCTGCCATGAAGAGCCTCGTCTCGATATGGGTTAGGAAACAAGCTCTTTGCGGACAATTTCCATACATCGCCAGCGTAGATGCCATGTATGATTGCGCTGAGCAAGCGATCAACCATGGTCTTGCTGAAGCGACGAGAGAAGAAGGCCCCAATGCTTTCATCTTGCACGCTTGGATCTCTGGGATCTTTCCAGATCTCGCGAAGTCCGCTCCAGACAGCCGTCTCAAAGACCGGCTCAGACCAAAGGCTCCATATATTCTCTGCTAGCCCATATGACGGATGTGGCATGCGGACGAGGTGGTCAGGGTAGTAGACATAGCGATTGCGTGCGGCAGGTGAAGAGCGCTGTGTGAATATGGCATCCTTGGCAAGGTCTAGCTCTTGCATCTACAGTCCATCAGCCCGCTTTCCTCAGTGTCGTGGCGACAGGCATGCCCACCAATCTTGCAGTGAGGACGCCATTGGACTGTGGCCGCAGTGTGCGCGCAGCTGCTTCAAACAGCACAGTCCCATCCTTGACTGGCACGCGTCTGCTCTCCAGCCATCCTCCTACTCGTTCTTTCGATTCATATATGGTCACCTTCGCATTCGGGTGCTGGCGAAGGAGAAAGTATGCGCTGGCAAGTCCTGTGATGCCACCTCCCAAGATGCCCACGTCGTGGCTCGCGGTCTCTGCACTGTAATCCTGTTGACGGATATGCCGCGGAAAGGCCAATGGCAGGGTTGGGCGTGCTCGTGTGCTGGTTGCTAGCCTAGATCGCGCGCAAGATAAAAGCATGGCCTCATAGCATGCTGTTGCAGTCAAAGTGAGCAGGGACCGAGGATGTGATGCTCATCAATTTAGTCAATTCGAGAAATGCCTACTGAGCTACTGTATGATCTGCACAGTACCGAAAGTAGACTGGAATTGCCGCCTGTGGCCCGCCGAGCCGGCAGTCAAAGCTCAAACATGTCAACTTATCCACAGCACCATGATGAGTTCCGAATTGTCGTCTTAAAGGTCTGGTCTGGGTCTGGCCAGTGCCACGACGTCCAGTTTTGCTGACAGTAAACGGTCGTGGCTAGTCGTATCGACCGTATTACGACTCAAAGTGGATTGCGCGTGGGTGAGGGAAGCCAACAGCGACATCGAAGCACACGGTGTCTTCCGTCGTCGATCCTGAGAAGGATGCAAAGCCAAAATGCAGACAGCATTACTAAGTTATAAGCCACGGCATGCCGTGGACTTGACAGCCAAGGGACAAGGGACCGCAGACAGACGGATTATTGTCGTGCGTGCAAGAAGACCGGCAGACAATCCTTCAGCTACCTAATCGTGGCTCATGTCCGTCGATGGATTTCTAGGCACAGTCGAGACTCCCTTGTGCATTTCGCTTTGCGGCTGAGAGTGCTTAAGACCGCTGTCTTCGCACTTAGTGGTGTTGAGGGTGTGTGGTCTTTACACTTTAACCCGGCATCGGTCCATGCTTCTACGTCGATTAACCTTCAGCCCGCGCGCCCGCCTTAACAACCTCTCTGTGCTCCTCTCGCTGACGATTGATCTCTCCCTCTGAGCACTCCATATGTGGCGTTTGTTGGTTTCATCCTAGTCCTTCATAGCGATTGTTGGTATTCCGATAGTCGCACGACACACTCGGACAAATTCCCGCTTGCTTACGTCCAGGATCTCGACCTACAACTTTATTGCGAGGCGAGCCCAAGCGTCGTGGAGGTGCGGAGCTGGGCCGTCGGTCTTCGTCCGGTGTGCTTTGCTGTGCTCTGTGCTGGCTGGCCTTCGAGCTTCGAGCTGCATTGTGTGAAACACATCCACCGTAAAGCTCGGGGAGCTGCGCAATTGCTCCGCAGATGACCACCATGACCGTCCCCCTCGAGACGACCGAAATGGAGAACAAAGAGGCGGAGTGGATAGGCGTCGACCTCGAATGGCGGACCCCGCCGCCCATGAACCACACCAATGGCAATGGAGTCAATGGGAACAGGAAACGAACATGGGAAGACGCAGCGACGCCTGTGCAAGAAATAGCAGACCTGAACTGGGAGCAGGATCTCGAGTTGCTCCCAGACCTTGACTCTGGTCTGTCCTCTGCGACTTTTGGCTTGACACCAGCCATCTCATCGCAGAACGGAGACGCTTCGCATGCTGTGGACAATGGCGATGACGTGGAAGAGATACCGCGCACGAAGATGCAGACAGGCTGTATACCGTGTCTGTAGGTAGCACGCTGACCTCCGCATGAACTTCTCTAACACGCAACAGTATGAAGGGCCTCAAGTGCGACCCGAGCAATCCAGGCTGCAAGAGGGCCATGTCAGATGACTGGGCGTTGAACGCAGGTGTTCGCGCAGGCGAGGACGACGACGGCGCAATTTACTACCCCACAGGCAGTCTCACATTGTTCAGACCTGATATGAAGTGGCGGCGAAGCTGGCGAGAGCGACACTGTTTGAACTTCTTCGTCAACTTCAGCGCACCGCAAATGGCTGGCTTCTTCGATTCTGCTTTTTGGCAACGAATGGTCATTCAGACATCGTACCACGAGCCAGCGATTCGCCACGCCATTACAGCTATTGGAGCACTCCATGAGTGCATCATGCAACGCGCATTTGCTGATGACAAGCAAAAGGCCAAGGCCATGGAGTTTGCCCTCAATCAGTGTAACAAAGCGATATCTTGCCTGACAGCTGACGATGGAAGCGATTACGATCCAAACCACAGGCGAATACCGAGTTCGAGACTGGCATTGACAACATGCGTCCTATTCACATGTTTCGAAGCCATGCAAGGTCGATGCGACAGCGCCGTGAATCACGCTCTTCAGGGAAGGAGGTTGCTACATGCTACTGGTCGTGCCCACGCTACGACCATGTCTCCCTCTGAAGAAGACGATATTGAACAGATGAGGCCACTCGTCGAACGCCTTGAAGTCCAGGCAACTGCTTTGCTGGACAAAGGCAGGAGACCCGAGATTGACACCTCCGGTCAAACGCCACCTCTACCGCCCATCGATTACATATTCAGTCTTGAACATGCGCATAATACGCTGCACACCGCGCTGAACAGCGTCATGCGCTTCATGCAAGGCTTCCACCCTACGGCACCACGCGACCACATCGCTGTGACGATGGCCGAGAAATACCTTCGATACGCGCCATGGTTTTCGCAATGGGAAGCTGCATTCACAACGTTCCTATCTGATCAGCGCGACTTCATGTCGAACATGGACCTCAAGCGCGCGATGGTGCTGAAGGCAAATCACTTGGTTGGGACCATGCTTGCATCAGTCGATCAGTCTGCAGGTCCCGTGGCATATGATGCATATGAGGCCGAGTTCAGGGCAATCGTGGACCTGGCGCGGGAAGTTCTTGCATCTTTCTCGTGCCCACCACTACCTACCCTGTCCGGACCTAATTCTGGCACCCCTTATCTTTCATTTTCTCTTTGGGTAACAGACCCACTTTGGATGGCAATCTCGCGATGTCGCAATCCCACTATCCGCCAATCTGCATTCACCCTCCTTTCACGAAACCCGCGACAAGAAGGAATTTGGCATGCTGGCCCGCAGCTTCCCAATTCAAGTCAATACATGAGACGTGTGGAATCAGGCTCCACACAAAAGCCAATGGAAACAGTAAGAGGACACCGCCCACCCGAGTCGAACGATCAAGCTCACGCATGTTCCAGTCCCGAAGCGGAACAAGATGATCTCGCGGAGTCGCCAAACACGAAGAAGAGAGTAAGAGCCGAATGGGTTGACCTTCGAGCTCAGATCAGCGAGTGGACAGAAGGTACGTTGGTATACCCGAGATCATCGGTCTTCGTCATGATCAAAGGCTAAGTCTGACTGACAGAAAGCACAAAATTCGTCCAAAGCGAGTGGCTTCAGAGAGGAGTAAGTGATTCTGGATACAGTCTTAAGGTCTACGCATGCTAAACTGTATCAGGGCAATCAACGGCACACTCGTCGATACAAATCTCATTGCAAGGGTGGGTGCTGCATTCCAACACTTGAAGAGATAAGGCCAGAGCGAGCGGACCCGGGCGACGTTGTGCTCGTTGATACAGGTGAGATTTCGAGCAATTGCACCCGAGGAGAGTCCTCCATGTTGACGGCGACTGCAGACGACATGACACGCGAAGGAAGCGTAGCGTGGGAGTTCAACGGTACCAGCTACTCACAAGGCCAAACAACGAGCTCAGTCTACCCGGCATGCCACAACAGTGTTTGCTCTGACTAGCGTGTGCAACCATCGGTACCACAGGTCGAGTGCTGTCGTTCAACCAGCGCACTAATTGCGTAGCACGATACGGCAATTGGCATGCTTTGCTCAATCTGACAGCACATCTCTATCAACCATCACCCACAGACAACTCACCTCACCGCCACGAGATGCGAAGGCCAACAACCTCATTGGCAATTGGCGACATGGACCATATACCTAGCATCGGCGATATGTTCGATGCCATGAACTTGAACCACACTTCGCCCATCATGCCAGAGAACAGAGCTCGGCGACCTGGCGCCTTCACGCGTTCGAGATCTTCGTCTTCGCAAAGTCCACTGCACGGATTCTTCGGACATTCGATACCTCGTCAAGACATGATGTGGGATCGAAGGTGTTATGGGCCTGGACCCAGCCATGCACCATTTCCATCTGGCAGAGTCGAAGAGCTGAGCGACCACGACTTGCCTCGCTCGATGTCAGCTGATGGCGTCAATTATCAAGATCCACATTTCCACGGGCACAACTATGCCAAAGCCGCTACATATCCAACGGAGCAGAAACTTTCATTCGAGCAAGCCGCAACGAGTATGTACGCCGCGCTCATCACTGCGAACCAAGAATGTCGTAGCATTGAGAAAAGCTTCGTCGATGACGTCCGTCCAGTCATGCGGTGGCTGCCACCATCATACATGGACTCGCTCTGGATCATCCGGATCAGCTGGGATGGATCGCCTATCAAAGATACCACAAAACCACCCGGACAAAACATCAGGACAGAAACTCCTGCCATATCCTACGAATCCGTCATTCGCCGCTTCACAACTGCTATCCAAGGCATGAAAACTTCTGCTCCGCCTGAGAAAGCTCCTGGTTCCGCATTAGTACTCAGCTGGGAAGTCCTCAGAACCACGATGCGAAAACTTCAGATCTCACTAGAGGCGATTGAAGAACTTCTTCAACTTACAAGGAGTCGTCGGGATCGTATGCCTTTGCTTCTTCATGAACTTGCGAGCGCGATTCATCTTTTGGAGAGTGTGAGGGATGCTTGGGAAACAGCTGCGCCGACGACTGGAACTGGATCAAAAGGCAAAAGTCGAGAAAACACGAGAGATTTTTCTTGGGCGGAATATGGTGGCGGAGGTACTTCCATTTAATGTATGGAAAAGGAATAGAGAAAGATTTTAGCTATCTGATCTGATCAAATCAAAACTTCAAGTTGCAATACCTTTTGGTAAAGTATGCAGGCCTTCCCAATCTATGATTGATTGATGAATAACATTAGCCAAATTGAAACCTCAAGTTGCAATACCTTTTGGTTTAGGCAATGTATGCAGACCTTCCCAATCTGTTCATCATATTAGCATCAAAGACCTCTCGTAGAAAAAGTTGAAACTCACCAAACTTCGTATGTTCCTCATTCCTCCTACTAACAACAACCTCATCCCCAACCCTAATCACATTCCCTTGACTATCCTCATTCAAAAAACTATATCTCCCAAAAACCGGAGAATATTTTATCCCAATATCAACTCTCCTATCTTTCTGCATTTTCTTAAGCACATCGCCAGTATCTGTTCCATTCTTCCCGGGGGTTCCGGTATTGTAGTCGATGTTTATGGATTTACAGCGGCCGCAGTTATGGATACATTCAATTTTCGTTTTGGTAGTAGAGGAGGTTGAGGGGGAGGAGATGGTGATTTGGGACCAGAAATCTTCGTCCCAGGGTTTTAGAGTCGGGCCGCCTGAGATTGTGATGTTGGGACGGAATTTTATCATGTCCATTGAAGAAGAAGTTAGACGGGATGAAACGTCTTCGAGGGATCTTGTTGAGGTTATTAGGTATGGGGCGCAGTCGTTGAATGTTAGGAGGTTCGGGTGTTGTTGGGTTCCGTTGCTGAAAGGGAGATAGGATGCTGCGGTTGATGTTATGGTGTTGAACCAGGAAGGGGAGGTAGAGGAGGTGGTTTTTGGGGAAGAGGACATTCGAATTGGACGGTAGTTTTCTGGTCCGAGGTAGATGAGGGAGACTTCGTAGCCGTAGCATTGTGAGAACCAGTCCGAATATTCTTGAGGCATTTTGTAGGCTTGGATTGGGGAGAGATGCATCTCGATGGGAAAGATTTCGAGATCTTGAGTGTCGGGTTCGAGAGGGAACTCTATGGTCTTGTGATTCTTGTCATTGGGAGGTTTGAAGTCGATTCGGATCACGCCTGCGGATGTGTCGAGACTTGGGTGGAATAGAACGCTTTCGGGGTGGCTGGCGATGTGGATGTTGGTATAGATGGTTTCGCCTTCTTTGTTCTTTTCGACCTGGACGAGCATGAATCTGCGGTCATGTGGGAAGCCATTTTTGGTCACCACACACTCGTCCACCTCGACAGCTCGCAGTGCTTTCACTGGATAGACGTAGATTTTGTCGATTTTCATCTTGCTTCCTTGTTGACGGTGCGGCTGTGCGGTTGTGTGCCTAGCTCGCTGGAGAGGCAAGAGCTGTGTCTCCAACGCACTTTTCGTGGGGGACTGGGGACTTCTACGAGAAACAATCGTGAAGAAATCACTGACCTCAACTTACCTTCCTGCCATTGAGAAGCACATCGTATTCATCACGTGCTACGGCGGGGTCAATGATGAAGTTGAGATGTCGCTCCGGCTCACCGTAACCGCCTGCCGTCGCCTTCTCCCTATCTCTCTGCTTCGCCTTTACCTACCTTTCTGTTGTTACACTCCAACTTAGGTCCTTGAGCTGGCCATACCAGGTTTGTCAGCATCGAAAAGGGGCGCTGGGCACAACTTGTTCCAGAATCATCTTAAAAAGCCTGCATCGAACAATTTTTGTCATCCTGGACGCCCAGCATGGTCGTCTTGGCTGCTGCATCTGGCTAACGCACAAGGTACTGCCCGTTGGCGAGTTCGGGTCGTGACCGAGCTGCTGAGGATGTGACAGCCGCACAGCCCTACGTGCATGCCGGTGAGGATGTAATTGTATTTGCACTTCTTGGAGGCAAAGTCGGTGATATTGGAGACACTCGGTGAAGTGTTCATTGCGTTTGATCATTGGCCAGAATTGGGCTCGGTATGCTTGGCAAGCTGGTTTCCGCTGTCCGTGATTCGGTGCCCGAGTAAGCGGGCGGTGAAGTTGAATCACTTCGATGTGTCGTCTCAACAAGGAAGGTGCTGTTCAGATCTCTTTCTCGATATTTCTCGACTCGGTCATGCCGAATGTCGTTGATCTTTCGCAATCAGCAGATGTGAGATGCACAGATGTTCAGGGGAATGATGAGAGTCTTTCATCATCACCGCGGTCCATCTCCTCCGAGGCATCATCGGGATGCGAAGTGAAAAGTTGTGATCGACGAACCCGCCTTACCCGTTGATCGTGAATACGCAAGATCGTCCAACTGAAGTATCGAAGTTCTCAGCATTGCATAATTCGGGGCCGCAGTCGATGATTTACATCTTGGCTGATGTGACCTTTGAACATACGAAGTGCCAAGGTTGTGCAGAGGATGGCAGCTGAAACGGAGTACTTGTGGACATCCTGTGGATATCAGATTGCGTACTCCAGACGATGAATAATTCGGGTTTAAGCCCGGAGGAATGTGTTGGAAATCCCTACACGTGGGTGCAGATAGCTAAGTGATCCGTTACGTTCGCGGAAGTGCACCGGCAGGAAGAAGGAGTTCTGTCTGTCATGTTGCGGATGTTCTGGCCCCAAACGCAGCGCGGTGGTCTCCGAAGAGAGTATAATTCCTGTAAGCAGTGCAGTCGTGGTAATCAAGTCAAATCAGGTCCAGAACCTGCTGCAGAGTTGCTGTTTGATCTCGACGTCGGTAGCCATGGCACTACGACAGCATCGGAAGTCACGATGCCACACTCGCAAGGAAACTGCCATGAATATTCTTCGGTGGAGGCTTTAGCTCAGGCATTCGGGAGAAGCACAGACCACACTGAACTCGAAGTGAATGTTTGGAGACAGACTTCTGCGATCTCCTCAAGCTACTCGACCAAGATATCTGGTGGCATCGAGTTCGCATGACGATGGTTGTCTGGAGGCAATGGCATTGTGCCTGCAGCGCTGAAACGGAGTGTGGTCCAGTGACCTGCATTGCACAGCCTCTCCAAGGCACAGATCCAAGCATACCGAGCACCGAAACGCCAATCCTAGCTCGCTGACGTTTACTGACGAATCACTGTGCCCAAGCATGAGGCAAAGCTCCATCAACATCGCGCGCTTGCGGCGACTTGGAGAAGGCTAGGAACCGGTTTGCGAGCAACCACGAGCAACGTGAGGTCGATGTTGCGATCTGCGACATCATTCACGGGAGAGTGCCCTGTGACGCCCAGTCATAACGCCAGTGTTATCGATTCGCTGCGTAGATACAAACCATCGGCGACACCGAGTCTCAAGCTGGGCAGGGTTTGCCTTCATACTAAGCGTTACATCTCACAGTAATCGGAGTGACTGGAATCAGCTTTGCTCTGCACAACTGAAAATCTTTGCGCACGTCTCAATACTCGGCGCACTTCTCCACCGCGCATCACCAAGCCGAAGCCGATTGAACAACCCTCAGCGCTGCGGCCTCAGCGCCGCAAATACTACGACCAGGCAGCATCATGGACGAATCCGTGACAGTCAAGCGCGTTGGGCGCAAAGATACCACCAAAGGGCCGCCGCTGCGCATTCTGTCGCTGGACGGCGGCGGCATTCGAGGCTACTCGATGCTCATCATCCTGCAAGAGCTTATGCATAGGACTTTCGTGGAGATGGAGGGACGAGCACCCAAGCGACATGAGATACCAAAGCCTTGCGATCATTTCGATTTAATTGCAGGCACGGGTACAGGCGGATTGATAGCTATCATGCTGGGGAGGCTACGGCTGGACTTGGATACTTGCAAAGATGTCTATGTTCGCATGACCCGAAGGGTGTTTCAAACAAATAAGACCGTCTTCGGCGTGCCGTGGAAGGGTACCATGTTCAAAGCCAGCTTGTTGGAGGAAGCCATTCGGGAAGTCGTACGTGAGCACACCGTCTTTGACGATGAAGGAAACGATAGCCTTGCCAACGCCACGCCCATGACGCCGACCAGCGTGAACTCGAACATTCCTCCCATCCCATCCCGAACAATGAGCCAGAGCAGCAGGTATAGCCAGATTGGCGTGACGCCCATGGGCAATCGCATCTCCCTCAGTCCCTTCCGCGGTGGCGGCAATCCGAACGCCTTACTCTATGACACAAGAGAAAATCGAACGAAAACGGCCGTGTTTGCAGTCTTGAAAGGCACATCAGTCATAAACATGCTTCGGTCATACGACTCGCGGAAAGAGCCGGCACCCGATGTTAATTGCACAGTCTGGCAAGCTGGACGTGCAACATCGGCGACCCAAATGGCATTTAAGCCCATTCAGATTGGCCAGTCCGTGTACTTGGACGAAGGTGCCGGGAAGTACAATCCTTCAGCCATGGTCTTGGATGAGGCAGTCAGCAACGAGTGGCCGGGAAGAGAGGTTGGAGTGTTCATCAGCATCGGCACTGGCAAGCGTCCTCCAAATACAAATCGGAATCAACATGAATGGTGGGAAGACTTCCTAGGCGGCAGCATGGGAGAATTTGCGGAAGCCAGGAGGAAATTGATGGCAAAGATTGAAGGTTGCGAGGATTCGCATAAGTTCATGGTGCGAGAACATCTCGCGACGAGAGGCGTGAATCCTGAAAACTACTTTCGACTGAACGTCGAAGTGGGTGTTGGTGAATTTGGTATGGACGAATGGAACAGGCTCGCAGACATCAGCACGAGCACAAGACAGTATGTCCAAAGAAAGGAGGTGGAGAGTATGACTTGTGGTGCCGCCTCAAAGATTGCCAAGATTCATTTCGCAAAACAACGATACGACCGAGCAGAAGCCAGGAAACACGCTGGGACAGAAGGGAACCAGTTTTCACAACAGAACCCGTGGGAGCGCCCCATCAATACCATCCCGCCGCCACAGAACTTCGCTGTCGAAATGGAAGGTGATTCACAGTATCGGCCAGGGCAGCACTACGCCACGAATTCCTCCTACGTGCACAGACCTTCTATCGCTGACCAGAAGTACACCGTCACGGGCGATGGCTATGACTCCTACCCACCCCAAGGTTACTCGCCTCAGCAGAACCCAGCACGGCCGTCTTTCGAAAACCAGGGTTCGGTTCGCTTTTCAAGCAACTCCTACGATCCATCACCCAGACATAGCGGCGACTTGCAACAACAGCAGCAGCCACCTCACTCGCCACCTCCCGTGCCACCCAAGACACCTGTGAATGGTGGTCTTCCATACCCCGCAAACAATTCGCCACCTTCCATGCAAGGTCGGCACAGTCCTCCTTCGAATGGAGGGCCCATGACCTTTATGAATATGGGCGAGCTGGGAAAGAGACTACCATATCCTGACGTTGAGGGTCCGCCTCCTACAGTGAACACCGCGAACAAGCCGCAACTTTCGTAACGATTGAATGAGCGATAAATGATACCCCAGAAGCATTTGTAGCAAGTTTGTGATAGGAGGCTTGCGCCCAGTATCAGTATGTAGCTATCAAACATATCTATGTTATGAGATTTCGTGAAAGTTTTTCATATTACTCAGAAGTACCCACAAGTCCTCTTCTTAAACAACGTCGCACTATCATAAACACTCCCATTCCCACTAAAAACCGCCTCCTGCGTCAAATGCGTACAATTATGAAAAATCAATCGACTCCAACTATACTCCTGATCCTGCGCATACCTAGTATAAGGCATAAGCGGATAAGTGAGCGTATCCAAACCATCATAATGTCCCGCAGCCCCATTCACAATATACCACGTCGCGCTCGGATTATTAAGTTCGTTGGGGTCTGTGACGTTGTTATAAATCGGAGCATTCCGATTATAAACATGTGAATGCCCGCAGAAATATAGGTCGACCGAGTATTTATGGAATAGAGGTTCGAAGACAGTAGAGCAGTTTGTGCAGATGCCTCCGGCGGAGTTGTAGAATGGGCGATGGCCTAGGACTATTACCCATGGTGTCTTTGAGCGATCGATGGATTTTAGGTCGTTTTCTAGCCAGAGGAGTTGTTGGTTCATGAGGCCGAAGGGACCGGAGAATTCTGGGGAGCCTTCGTCGGGTCCGAGGAGGCCGTGGCCGAGGTCGGTTTCGGTGTCGATGGAGATGAAGTGGGCCATGCCGTGGTCGTAGGAATACCTGGGATTAATTATTAGGTTAGGGGTTTATGATGGAATGTGGATGAGCTGACTTGCCAGAAATTCTCGAGACCACCGGAAGATGAACTTGGCATGCGGAAACGGTTGCGGAAACCGGTGAAATTGGTCTGGCCTTCTGGACATATGGCTTCGGTGTATTTGACTCCAATCGATTTATCGGTAGTACCGCCGTTGTCACAATTTGCTTCGTGGTTTCCGGGGCTGACCATGTATGGTTTGTATGCAGTGATAGGCATCAGCTCGTCGTAGAATGCATTGTTGATGTGCTCATAGACCGTTGGGTTCATGATACGGGTAGTGTTTGGGAGGTACTGCTGGATCTCCTCCTTCAACCAAGCATCGGCATAGCTCAAGTCTCCTGGGTGAACCATGAAATCGAAAGTCGAAAGTTGTTTCGAGATTGACTGAATTGTGGTCTGCTCTCCTGGCTTCAGTGGATTGGCAGCTCCAACTCCAGTAGTGGTTCCCAGGCCGAGGGGTCCAAAAGTGCCCATGTCTACGACTACAGCGACCGAGAATGGATCCTTGTTGCCTGGCAGCTTGCTCATGGTGAAAGAGTAAGGTTTCGTCTCGTTGCCGCCTTGAGGAAGGTAGTAGTAGGTGAGGCCGGGCAACAATCCTGAGAGTTTCACATGGTTGTTATATGTCAGACTTGTTGGATAGGTTGAAGAGTCGTGAGACGAGGCTGTTTGTAATAGAAGTCCTGGCAGCAAGCCGTACTTGACGGTAGGTTGTGCAATCTTCGAGAATGTGTTCCAAGATATCATCATAGCGTTGGGTCCTTGGTAAGACATCCTGATTTGCACAGGCTGCGTGGGGCTGGTAACAATTTCGTATCCATCGTCGTAGAAGGCTGCTTGTACGGCCGTTGCGGCGACGAGAGCTGCGAAGAAGTACATGATGAAATCCACGATGGAGTCTCTCGTAGCAAAGTCAACTCCAACGAATCCTACATTCTAAGCATCTACGCAGCAGTACATCTATATATTTCGTAGTTAGTATTCAGTATTCGGTAGTGCAGATATGCTCTCGCTAGGCCATGCAGGAACACACTTGACCTTCCACAAAAGGCGCGCATCTGCAGTGCCCACTGACGCGTCTCAAAAGAGCGTGGTAAACGCTAGGTCTTTGATTGGCTGGTCAAGAAGAGTGGCCAATCCTCCCTTTCCAAGTCGCTTCTCCAGTGACATTCTCGTCTTCTTCTAAACGTCGATAGCCCAAGCTCATGTGAAGGCGTGTGCTGACAAGAATTAAGCGTATCCGGATTCGTGGGAAGCTTGTTCGTACAAGCCCTGCATCCCACGTGCTTGAACGTTGTTGTTCCTTGGCGCGCTCGCCCCTTAGCGGCTTGATTTGGCTTGAAGCAGTTGCTGTCGACTTGACCAACAAGAACCTGCGCAAATCACCCATTCAACGATGCGTGCAGAACTCCCTTGGGATTTTCGTCGCCCAAGGGCGGCCGATTAAAACGTGAAGCGATCGCGATTACCGTAAGGTCAAATGCTTTCTCAAGTCTTGGCTCGCAAAGACCATTTCGTGGACGACATCTCTGACTCCAGCACCCTCAATGTCACCTTCGAGCGTTTTAGCCATGCTACTTGTCTTGACGGTCGACTTCGGATATGCGAGAACCAGAATGGTTGGAGTGCGAGAGACCTGTTGACAGCTTAAGGAGCGGCGGAACAAAGGATAATCTAGTCGGTGCTAGCATTCATGACCTTGGATAAAGGCAGAAGAAGCAAGGAACAAGGACACGCTATCGGCGCTCGACAACCGCACAGATAATGAGGTCCTATATCGCATGTGCATGGTCAAATCGTCATGAAGCCGTGACTGATAGGGTAGGCCTCGAACCTGGCCATGTCTGGGCGGCTCATGGCTACTGTAAGACAGAGGCGTTTGCAGCGACATGGAGCGGTGTGGCCACGAGTTTCGATGATTTGCCTCGGCGTCTGGAGCTCTTACTTTGGGTGAAAGAAGCGGCGGATGTGATAAGTCCAAGTCGAGCTCGCGTTATGTGTTGTTGTTGGCGGTGATTTTAGGAGGTGCCAGCCCAGCATTGAGTGTCAGGCCACAGCCTTGGCAGGTGGGGCCAGATGCGGGCAGAGTTCAGCCTCTCGCCTTGAATCGTATTCTAGAATGTCGCTTCCACTTCTTACATCTCGGAACCATTCGTACTCTGACTTTTGTGGCTCTAGCCATTGTCTGTACCATGTCTCCCATATTGCACGATAATGTAGCTTCATCACTGCGTAGCTCCAGACTTCTATCTATTGGCCTTTTTACTCCACCATTGCCTTCGTCTTGTGCGTTTCTCTGCTGCTCAGAACACTCGTCTCTTCCAACATGTCCAACGACTCTTACTCACAGCCTCATCCCCAGCAGCCCTTCACCCAGCCGCAGGCTTATGAAAGCCCCGAATGTGAGGACATTGAGAAGAGGCGGCCTTTCGAGTCGATCCGCCCAGTACCGCAAAGCTACGATTCACAAGACGCCAGCGATACCTCACTTCCAGTATGGCAAACCGGCTTCATCGCCCGATTCCCTTGGTTGGGACTTGGAGCCCTCTTCACTATCTTGATATGCTCAGCTGCCGCCATCGTGGTTCTTGTTACCTCTGATGGGAAATCTCAGCGACATTGGCCTCATTTGATTCGTCCGAGCGTCCTTCTCTCCATCCTCAACAACATTGCCAACATTTGCTTCGGAATCGCCATCACCAACGGTGTTGCCATTGCATGGTGGCGAAAGACGCTCAATGGCACGACTATTGAGCAACTGCACAAATCTTGGACTTTCAGTTCTAGTGTCAAGGACGCCGTCCTTGCCGGGAGAGCATTCAACTTTATTGCGCTGGCTGCCCTGACCGCCAAACTCACCGTGATTGATGGTACATTGATGCAAAGTGCGACAGACACATATATCGCCGCCGATCCGGGCGTAAACGCAACCTTTATTGGATCCGGATCAGAAGCAATCCCTGTGACCGGCCACTTGTTGTCAATCGGACTACCTAAAGATATGTTCGATCCGCTGCGCAAGAACCTGGCTGTGTGGGCTCAGAATCCTCAGCAGCTTCCACTAAACACATTCTGGGGTTGCAATGGCCGCTGCTTCTTCAAGGTTCCAGCCGCAGGGTTCGAGTTCGACTGTATTACCACAACGCGAGCGGTGCGTGTCCCAAACAATCCGAATCAAGCGATATATACGAAGAATGGCACCGATACTGGCCAGACGGAGCATTGGAATAATGTCCTGCTCTACAATGTCACATTCAGCTCGACATCGTGGGATATAGGCAATGCTTCAGTGTGGGATCAAAACAGCCCACAATATCGAATCAACCATAACCAAATTTACCCATCGAATATGACCATGAATGTCGTCTACACCGATCTTGGAGGTGCTAGCTCCGACGAAAATGCTTTCTGCTCGGGCACCGAAACTACTCATTCCTGCGTGCTGCGCCCAGCAGTTGTGAACTATCCAGTCCTGGTTGTGAACAGTAACGTCAGCGACGCGAAACACGGTACAAGCAACACTTACAATATGGAGGGCGTCTGGGTCGGCATCACAGAAGACTCATACAGCGTCTCTGGATTTGATGCTCCTGGATATGACCCTTCTAAAACACAGCAAGACGGTTTCCGAGTTCTACGTACTGAGACGGTCAATGACTCCTACATTAGCGATGATAATACTGGGACGCTCTCTCAACTTCCTGCGCTGGTGGAGGCTTTCTCGACCTATCTGGGCGGCTCAGCAACATTAGAGTCGAATGCATCAGACAATTACGGATGGGGTCTTGAACTAGATGGCAACGCCGTGATGTACCAAACTGTCAACGAGACCTCAACCTGGGAATGCGAACACCATTTCAAGGATCCCCTCGATTCAGATCGACAGGCAATACATCTTCAAAGCCTCGTCGCGAGCATCAACCAGATCATGTTCGCCTTATCAACCAACGTTGCACAAGCTCAAGGAATCACATTCAACAAATCAACTTCCGACAACGGTGAACTTGACATGATTCCGAACGGCAACGTCTTCAACGCGGCTGACCCGAAAACATACAAGACATACACTGGAACCATGTATCGTGAAAGCATCCACTACAAAACCCACTACGCTTACATGGCAGGCGCGATCGCATCAACCCTCTTCTGTGTTCTTTGCGTTTTGCCTACATACTGGGGATACTGGCAACTTGGGAGAAAGGTCACCCTCGGACCATGCGAAATCGCCCATGCTTTCCGCTCGCCCATGACAGCACAAGCTGCGAACGGCACCGTCGAAGAAATCATAGAGAAAGTCGGACAGCGCGAAGTCAAGTATGGACATATTGTTGCTGGGACTGCGGAAGGTGTATTGGGAATTGCTGAGCCTGAGTATGTGGCCAAGATGAACGCTTCAAGAGCGAATGAATTCTCACCGAAAGTGCGGTTTCCTTTTTTCAAGTCGAGCACGCAATAGTAATCGTAATTCACCTACAACTTGTTCCAAGCGAGCCGCTCCTGATACTCCACAAACGTTGCTGTCGCTGTAAGGGAAAAAGGAATCGCAGAAAAGGTGCCCGAGGCGTTCACATCATTACATTTCCTTCCGCCATGCCATCACCATATAAATGCTTCTACTTCATCTGGGTAGTCGTCTATCACTGCCGCCATATGTACATCCAATCCCTGGTATCTCTACACGAAACGCCAACGCTAACCCAGCATACTCTTTTCCTCCTTCTCCTTCTCAAACCAAAGTTCAGCAAGCTCAAACCCCTCAAGCTGCTTCTCAACATCGAGAGTTGACCCAGACATTTCGCGCTCTGCAGCTTTCTCATCATCTGGCAGTCGTGGCGAATCGCTCTTCTAGACGAACGCCCTTCCGCCTCTGCCAGAACCGGTTGAACCACCACCACCATTGTTGCTCGGACTATGTACAGGCTCGTCGTAAAGGTCGTCATCATAATCATCGTCATCGCGTCGTCTTCGTCCTGGGGCTCCGAGGTCGCCAGTACTCAGCCCAAGCTGTTCGGGGCTAGAAGAGGTACCAGAAGTAACTTGCCATTCATCACTATCGCGTTCAGGACTTTCTCGTTCTTCCGGGTATGTAGGCAGGGCCTTGTGGCTATCACCATGCACTAGCCCGAGTCGCTCCTCTTCGGTGGTGTTGTTTCCAGTCGGGTATTCTTTACTTGAGCGTCGGCTAGCGAAAGACAAGGCACCTCTACTAATGGGCCTGACGCCGTCCGCTGAACCAGCATCGCTCTTGTTCCGTGAGAAGACGTTGGTAACGTTCTGGAATGAAAATTGTCTTCTCGTACCGCTTGCACCATGTGGCGGGGGTTTTGGAGGCGCCAGACTACTGCTTTGACTGTCTGCTCGATCGCGCTCACCGGCGTCGCCTGCGAAATGGATGTGCTGGCTTCCTGATGCTGATGCAACAGGACTCTTGTATGCAGTGTCCGAGTATTCGTCATCTACCCTTCGGAGGCCTTCAGGTAGACCATAAACGTGCGTCCGGGCATCAGACTTGTCCGCTTGGACGCTATCCAATGGTACCAGGCTATGTCCTCGTTGTCTTCGTTGGGTAAGATTACGCCCGATCCTGCCGAAGAAACCGGGGTGAACTTCGCTATCAGGTTCTGAAACGTCATCGGAGTCTGGCATGTGTGACATTCCCAAGGGAGGATGGATCGTCTTTGTTCGCCGTACAGAGCCTCCTTGTGTCGACATGGTCCTTCGTCTCCTGAGTCCATCCCATTCTACTGTCTCGTTCTCGCCTATGGGTTCCATTCGCTCCTCGTGGATACGTTTTGCTTCCTCGGCTTCACGCTTAGTTCGCACCGTGCTCAATGCGCGAACGATACCGGCACCTGCGCGGATTGTATCTGCACGAGGCTCATATTCTTTTTCTTCAACTTCAGCAACAGTTCTGATCTGGTCAAGATCACCACTGAGAACCTTCGAATCAGGCACATCCTTGGAAGACTTGGCCAGCTGTAACAGAACGACTCCGGAGCAGATGGTGAGGAAACCCATCACAACATCGATGATCTGTGTGGAGGTACCATGGAAACCGCGGAACAGGACAGCCGAGGTTACGATGGTAGCAGAAGTGAAATAGACGTAGTAGGTCGGTGTTACCAGCGCGGCATTGAAAATGTTGAGGGCTTTCTGGTAGAGTTGTTAGCATATGCAGACGGTATAGATCGTGCTAGAAAGCTCACATTGAGGTAGATGATCTCAGTCAAAAGCGTTCCAATGACGAAGACGAACAGGACATATAAGAACCACTTGTTGAACTGTGACTCGCCGTTAATCTGGGCGATGATAGCAGAACCCAGACCTTGGGTAGCCACGACACTCAGACCTCCGATCAGACTGCAGATGGTGAGGTATACCAGCATGGTCTTCTTGCCATATCGTGGAGCAACCCAGAGTGCGACGAATGCACTCCCTACCAGAATGACTCCAGCATAGCTCAAGAATCCGGGTGCGATCACATAATGTTGCATCTCCTGGATGTTGCTGACAGCCGACTGTTCCGGGGCATTGAGAGTGATGATGACAGATCCAACGATGCAGAGAAAGCAGGCCACCCAACCGACAAAGCTCAAGCGCTCCTTGAGGAATATCGAAGACAAGATGGCAGTGATGACAACGGATAATGCTCCCAATGGCGTGACCAAGATGGCATCCACGAAGGCGTATGCCACAAAGTTGCAGATCTCTCCAATGATCATGAGTGTCATGCCCAACCACCACCAGGCGTTCTTGAGATAGCCATAGCCTTCTCCTGCTTCTTCATTGTATTTGACATTGGCTTTGAGCAGTCCAACTTTTTTGATGACGAATGAGCAGCCGATGAACAGGCCTGAGCATACAGCCAATATAATGCCAACAATCTTGTAGTAGCCTGGTCTTGTGTTCGTCGAGGATGCCGCGGAAGTGGACGAGGCAGTCGCGCTACTCGTTGCTGTAGCTGTAGCTGTGGTTTCGGTCGTGGCTCGTGCGACTATGTTGGCGGCGTGATAGAGGACATGGCCAGCAGCGTCCATTGCGACCTACGCAGCTCGAGCTGAGCGTAGGCGCCGTAGGGAAGAGGAGGCAGGAAATGGGAGGTGGGAAATGTATGCTCTTATCGCCTGCAGATGTAGAGTGCCACCATGGATTCCAAGCTTTCCAAGAAATGTCCTAGATGTTGCGATATGCTTGTCGCACTTTCCTGCGCAGTATCTGCTGCTACCCGTCCAGCCTGTCCGAGTGAGCTTCTGCGATAGCCGTAATCGATAGGCGCCGTTTCCCAGTCGCAACGAAGGAAGTCAACAGTCTCAACAGTCTAAGCGCCGAATCGAGCCTTCCAGGAGTGAGCGGCCAGAAGTGAATAATAGGAGTTCAATAGTAAGCGACTGGACGGCGGAGCCACGAATGGTGAGAATGTTTATTTGGTCGCACGAAGCGTAAGACGAGTGCAGAGATAATCCAAGCGAGCGAGCCTTGCCCAAAGATCCAAGACAAGAGCCGGGCCAACAGCAACTATCAACTGAACCCTGTCCGTGATACACGAACCGCGTGGAATCGCCCTCGCCACAACAGTTCGAGGTGCGTGGGTGGCTGTGTGTGGAGAGACGCGCAATGCTCCAAATTGCCCTGCTACAATGCTTTCACATGCATCTGTGTTCGAGCTGAGTAGCTCGGAATGGTGATGGTCCGTAGAGACAGTATACTATGAAACGATGTATACCAGATCGAACGACTGCGGCGACGCATGAAATGTATTGTAGATGGTTTCACGAAACATGCGTTTTGCCAAGACCGGGACCTCGTGTGGCTGCCGTGTTTCACATTTTACCGCACCTTGAACTCTAACCAACCACTCCTTTCGCAGTGACAGTACTCATCAACGACATGTCGAACCTTGCCAATGGCCATGAAGACGTCTCCGGGAAGGACATATATAATGCCACCTCTATTGAAGAGATCCGCGCCAGTCTGGCAGAATTGTCCCAGCGGGAGGCCGCAGTGACATCCCGTCTAGACACGTTGCTCGCATCACAAAAAGATCTCTCGCGTCAGCTCAATCGACTGGACCTAGCACGCGCCCAACTAGGATCTCAGGTCGTGGCTACGCGGTCCATCAGCAATGGCATGCTCTCCAATGCCGCCTCAACGGCACACCGAATATCTGGAGCTGTAAAGAAGCTTGACCAAGAACAAGCTGCTGTCAAGGCTACTCTTGAAGTCGTAGAGCAGGTGGCTGAGCTGAAAGCATGCGTGCTTGGCGTTGATGGCTCCATGGGCGCCTCGCAAGACTGGGAGACGGCAGCTAACTACCTTCACCGAGCTTCGAAAATACCAGATGCTGTGATAGATGGAGCTTTTGCCGAAGAAATCGTCCCGACTGCAGAAGTGCCCGATCCGCCGAGGAAGACTTTGCACACCGCTGCTGAAAGCTTGTGTGGACTGTTCTTGCGAGAATTCGAAAAGGCCGCGAGGGAAGGCGATGGAGCACGAGTCACTCGCTTCTTCAAACTGTTCCCTTTGATCGGGCGGAGCGAAGTCGGGCTTGATGCATATGGTCGCTACGTATGCAGTGGTATTGCTTCTCGTGCTCGCAGTAACATGAGCTCGACTCAAAGACGAGATGGCATGTTCTACGCCACCACATTGACGAAACTCTTCGAGCATATTGCTCAAATCGTTGACGGGCATGAATCGCTCGTAGAGCGCCACTATGGTCAGGGCAGCATGACTAAAGTCATTGAGAGGATTCAAGTCGAAGCTGACTCTCAAGGTGGACTTATACTTGATACATGGGCTGAAGAGAGGCAGGTCAACAGGAGACTCACCGATGTGAAAAGCTATCCATTCAATTTCCTGGTGTCCAGTGCACTGGCATCGCAAAAGTCCAGCTTGCAACTTCGCAGCAGCTCTCCTGCTCCTGGGTCAGGCAGACCAAGTGAGGACGAGAGCATTGATACGAAAGACATTGATGCTCTGCTGAACGAAGCCGCGATGATGCTCGGGCGCTGGTCTTTGTACACTCGCTTCCTTGCGACCAAAACAACACGAGCTTCAGACGAGAATCCGGACGCGAAACTACACATCCCAATCTTCATCGTGCACAGTACACTTCAAAGAAAAGTCACCGATCTTCTCACCGACCCATTCAACCAGATGGCAACATTCTTCTTCCGACACTCCGTGGAGAAGGCTTTCCAGATGGACGAGCCTCCCCAAGAGCTTACCTTGAATCCGAATAAGCAGCTCAGTGCTACTCCTCCTTTCATTACCTCTGCTGTGGACGATGTCATGTACATCGTGAACCAAGTCTTGCAGCGCTCTCTTGCAACATCGCAACGATCGGTCGTGTCGAGTGTGATACCCTCAGTTGGTCGCGTCCTAGGCTCAGACTTCTTCGGCATGGAACAACGCAAGATGAGAGATGAAAGCTATCCCAAGCCTGCAGTCAAAGGCGCACTCCCACCAGAGCAACTCATCATCTCTTTTTTGGTCCTGATCAACAATTTGGATGTGGCGACTGACTATGTGAGACGAATCGTCAATTCTCTTCTTGGCAGCTCGGCAGCTCAGCCGCCAGCGCATCAGAACGGCCAGGCACCTGCTCTGGCCGACAACTTCCCATTCGGTAATGAAGCGATGGCAGTAGAGAAGACGCTTCGCACTATGGAGTCCGGCTTCGAATCAAAGACGGCGGAATTGATTAACGAAGCAATCGAAGTCATGCTTAAAATGGTTATGCGACCACGACTCCGCCAAGTCCTTATGGAGACATTCCGCGAGGTCGACTACGCGGTCGACGCTGATGAAGCTGGTCAGGGCGGTGAAAGCGGGCAGTCTGACGATCTTGTCCCACAGCGCTTTGAGCGCGGCTGGCAAGCATTCACACTCCCAATCAAGCGCATTGCCACACCCCATGTCTTCGACAAGCTTATCACAGGAACCACGAAGCAACTCGCTCGACTTCTCGAGAACCGCATCATGAGCTACGGAGGGAGAGTGAATGAGCTTGGCGCTGTTCGGCTTGAGAGAGATATTGCGAACATTGTTGCTGCTGCTGTCAAAGGTGGCAAGTACGAGCTCAGAGACACCTTTGCAAAGTGCACGCAGATGACATTGATCATAAATATGGAAGACGACGAATGGGAAGAGATTGCCAAGCTGAATGGTGATCAACTGGAGCGCGAAACAGGCGTTTCGTGGCAACTCAATGCCGAAGAACGGAAGAGAGTGCGAAGTGTGGTTAACGATCTAGCGTGAACGAGCAACAGAACTGTCAGCGAACTCAGAGTATTCGACATGTGTGGTGTCTTCCAAAATCCCCGGAACTTCGGTATCGGATGGAGATTCAAATTCCCGAAACCATCAACACATCTTCACTTTCCGCTTAACAATATTGCCCTGCCCTACCTCGATGTCAGAATACTCAACAATCAGGAAGCAGACTGTACCAATTCCTCAGTGCACAAGTAAGTATAATTACAACGAGCCCGATTGCCAACATTTCATTCTCCCATTTCCAAACAAATCTACTTCCCGATTCCTCTCTTCATCATGGCAGCAACAACACAATCCGCGCTCCTATGCCACTCCATCTCCCAACCCCTAACCCTCTCCCAAAACCATCCCATCCCCGAGCCCTCTCAGTCTCAGATCCAAATCCGCATCTCCGTCGCGGGTCTCAATCCCACAGATCAATACTCGCGAGATACTGGCCTGATAATTTCCGACAAACTTCCTGCAATTCTTGGAAAGGATGTCGTAGGCGAAGTATCGAAAATCGGAGAAAATGTCAAAGGATTCGAAATTGGAGATCGAGTCATGGCGAGGGCAGATATTGGGAAAGCGAACGAATGGACGACGAGTGCGTTACAGGAGTATGCAGTCGCGGATGCAGAGTGTGTGGGCAAGATCCCTGATGCGATTGGAGATGATGAAGCTGCGACATTCCCGACAAATCTAACTACAATTTTCGGAGTTTTCTTCATCACATTGGGCATCCCTCCACCCTGGTCTCCATCAGAAAACACCGACAAGATAAAATCGCTCCTCATAATCGGAGGCGGCTCCGCATGCGGCCAATTCTCAGTCCAAGTCGCCTCTCAAATCCTCAGCATCTCCAAAATCATCGTCGTAGGCGGCAACGAGAAAGAACTAAACAATCTTGGGGCTACGGATGTGATTGATCGACATGGAGACGAAGACGAAATCGTCAAACATATCAAGAATATCTTAGGAGATGAAGAATTGAAGTATGCAATCGACACAGTGAATTTCCCACAAGGTCTTGGATTAGGCCTAAAAGCCCTCACGAACGGAAAATTAGCAAGATTATTACCGATGGGTGTTATTGATTCGGAAACACGGAGAGGGAACGAGGTTTTGGATGTTTTCGGTATCTTGCCACCCACCCTAAAATTCTCTTGCTCATGAACTAACACTTCCTCGCAGGGAATGATTACTTCCGAGATCCAGTGATTCTGGAAATGTGGAAGCGGTTACCGGGGTATCTTGAGAGGAAGGAGATTACGCCGACGAGGTATGAAGTTAGGGAACCTAGGGGTTTGAGAGCAGATGTTGTGAATAAGGCTTTGGATGATTATCGGGATGGGAAGAAGGTGGTTAAACCACATATTCATGTGAGGGAAAGATAGGGTGGATATGGTGGAAGGGGGGTTTGGTGATAGTAGACTGGTGGGGGAGGAATCGTCGATGATCTTTTGTATTTGGTCCTTTTCTAATGTACACAGTGGTCGCGCATCAAGACTCAAGACTCACAGCTCGTGCCCAAGTTCAGCGATTTGCTGTGGTGTTGCTGCCATCTGGATGCTCAGGTCAGTATCATTCGCGCTGTTGCATGAGAAGCTCTGGTTGATAGTTACTCAAGCAGATGTTTGGATGGACGTGACTCACGCCATTTCAACCATTCATCCCGTTCGATGCTAGAGAACATCCTTCCCATCAGTCTGAGACACGTATTCCAAGACGTTCGAGATGAGTATCCGACACAGCTCCTTCGCCCGTATTCGGCATGTTCTGCGTCGTGCGCAACAGATTCGATCTTTCCAGAAGCTGAGTGAGCGTGGACAACAACGACAGCAATGCGCCCTCGATGTTCGGCCTGTAACCGCCGTATGCCAGAACCTTTCGGGTGCCGCTTGGCTGGCTGACAAGGTAAGCTGCCCATTTCGACTGTGGATCATCTTGATGGACGATGATCTCGAAAGGGCCCGGTTCGATATGGGAGAAGACGAACGTAGCATTGGCTGGAAGCTATTAGTAGTGTCGGTCTCGAGCGAAAGGGAAACAAACCCAAAGTCTGCTCGCGGAGACCCTGGATACTGCTGCCTTGCAATTCCATCTTGCCGTTGTGTTGTGACGGCGGACAAGGCTGACTTTCGACCCGCGTCTGTTGTGATGTCTAAGAGAAGAAGATTCAAAAGCCAAACTTGGAAAGGAGACAAAGTCTCGGTCTCGGGAATGTTTGGGCGCCTGTGACAAACGGCTATGTGGTCATAGCTCCCAGTCGGCGTTTGCGCTGTTGCATTTGGTTGTTTTCTAATTTATATAGTAGTGGCGCATCATGCACCCAGGACTCGCAGATTCCATTTCCAAGGCCAGCGCTGTGCTGCGGTGGTGTTCCGGTCTGGATGTTCAGGTCAGTATGATTTGCGCTGTTACATGAAATGCTCTGATATCGACTCACATGTGCAGGTGATGCCTTGATTTAGCGCCATACCGTTGTGGCTCCTCAATAGTCCTCACTGCTCTATAACGGAGAAAGTCTTCCTCGTCTTGTACATCATTTTGGGTCCAATCTGCTGAGCACAACTACGCCACCTCGGGTCCGATAAGCCTTCAAAGCTCCTAGCTCGTTCTCCTCCACGGTTGTGGTCGCCTCCACGAGTGTTTCCAACAGGGACAACAAAGCACCGTGCATATCGTCCCAAGTGACACTATGGGCGAGGATTTTGTGGTTGTTGAACTGTTCGGGTAGTCGGGGAACCAGGAGTGCGGTCATGTACTGAGGGCCTACATCCTGAAGGTGCTTTCTGATAACGATGGCGAAGGTATCGCTCGGCTTCACGACCGAGTGGCCTCGAGCCTTCATGGTATCTTGGAAGAGGAACATTGCATTATCTGCGAGTTATGAGCAATTTCCACCCTTTACGCGTTTACGGGAAACTTAACAGACCAAAGATCTGCTCGCGAATGCCTTGAAAGTCAGACGGAGGCATTTCGATCGCGCACCGTTGTTGATGATAGGTGAGCTTGAATTGCGACTCGTGTCTGTTGTTATGTTTGAGAAGACGAGAGCAATCAAGGAATTTCCGATAAGCAAATTTGAAAAGCTCTAAGCAGGGTTTCGGTCTCGGGCGGGTGGCCATTGACGCATGTGACAACGGCGGTGGTCATAGCTCCAAATCAGCGTCTGCGCTGTTGCATTTGGTTGTTTTCTAATGTACATCGCAGTCGCGCAGGAAGCTCAAAACTCGCAATGCAGGTCCAAGACCACGTTGTGCTCATGGATGTTGGACACTCCGACGCAGGCTTCTGACCTGTTCTTACTCCTCCGTGACCAAGAGACTCTTTCTCGTCCTCTTCAGCTTTGGGAATCAGTTCTCAGGGAGCTGCGGTACGCCTCCTCCGTTTCCATCAGGAGCCAATCCGCAGGCCAGCTCGCTCTCCTTCGCGTTCGGGGTAGCGCGAATGAGAGATACCAACAACGACCGCAAAGCGCTATCGATATCTGATGCATCCCCTCCGTATGCGTAGATCTTCGTGTCGAAGCTCTTGGGATAGCGAAGTACCAAGAGTGCCTTCCAGTGACCATTTGGATCCACCTTTCTGATGAGGATGGCGAAGGTGTCTTCCGGCTTCGTGATCGAGTGGCCTCGAGCCTTAACGACATCTTGGAAGAGGAACATCGCATTGTCTGTAAATGTATCAGGCATCTTTTACTGTCCTAAGAAGAAAGTCGACTGACCGAAGATCTGCGCGCGGAGGCCCTGCGCGCTGTCTCCCACAGCCATCTTGATTCGTAGTGTTGTGGCGGTGAATGCACTTGACTTTCGACTCGTGTCTGTTGTTGTTTTTGAGGAGAGCGGTTGACGGATCAGCGGCAAACAAAATTGGAAAGCTCTGAGCGCACAATCCCGGTCTCGGCAGCACTACTGACGCATGTGACAAACGGCAATGTGGCCATAGCTTTATGCTTAGCGCTGTTGCACAAAATAGTCATGTCTCACTTCCTCTCGCAGATACTCAACTCAACACTCATCCATCAACTCAGCACTCATCATCACCCTCAATGCTTCTCACCAGCCGAATCCTTCCTGAACCGTGCAGCCTCAATCCCTCCCTCATAAAACGGCAACATACCTTTAAAATCCCCCAAATTCTGCTTCGCAATAACCTTGCTGAGCACCGACAACAAAGACAACAAAGCCCCCTCCACTCCCTCCTTACTCATTCCACCATATGCCAAAACACCCTTCCCAACCTCGACACCCTGTCGGCCGGCCCGCGGGATGATATGTGCTTGCATGTTCGCAGCTCCACCCCCGAAGACTGCTGAGACGTCTCTGACGATAATGGCGAAGATCGTGCCTGGGACGGCAGAAGATGGTTCGGGATAAGCGGCCACGATGTCGGGGAAGATGATTGATGCGTTGTCTGTGAGGTGTGTTAGTGACGAGGTCGGAAATTGAGAATAGGTGAATTACCGAAAATTTGCGCGCGAAGACCTTGTATTTTGCTTTCTCAATGCGTCATGTCGTATGTTGGTTGCATAGTTGGGTAAATTTGTTTCTGTTGTGATGTTTGAGAAACGAGATCACAGAGTCCTCACAAGTGAGGTCTTGGAAGAAAAAACAAGAATGTTGATCTCGGGCGGCGGCTTAGGATGGTGTTGACGTCCGTGGTCACAGCTCCTTTTCATTATTCACATAATGGCGGAGGTGAAGCCGGAAGAAAGCAAGAAGCACCAGAATTGTGGGTGGAAGGAATGGCCGGCACTTGCTTGTATCTCGTGGGAGAGAGGAAGGCACCAAATACAGGACGGATCCAGAGTCACTCTTTGGCGGTATTTTCTTTGTGAGCTGATCAAGCAGCTGAAATTGTCTTCAAATTGCTCATATTGACAATTCTCCCAGTACCACCAGGTCCAGCTTGTGGCCTCTTCCTCCAGCCAGGTACCTCGCCATCTGGCTTCCTCGCTTTACCCGAAATAATACTCCAAGGACGTGGGAAAGCTGCAGCAAGAATGGCACCGTCTTCAGACCGCCCCTTCGATCCAGACAAGACGAACTTCTCCTGCGCATGCGCGATGAAGCCCTTAATGAGCCCTTGATCCACCAGCGACGAAAGTATGGACTCAATGTTCAGCACCTCGTAATCCATGCCACTTGTGGGATCGTAGCCCTCGTCGGCAAAATCGGGATCAATGTAGTTGGGATCCGCGTCTGATGACTTCTCTGCGAACTTGAAGGCAGCTACCAGGATATTCATATCGACCAGAGGCGCTGCTTTGCTGCTAGCAATGAAGCGCGTGCCGCTGTGTACCCAGGTTCGACGTATTAGTGTCCGCCAGACGTACACTTCGCATCTGTTCTTGATGGGTAGCAGGATGCGGAAGTGGAGGAACCAGTCTGCGTGCGGCCCGTTGATATCGAGAGTCTGTCGGAGTAGAGTCAAGTTGCCGGTTCGCATGGCCTCCATGATAGGCATGAAGTACTCCCGAAAGCGCATCGCTTCAGGTCGTCCAAGAAGCTCAGCCGACGGGAAGCGCCCCAGGATCAGGTTGGACGCGACGAGATACACGAGGATGTGCCTTCGCTGTCGCACAAACTGATCTCTTGCTGAACACTCGTCGTAGGCATATTGGAGCGCTTCTTGTGCGCGATAGAAATGATTGTTCTGGAATAGGTACCGGCCAAGGTAGTAGAGGTATGTGACTCGTTCGCTCTGCGGGTACTGCGAAAGTTGCGGCGACTGATTGCCAATATTCTCGAAAATCATGGCAGCATTGCGAGTCTTACGGCATTGAAACAGGATCTTGAGGCAGATGTTTGCGATTTTGTAGATCCCTCGCTTCTTGCCTTCCACTTTGTTGGCGGCGATGGTTCTGTCGTTCATGCAGGCGGTGAACGCGCGTCGAAGAATCTCAGCAGCCCGCTCTGGAAGCGTCTCTCGCGCACCGCCCTCGCCGTCGTCTCCACCAGTGGCTGCGCTCGCTGATCTAAGCTGCGCCATGAGCTCGGGTTGACGATCAAGCCCAATGGCTATGCGACAGACAACTTTCGCGCATTGAACCACGATTGGTAGCATGAGTACGCCCAGAGTGTTGTGGTTCATGGCACTGTTCGCTCTCTCTTGCAGACCAATAAGTAGATCGTATGTCTCCAGCAATTTACTAGGATCCTCGGACACATCGCGAATGTAGGATAGGTACTGCACCATGAAGAGGATGAATGGCGTCCAGCTCGCACTCCCGTCCACACCCTCTGCCGCGGCGACTAGGGATTGCCTGCACTTCTCCTCCAGCGCTTCCTCTTTCTCTTTGGGATAAGTGCGTTTGAGCTCCGCGATCAGGTCGTGGTAAAGAGCGCCAAAAGGTGGCTCGATCGGTAGGTAGCTCGCTAATTCTCGCTCATTCTGGACCTGGATGAAGCCGTTGATAGCTGTGAGGAATTGGCCAAGAACCGGCGTGCCTGTAACGGATGGCGCCATCACACTCAATGGTGAAGCTCTGCCTTCAAGTTCGTGATGCGTGAGGCTTGTTCTTCTCTGATCGGACGTAACTCCTTGCTCTGATGGCAAATCCTGTTCACGCTCAATACAGGACTGTTCTTGAAAAGAGCTCCTCGGTCCACATGCCACTCTGGTAGCGAACCACTCTTGGATGGGCCTCAGAAGTTCTTGCGTGACTGGCTGGTCCTCAAAGTCTTTGAAACGCTCAAGCGCGTCGTCTGTGAAGTCAAATATATCTCTGAGATCGAGGCCAAGATTGAGATTTCTGGAACAAAGTTGAACGTAATCATGGATCCAGTCCGAGTTGAAGACGCCAAGAAGCTTTCCGAGGTGGGTTTGATTGGTTTTTCGCGTCAATGCATTGGACGTGGACGATGGAGTGTTGTTGCCGGCTGTAATTACTAGTTGTGTCCCTGACGGGACTCCACTCCCGCATCAGGAAACGGGCGCAGCTGCGTCGGGAAATGGCCCGCGCGTCGGGCGGTCCGTGCGCGTGCAGTGTGCATAACATAACATAACTTCGTCGACCCGCCCGACCTCGCGTCGTCTTGCTTCGTCTTCCTCCTCCCGTGCTTTCCACCGTGCTCTGTCGCCGCGACGCTTCCCTCCCTCCCAATCGAACCCGGACGAGAACAGCGCTCGAGCGCTGCACCGCTCACTCCCGCTCGCGGATACGCTGCCAGAAACAGCCATTTCTGCCTCCACCTACGAGTGAACCCTCGATGCGCGGAGTCCGCCAGAGTACTGACCGGTGCCGGCCTCGATCTACCTTCGTGCCGCCCACCACCGCTCAGCGGTGCCGCAGAGATGCACGCGTTGGTGGCGAGCGCGCACAGGACACATGGTCTCACAAGCCCCGTCGAAGAGGAAGGTCATTGGCGCGGACTGCGCGGACACTGCAACCAGGGCGTAACGGACAGCGGTCGACGTAACCCTCGCGAGGCGCAGCCGTGACGTGTCGGGGTTCGATCGTTCAGGTGGAGAAGCACGCCCGCTGTTGTCGATTGGATACCAGCCCGGTCTCGTTGGACACGCTTTCACCGGGCGTCCGGCGCCGCCTTGGCCGTACTGTATGTACATGGTCGCAGACATGGTGCAAGGGCACCGTCAGAGACACAACAAATGGAAACAGAATAAGAGTTTCACATGGCTGATACAAGGAGCAACAAGAGAAAACGCAGAGGGAGGCACACTCGTTACGGAAATGTCCATAGTCAGCTATGAAGACAGACCAGTTCTGTCAGCGTTGCGTCGGCTGTTTGCCAACCCTCTGCATCCGGGCATAGCCAGCATTGATACCGCAGGCTGCAACCGTGTAGGAATTAACCAACTAACCAATCATTGATAAACGATTGTTTAGACACCTCCTAAGTGCAAAGTGGGTCGTCACCTATTCCAAAACTGTCAGTATTCGAACCAATCTCCTTAAGCCGAAAAGTCGGTATAGGAGCAGATTTACAGCAGGATTTAGAGAAGCAGCCGCCTCCACATGTCTGCCTGCCGTCCCTGCAGGTGCAGCAGGCACGCGCTACCAGCGCTTCCTTTTGCTCAAGCCCAGCTGGGTTGGCGAATGTTTCGACGGACATCCAGAGAAGGAAGGTAAAGGTAATAGTAAGCCACTTCATTTTTCCTTAGTCTCTGGGGAAGGCTTTCACGGATCGTACTCGCAGGATTTGGGTATAGGTATAGAACTCTCAGGATAGTTGCGGGGACAGATATAAGAGTATAGCTATCGTATTTGACCGGCATTCCGACAACACCGGCATTCCGTCAATTGCCTAAGGCATATGCGTACGATATATACTGCTTACGTATTTCGAGGAATAGCAACAACACTCTAAAAGCGCGATAAATTTATATAGAAAGTTGTGCGACTATATATGCTTCTTTATATACGTCTACGATAGCCTATTTATAATAAAAACGAAAAATTGTCGTCGTTGCAAGAAGTATACGTCGTACGCGTAAGTAGTATATATCGTACGCATATGCCTTAGGCAATTAACGGAATGCCGGTGTTATCGGAATGCCGGTCAAATACGATACTTGCTTATATATTGTTAGCATGCTGTCCGTAGTAGAGTAATCTTCTAGACTCTGCTATCTGAGTATCCTAGCTAACACCAGGATTTCGTCTAAACAAGTAATAGGCTTTATTACTATCGTTGCTCCCCGGGTTCGAGAGTATCGTCTATCCTCTAAAAACTCGTAGACAAGCCACAGGCCTCTTTAGATCGTTTGGACATTTTGCTCAAAACTAGGGAATCATTGGTTCCAACCCTTGACATCCTCTATCCAACAGCCATTTTGGACCCATGCAAAGCTTTTCGCAGCCTCTACAACGCTGAATATCCTCGTCTAGTTTAAGCTGACACAATACAGAGTTTTCGTACGTTGCTTCTTCGCGTTCGAGCCGAGCAGCATTTGGCAGCGCTCGTGTCACGATCCTTTTCCCCGCACTAACACGAGGTGCAGCTGGTTTCTTGCGGCGGTGGGCGGCCCTCGATGTCCCTCAGTCCGCCGTGTTTTCTCGATCACCTTCAAGAGAGTGAGTAGTCTTCCAGCGGGATCGTCTGCTGATCCACTGAGCGTGAGGTATCGAGGCGGCCGTGCCTGGCATGGCCGGCGGTAAGTGGCTACAGGAGGCTCGATGCTTCCTTCTGCGGCCGTTTGCACCCATGTTGGGCGGGCGGGTGGAGACTGAGGGGGTGTCGGGAGGTCTTGGATTGCGTATTATACTGCACGAACCTCGTTCAAGACCTGTCGGAGGTCCGGCGGGCCGTGAGTCTGCTGTTGGAGGATCGTGATTAACGAGCGGCTAACTCATCTGCTCCATATCTCGCATGCAAGCCGCCAGCAGTTTGCGAGGTCTTTACTTTGGTGCCGACGGCGCAGTGTTTGTCTTCTATGCACTAACTTAGGAGCACAAACAGCTTAAGAATAAGAATTACTTTCGTATTTACGATGTTCTTATTTGCGCTTTATTCTATCGCTTTCTCGATATAGGCTTTAAGGTTTTGCAGGTTTATTATACGTAGGTTCTAGATAGTTAGTACGTTTCTAATATTTACTATAACTTTATATTAAGTCTAAGTAGAGCTCGGCTCGGCAATTAGTATATTATATATATTCTTAGAGATATTATATATAAGTATATAGCTATAAATATTACTATTAATATATAGTATATATAACTATTTTTAGTTACTTCTTTATAAATATAGACTTAGTTATTATCTAGTATATATAATAACTCTTTAATATACTAGTTATTTACTATTATCTAAATACTCTATAGATTTACTTTCTATTTATATATTAATAACTAATATATATATTATATATATTTATATTATATATACTATAATTATAAAGTCTAAAGTTAAATATATAGTATATTAATATCTCTATATATTCTATACTAATATATTACTTACTATAACTATTATATAGCTTATAAGTAAGCTTATATTAGTCTAGATTCTATTATTTTTAATATTTTTTATTATTTTAGCTATTATTTTATTTATATTTATTATTTTTTTTATTATTATTTTTATTATTTTCTTAACTATAATATTCTTTTAAATATTATTTATATTATTTTTATTATATAAACTTATATATAGCTCCTAGGCTTATAAAAATACTATTTATATAGTAAATAAATATAATATAAATTTATAGCTAGAAATAAATATATAGATATATTTATTATATATTTCTACTAAGTAATTATATATAGAAGCTAAAGAGTATATATAGAATATATAAATATATTTTTCTAGTATTTTATTACTTAAACTATTAATTAGTATTACTATAGTATTTATTAGTTTCTTTAAAGTTATTACTATACTAAATTTATATTCTAAGTATTAAATACTATTTCTAAATATATATATACTAACTAGTAGTCTCTAGAGACTATTACTAGCTAAACTACTATAAAAGATACTTTCTAAAGTACTAGTAAAAGCTATATCTAATAAAAGCTTAGTTTTTTAAATTAGATAGCTTCTAAAAGGTTTATAAACTAGTCTAAAAATAAATAAAAGTACTTATAAATATAGTAAAGTATATTACTCTAAGCTTATATTAGAGTTATAAAATAAATAAAGTTAACTTAATTTAATAGCTCTATATAGATTAAAAATATATTATTATTTATTAGGCTTTCTAAAAAATATAAAACTTAATATAATAAGTAGTAAAAAATAATATAAAAAAATAAAAAATAAACGTAAGATAGCTAATTATAGTATAAAGATTAGAGATCTAATAATATAATAAAGTTAGCTTAGTATTAAAGCTTTATTTTTAGCTAGTATATAAGCTTAAGTATATAGTAGTATTAATAGTATAAATAAAAAGAATATTAAATCTTCTATAGCTAATAATAAAGAGTTTAATAACTTTAATAATAAAGTACTAATAATAGATAAAGTTATATCTAGTAATAAGAGTATATTATTATATAAAGAGTTTAAAGCTAAAGTTAATAATAATAATAAACCTTACTACTATAGAGCTAGAATTAATATTAAGTATTTTTATATATATAAATTTAAACTATAAGTAATTAACTATATAAAGAATAGCTAATAGAAGATCTATAAAAATAATAGATCTATCTATTAATATATACTAACTATATCTAAGATTAGCTAGAAGTTTAAGATTAATAGAAAGATAATATATAACTAACTAAAAAATAAAAATTAAATATACTTTTTTAAAGTTAGTTCTAAAAGAAAGCTTTAATCTAGTAATAGCTTTAAACTCTTAATAAAAACTCTAGTTTATAAAGCTATATTAGAAGCTTAATAAGCTAGTAGAGACTATAATAAAAGATAGATATATAGAGCTATAAAGAGAATATATTTAATACTATATTTATAGTACTTATAACTCGTTCTAGAAAAGTATATCTATTATATTAGCTTTAGCTTTTCTAAGAAATAGTAAATATACTTTAAGAAGCGCTAGTTATTATTATAGAGATATATAATAAAGAAAGTATTAAAAATACCTAAGAAAATAGCTATTTCTATTATTATTTTTTTCTAGTTTAATTAATAAAATAGCTAGCTATACTTAGCTATAAATAATAAAATAAATAGATTTCTTTTAGCTAATAAACTAAAAGCTATTAGATACTACGCTCTATATAATATCTTAAACCTTAATTAGACTCCTTTATAGCTAGACTTTCTACTAAAAGTTATATATAATATTTAGAGAATAAAAATAATATATATAAAAGTAAGAGACTTATATAATAAAAAGAAAGCTACTATTTAGATTTAAGTATTTACTAATAGTATATTATATAAGAAGCCTATTCTTATCTTCTATAATAGTAATAAATATATATAGTCTATTTATAAAAAAACTAAGAAAAAAAAATATAATAGTAGAGTTAAGATCTACTTTAATAAGTTAGTTTAGATTATAAAAAGTATTTTTCTTAATTATTAATAATATATTTTCTATTATAGAATAGTTAACTATACTTCTAATAGCTATAAAACGCTTTACTTTTTATACTTTAATATTTTTTTAGCTTAGAAGATAGCTATAGTACTTATAGAGTTTAAATACTAGTATATAATTATTTTATTTATTTCTAGTAGCTATACTAGATATTTCTAGCTACTAGATATATTAATTAATAAGCTAATAAAAGACTATATAGTAGCTTCTATAGACGTATACTTTATCTAATAATCTAATAACTTCTATAAGCTACTATAATAAAAGTATATTTATATAATCTACTAGGTTATAAATATATAATAATATATCTATAATAAATATAAAAATATAATTATTAAGATCTTTTATTAGATAGAATTAAGCCTATCTATAGTATAAGAGTAGAAGTATATAGTAATATATAGAACTTCTAATACTAATTACTAAATAAAAAGTTAAACTAATAAGTACTTTCTTTATACTAAGCCTATAGCTAGCTAGATATATACTTATATATTATATATATAGAAGGACTTATACTAAGCTCTTAGAAGCTTAATATTAGCTATACTACTAGAAGCTATACTACTATTCTTATAATTACTTTTCTTTTTTATAGCTAGTTATTTTTAGCTAAGTAAGATATTTAAACTTATATATAAATAGCTTATATCTACTTTATAATAATATTACGTTATTATATAAACTTCTTTAGAATCGGCTTACTAAATATTTATTTATATATTTATTTATAGTAACTATAAATAGATAGGTAACTATAAATTCTTTTATAGTAACTAATCTAGTAAATAGTAAGTAAGTAGCTTATATATTAATTATAGAGCTAGAGATAGTATATTTAAGCTAGCTTTCTAACTCCTAAACTTACTACTTTCTTTTTTTATTAGTTTAGTATTTATTCTATCTATATATTATAGACTATTAGTAAGTCTCTTTATTCTTTTTTTCTAACTATTTTATTATAGCTAAAGATAATTTTTCTCTAATATCTATTATATCTATTCCTAGTAAGTATATTATAAGTAATCTAAATATTTCTTACTTAGTACTAGTATATATTAAGCTTATTATAGAGATCTACTTATACTATTTCTTTTATATAAATTCTAATAGTAAAAGTACTTATTTTAGATATAATACTTACTAGTAAATAGTATACTATATATATACTATTATTAACGTTTCTAGTATTATAGAGCTAGCTACCTAAGGTACTTAAACTATACTTAGCTACGTAGCTTTTATATTTCTTTCTTTCTTTATAGATAGTTTAATAATTAAAATATATAACCTATACCTTCTTATATATTTACTCTATATTATAACTATCTATTACTTTAAACCTACTCTAATATATCGTAGTATTACTATAGCTTATTAAAGGCTTATAACGCTATAAATCTATAAATTTCCTTCTCTATATAAATATATAATACTAAGAAACTATTAAAATCTAAGTTAGAAGTCTATAATAGTTAGGAAGTCTAGTAATTAGAAAGTCCTATATAGTTAGAAAGTTAAAGAAGTTAATAGTATTAAGGAAGTTATTAAGTATAGAAGTTATAATAATATCTAGGAAGTATATAAAGTCTAAAGTCGCTAGTCTAGGAAGTTAGTAGAAAGTCTACTACTATAAACTAACTAAATAATAAATAGCTTATATCTCTATATATAGAACTTAGAGTATTAGAAGAAGTAGGATATATTATAAGAATATTACTACTAAGGATATTATTATTAATAGCTATATTTATATAAGAAAAGAAAGAACTATATAAGTAGCTAGTAATACTTATTATATATATAGTAGGAACTATTAGGTCTTATAATCTAAACAACCTATTTACGCTTCTAGTAGAAGTTAGTTAGGATAACCTACGCGTAGTAATACGCGTACTACTATAAGTAAACTATATTATAGTAGACGTAGTTATAATTAAAACTAACGTATCGAGATACGCGTTTTTAGCTATTCTCTAGTAATAATAATAGTTAGAAATACCTATTCTATACTATTATAATCTTCTACCTACTATCTATAGTATCTATAAGACTCTAAGACTATTTTAGAGTTAGTACCTAGAGATTTATAATACTTTTATATAGATAGAGATTACTTTAGAAAATAAGTTATTAGAAGACTATATACCTATAACTATTACGTTTACTATAAAAATATTATCTAACGCTAATAATAATACTTAGGAAGCTAGGCCTTTATAGTACTAAACGTTACTACTATTATAATCTTTTCTCTTTTTATTTTTCTAAACTTTTATACTTTTATATTAAATAATACTTTACTATATATTATTATTATTATATTACCTATCTTTTACTATTTCTATTATCTACTAGTATAGCTTATAAGCTTATATAATCCTCTTTTCTATTCTTACTAGATAAATCTTATTTTAAAGTAATATCTACTAAGTTAGAGTACTTAATTTATCTTACTACTATTAAGAGTTTACTAATCTCTAAGAACGCTAAAGATAAACTTAGAGCTAAACTTAAGTAACTATAAGCTTAGGTACTAGTACTATATATAGCTACGTAGTAATCTACTTAGACTTTTAGAGCTACCTAGTCTTAACTCTAATTTACTACTTAGAAGTAGCTAACTAAGGAAGAGACTAAGCTAACTAAGAAGCCCTTTACTAGAGCTAGTACTACTAGTTAGAACGAGTTTAGCTTTACTTAAGCTAGTATAAATATCTTTAGTAGACCTAGCTTCTAAAAAGAATCTATTTAAAATACTAACTCTAGCTCTAGTAAAGGCCTTAATACTAGTATCTCTACTCTAAAGCTTTAGTATAATATCGACTAGCGTCTTTATTATAGACGTATATTATAATATAAGTAAGAGTAATAACTAGAAGCTAGTTTTAAAGAGGCCTCTTTACTAATTAAGTCTTTTAAAAATACTCCTTTAGCTAATAAGTATATAGATATAGACTTAGCTATAGTAATCTATATAAGCTATCTCGATTTTATATTATTTAATCTAGTTAATAACTATACTTATATATATTACTATAAAGCTTAATACCTTATTATCTAGGATACTAATAACCTAGCTTCTAAGGTATAATACTACTTAACTAAATAGCTAGATGTCTTTATCTATACTAATATATAGTATACTAGCTTATAGAATTAAATTAAGAAGCTCTAGAAGATATATTAGAATACCTATAGAGACTTAGAAGTCTTCTAGATCTAGTATAAGGAAGCTAGTAAGGTCGCTTAGACTACCTAAGCTTATCTTAATTAATATATTAATAGATTTAATAAAGTAAAGAATAAACTAAAGAAAAAGGATACTAAGTTTAAAAAAGAAAAAAAAGTACTTAAGACTAAGATTACTCTACTTAAGAGCACTTTTAATAACTAGAAACTTAAAGCTAAAGTCTTAGCTAAGATACCTCTTATTTATAGAGTTCTAAAGAAGAATATAAAGACTCTAGCTACTAAGCTTAAGCTTCTAGAATAGATAGGACTATCTCTAATTCTAGATATATTTTATATAATACCTTACCTAGCTATCTCTAGACTCTATATAAGAGTAGCTATAATTATATCTAGATTATCTATATATAGTTACTCTACTATACTATCTCTATCTATTTACTAATCTCGAGCTCTATTAATCTAGTTCTAGGTAGCGTTAATCTAAGTCTATACTACTCTTAAAGACGTTTATAAGAATACTCTCTTACTTATCTCTAAGTACTATAGTCTCTTACTTATCTCTTTAACTAATTATTAGTACGCTACTCTAATCTTACTACTAGCTCTAGCTCTACCTCTACTAATTAGATATAATAAATAGCTACTAACTTATATCTATACTAGAACCTACTAGAATAGAAGCTATACTCTAAATAATCGATAGAATAGAAGCTACGCTCTAAATAATTATTAAGATAGAGGCTATAATTATAATAATAGTTAGAGCTAATATAATTATACTAATACTTTCTTATACTATATATAGAACGTATAGTATAGCTATAAGCTAGACTTCTTCTATCTAAGTAGATAAGTATCTAGCTATAATCTCTATAGCTAACTACCTAGAGATAGTTATAATACTATAGCTTATAAGATTACTCTAGCTCTTACTATAATAGAAGGTAACTACTATACTAAAGTCCTCTACTATAAGCCTAAGCCTTATATAGGTAATTCTACTAAGAATAAGATAATATTCTAGAAGTAGAGATAGTATATAGAAAGCTACTTCGAGTATAAGCTTCTTAACTACTAGAGTATTAAATACGTAACGTAAGTAGCTAAGTATAATACTATAAAACTAGCCTAGAATAAGATTAAGAATAAAGTATTAATATTTAAGAAGCTCTAGGATATTATTAATACTCTTAACGCTAAGTATAGTAAGTACTATAAGAAGTAGGTTTACTAAATAAAGTTCTTTATACTTTATATAATACTAAATTAGTAAGTCGATAACTTCTAGCTAGAATTTAAAAAGTACGTTTAATTTATAGACCTTATACTAGAGAACGCTACTATCTACTTTTATAATAAGGTATTAGGTATAATTTAGTAAGATAAGCTTATTAGCTATAACTTCGACTTAGTAGATAATATAATCGACTAGATATATTATACTAAGGTATAAATAAATAGTAAGAAGTAACTAGTACTATCTTAACCTAATACTAACGCTATAGCCTTTTATTAATAGTCTACTACTAACTATAGTACTAGCTTCTAACTAGTATACGCTTATAATAATAGTACTCTAGCTCTAGATAATTACTAGGTTTACTCTTAGTAAAGCTCTACTAACTTCTAGAGTTATTTATTTATTAACTATATTAACTATAGTATTTAAGGTAATTATAATTAGAATAAGATACTCTTTAAGTTTAAGCTATTAACTTAATTAGACTTTAATAACTTTAGTAAGAACTCTTATTACTTCTACTATAAGCTAGGCTATATATAAAATAGGCCTAATTATCTCTACTTTAAGTTCTATACTAGTAAGGTTTAATAAAATACGTTCGATATTATAGATAATAAGCTTATAGAGCTAGAGTCTATAATACTAGAGCTAGAGTTTAATAACGTAGATAATATAATCTAGTTCTACCTAGATAATAGTAAAGATAATAATCTAAAAGAAAGCTTTCTAGATATCTAGAGCGCTATATCTAGAAAGAACTTACTATACTACTAAAGTTACTACTACTACTTTCTCTACTACTCCTAGACCTAGTACTATCTATATTACTTTAATTAGTTAAACGTATCTAAGTATTATTAGCTTACGTTAGGAGCTACCTAGTAGAGATCTCTAATTATATCGTTTTCGATACTATTATTAGTAGCTAGTATACTTATTATAACCTAGACTATAGCGCTACTACTAAGTATATAAGTAAGACCTTTGCTAAGAGAATAGAGTAGAGATAGTATACTATAGATAAAGTTCTCTCTATCTTATATACTAATAGAAGCCTTAGTAACTTAATTATATAATAGACGTTAGCCTCCTTAGACTTTAGTAGCTATAAAGAGGACTTACTCTACTTTATTACTAACGTAGAATATAATATTATTCTTAGTATCCTATAGCTATAGTACTATAACCTAACTATTAACTAGGCTACTTAGATAATCTACTTTAACTTATATAGCTACTATATTAAGTATAATATAACTCTATATACTAGTAGTTCCTATATTATACTACTAGATACTAAGCTACTCTCTATCTAATATAGATATTCCTCTAATTCTTAGAATAAAGTTAACGCTAGTAATACTAGCGTTAATATTAGTAATATTAGTATAGATAAGGTATAGAAAGTAATAATAAGAGAAGAAGAGAGATACTTTATATAGGAAAGTAATAAAAGTAATAAGTATTAGCTTTATAAAAAAGTAGAAGACTTACTTAAGCTATATTTAATTAGCTCTACTAATTTCGAGAGGTTTATAAAAAATAAACTTCTTAATTAGGATATTAAAAACTACTTCCCTAAGCTACTTTATAACTTTATTAATATCTTTAACTACTATAAAGCTAAGACTCTACCTAGATTACTACCTCTATACTTAATAAAAAGGGATATACCTATTAACTTTATACTAGACGTAAAAATACTAGCTAAATAACTATATCCTATAAGCTATAATAAACTTACTATTATCTAGAAGTATACTTAAGACCTACTAAGAAAAGGTATAATTAGAGAATTAAAGTCTCTATATACTTTACTAGTACTTCTTATATATAAACCTAGAAGTAGTATATATATATATATTAACTATAGAGCTATTAACGCTATTATAGTTAAGAATAGATACTTACTACTATATATTAGAGAGACTCTTATATATATAAGTAGAGCTAAGATTTTTTTAGCTCTTAATATTATTATAGCTTTTAATTATCTTTAGATATAGGAAGGTAATAAGTAGAAGATAGCTTTTATAACTAGATATAGTACTTTCGAATACTTAGTTATCCTCTTTAGACTCTATAATACTCTATTAGCTTTCTAAGCCTATATTAACTATACTCTAGGAGACTATATAGACTAGTTTATTTCTATCTAGATTAATAACCTTATTATTTATAGTAAGGATATCTCTAAATATATCTAGTATCTCTATAAGATTCTAGAGAGATTATAATAAGCTAATCTACTTTTAGATATTAATAAGTATAAGTTTTTTATTAAGAAAGTATACTACCTTAGTATAATTATTATAACTAATAGCCTTTATATAAACCTAGCTAAGATATTAGCTATTATAGACTAGTCTATACTTTCCTACCTTAAGGATATATAAGCTTTCCTAGAGCTAGTAAACTTCTACTATAGATTTATTAAAAGCTACTTAGTTATTACCTCCTCTCTTATATCTCTTTTATATAGATAGAAGACTAAGACTAGTAATAATAAACCTAAAGTCTATAAGTTTAAATAGATAGAAGCGTATTAAACTATATTTAATAGCTTTAAGCGCGCTTTTATAAAAGCTCTAGTACTAGCTTACTATAATCTACTCCTTCTATATATTCTAGAAACCGACTCTTCTAATAGAGTATCTACTAGTATTCTATTCTAGTACTATAATAGCCTTCTATATCTTATAGCTTTCTTCTCTAAGAAGATAAACCTAGCTAAGTATAACTATAAGATTTATAATAAGGAGCTTATAGCTATTATTAAAGCCTTTAAGAAATAGAGACTAGAGTTAATCTATATTCTAGAAGTAACGAAAGTAGTAACTAACTATAAGAGCCTAGAGTACTTTATAAGTACTAAGTAACTTAATAGATAATAAATATACTAGTCTAAGTTTCTTTTCTAGTTCGACTTCGAAATTATCTATTATTCTAGTAAATAGAGTATAAAACCTAATATACTAATATAATATATATAAGATATAGATACTACTACTAATATTAAAAACTATTATTAGATACTACTAAAGCTATACTATCTCTCTACTAAGCTTAAAATATATTAGAAGTAGTTAGCTTCCTAGTAATAATTATTAGCTATTAAGATCCTTAATACGCTTAATAAAGAATTAATAAATAAGCTTATTATCTATATATATAGAAAGGACCTACTAGCTATTATAATCTATAATACTCTAGATAATAACCGAGATCGACTTAGCTTACTTAAAAGCTAGAAAGATATTAAACTTTCTTCTACTAACTATTATATAGATATAGATATAGGTACTATCTTAGTAAAAAGCTATACCTATATCTTATAAGATAAAGATAATTAACTCTAAGTAGAGGTTATAGCTTACTACTATATAGTACTACTAGCTAGCTATCTAGATAAAGAATATACTTATAACCTAGTTAATTACTTCTACTACTAGCTAATAATATATAATAATATAGCCTACTTTATATATAACTACTACTTCTATACCTAAACTAAAGCCTCTTATAATATCTATTAAAGACTACTCTAGTAACTTCTAGTACCTACTAGAGCGTATTATAATATAACTATAGACTATATTATTAACCTCCTAGTAAGTAAATAGTAAGGAGTTATATACTACTATATTCTTATAGTTACTAATTACCTAACTAAGAAGAAGTACTTTATTCTAGTATCTAACTTAACTTCCTAGACTACTACTAAGTTAGTAGCCTACTACGTTATTAAAGATTAAAGTATCTTCGAGATAGCTATATTAGACTATAGGTTATAGTTTATAGATATCTTCTATATATAACTATAAGAACTATTAGAAGTTAAATAATACTTCTCTATAGCCTTCTATCTATAAATAGATAGCTAGTCTAAGCGTACTAACTAGGAACTCGAGATATATCTATAGTCCTATATTAACTATATCTAGAATAATTAGGTACGCTAGCTCTAGAGTACTAAGTTTGCTACTAATAACGCTAAGTTAACTATAATAGATATATTATCTTTCTTTATAACCTTAGGCTATAATCTATAACTTAAAATTCTCTACTAAGCTCTATATACTTCTACTAAGCTTCTAGCTATAGACTACTTATCTCTCTAATAAGCTAAAGAATTTACTTAAGAACTTTAACTTATTTATTAATACTACTCTAAGTCTATTAGCTATACTTAAGTATAGTATTAGAAGTATAATAAGAGCGTACTACTAAGAAAGTATAGTATTAGTAACTACGTATAGCTAGACGTACGTAATATTTATACTAAGCGCCTAGCTAAGAAGCTAGACTATAAGAAGCTAGGTCCTTTTAAGATTATTTAAGTTATAGCTACTAATATCTACTAACTCGACCTAGAACTTTAGTGCTATATATATAATATATTCTATACTAACTTTCTATATTCTACTACTTCTAATCTATTCTAAACCTAGCTCGAAAAATACGCGACTCTACTACCTAACTTAATTAATAGTAATAAATACTAGGAAATTAAGGAAGTAGTTAATAGCTATTATAAGAGTAGGTAGAAGAAGCTCTACTATACTATTTAATAGAAAGAAAATAAGAATAGAGACCTCTAGTATCTTAAGGAAAAGAAATTAATAGTATAAGCTACTAATACTACTATAGACTTCTATTATAAGAATCTTTCTAAGCTAAAGCTATAAGGCTATAAACTACTAGAGAGTTAGATACTAGAAGAAAGTACTATAGAACTTATAACTAAAAGTAACCTAATTACTACTAGTAATCTACTATAGTAGTTATATACTAATCTAAGGTACTATAGATAGTCTTAATAGAGAAATATATAGGTAGTATAGTAGGATAAGCTAATGTTTGCGCCTTATTAGTACTACCTAGTATACTAGCTTAAGCTAATATTTACGCCTTAAGTCGCTAGAGCGCTTACCTAGCTAATACTATTATATCTAGGTCTACTATACTATATATATAACCTTATAATTAGAATACTCTATTATAGTAATATATACCTATTTAATATAACTACTAGAATCTAGTATTACTTATAATAGATAGCTCTTAATATACTAAAGTAGCTACTTATAGATAGATATAGATAATTATAGATATACTACTATCTCTAATAGTCCTTACTAAGAAATAATAAATAGATATTATAATAGATATTTATATAGATATAAGTATAGTAAAGACGTTTACCTATCTTACTAGTATATAAGATAGAGGTTAAAGGAGGGATTATATTATAGAGCTAGCTACCTAAGGTATCTAAACTATACTTAGCTACGTAGCTTTTACGCTTCCTTTCTTCTTTATAGATAGTTTAATAATTAAAATATATAACTTATACTTTCTTATATATTTACTCTATATTATCTAGCTCTTTATAACTATAATAGTAACTTTAATCTAGCCTACTTTACTAAGTACTAGTACTACTATAATATAAAGTATATTTATAAGCTAATATATAATACTAACTTATATATATACTATACTACTATATTAAGCGTATATACTAGAAGTATATAGACCTCTAGCTAAATAACTTTCTTTTCTAGTATAACTTTAAGACTATTCTTAAGAAAGCTACTAAGAAGCTTAATAAACTAATTACTAATATATATACTATTTATATACTTACTATAAGTATAGTATACTCTCTTTCTAAGCTAACTATTACTAATACTATCTTAGAGATCTCTCTACTCTTTACTTTATTCTATTATAATAAGTATAAAACTCTAGCTACTAAGTTAATAAAGTATAAGAGTAGTATAAGTAGCTTAGATATATCTAGCTTTAGTTAAAAGAGTCTTAAGATTCTTATAAGTATTAATACTAACTTTTCTACTTTAATAGAGACTAGTTATTAGGTATATATTCTCTCTATTTTACCTTTACTAGCTACCTCTATACTATTTATATACTAATTATATTTTAGTTTCTAGCTTTCTCTAGTAATATAAATAGTATTATTATAGTAGACTATATACTTACTATAAGTATAGATCTTTTTAAAACTCTTAATTTTAAACCTAATAAGTAGTTTAGCTAGTTAGCTTCTCTATACTATACGTACTATCTATATAAGCTCTATATATTTTTTAGATATTAATAGTAGTATATTAGGTTTAGACTAACTAAAGACTACTTATATCTAATTTTTTTTATTTTATATTTTCTTTTATCTATCTACTCTATTTTACTTTTCTATTTATACTTTATTTATTTTTTATAGATTAAGTATCTCTATATTTTTAATACTCTTTACTAGCTTTTATATATTATACTCTTTAGGCTATCTCTATTACTATACTTAGTAAAGGATCTTACTTTTTTCTTTCTTTAACTTAATAATCTTCTTTATAAGCTACTTATTTTTCTTATCTATAATAGATATATATACTTCTAGCTCTTTACTATTATATAATACTTATAGCTTAAATAAAGAAATATAGAAGATATTATAGATCTAAGAGTTTATTAGTAGCGCTAGATAGTATATCTATACTCTAATAGTATTAATTATATAAAAGAAGCTTAGGTATTTTAGTCTAAGTTTCTTTTTAGAAATATTTAATCTAATATTCTTTAAAGATAGTACTATAAAATCGTCTATACTATACGTCTATAGCTTATAGTAGCTATTATAGTACTTAGCTTAGCTCTTAGTAGCTTTTTTCTATTATATTACTAGTATTTAATACGCTTCTTATAATTATATTATAGTATTAATAGCTACTAGTACTCTCTTCTCTAAAATCTTATTCTAAGATTTAATAGTTTCTAGTATAGCTTCTAAGCTCTATTCTATAGCTATTATAAATAGGCTTATATAAAGTATAGTATATATACTATTATTATATATAAACTCTACTTAATTTAGCTACTTTACTTACTTTTTCTAATCTTTAATATAATAGTACTATAGATACTATTCTAGTATTTAGTTTACTCTCTTAGTTTATCTATTTGTTTATAAATAGAAAGCTATAAATAGTTTATACTTTATATATACTTTATAGTAGAAGTCGCTCTAGAACTAACTAGTAAATAGAGACTTTTAATTATTTATAATACTAGTAGAAATATTAAACTTTTATACTACCTATTTCTATAGAATATTTATAAGCTCTATAGCTATATACTTCTTAGTAGTTAGTATAAATAGTACTATCTTTAAGTATCTATTAACTATAACTAAGAGTACTATATATATATATATATAGCTATTTAGTATACTTAGTAGTAGATCTATAATAAAATCTATAGTTAATTATTTCTATAGTCTATTTAGTATAGATAATATAGTTAGTTTACTATATAGTCTATAGTAGTAAGCCTTCGAGTACTAGTAAACTATATAGAAAGTTATATACTTTATAATATTATTAACTATACTTAGCTAAAAGTACTTTCTTTTAATTAGCTTAATAGTTTTATTTTTACTAAAGTATTCTATAAGAGTATTATTATAGTATATATATATTATCTATACTTATAGTATATAGTTAGCTAGTAGATATAGTTACTTCTATATAGAGTATTTCTATATAATATATATTTATTATTTATACTTTTCTTACTTTATACTTCTTTAAGAAGCTTTTTAGCTTTAGATTTAAATATCTATAGTAACTTTATAAAGATATAGACTAAATCTAGTTATTTATTTACTAGTAACTATATAGTTACTATACTTTAATAGTATATTAGCTAGATTTCTTTTATCTACTTAGTATTTAATTATAAAATTAAATAGCTATAAGAAAGTTACTTACTAAGCTTACTAGCTATTTAGCTATTTAATATTTATAAACTCTTTTAGATTAGTATAATTACTAAGTACCTATATAGAGTACGTAGCTCTCTTAATATAGAATTACTAGTACTTAAATAATTTAATAATTACTAGTAGCTTTTAATTATATATTTTATAGTTATACTTAGCTAGAATTATTTTTTAAAACTAGAAAGTAACTAGGTACTAGTAGCTCTCGAAAAGCTAAGTTAATATACCTATAAGTATAAATATAAATATATTAGTCTCTACTTATAGAAGTAATAAAAGATTATAATATCTAAGAAGAGTTACTAATAAAAAAGTATTTTTTAAAGCTTAGAATATCTACTTTTTACTTTTACTCTACTAGATAAGCCTAGGCTTTTAGCTATTCTTTACTCTCTTTAATAGCGCTATTAATAGAGTAATAATCTTTAAGTAGTAGTAGATAAACCTATAGTAGAAGTTATAGAACCTAAAAAATAACTATACTTTAGTTAGGTTCTTAGGAGTCGGCTATTTTTTAATTATACTAATCTAGTAGATATCTATTATAACGCTTATAGTACTTATAATAAAGCTAAGGAACTCTATCTACTTTTTCTAAAAAGAATACTTAGCTCTATTAGTATATAACTTAAACTACTATAGCTTCTCTAGTACTATATATATATTATATATATAGTCTTTATATATCTTACTATAGATAAAGATATTATCTAGGTAGACTATATATATAATATCTATAAGACTTACTAGAGCTTTATTAATATAGCTCTAGAATATAGTAGAAGTATTTATAAGTCTAAAGAGTATAATCTAATACTAGTAGTACTTATATTATATATAAAAAGTAGTCTTCTATTTATTTCCTTACTTAATATATATATAGTAGTATATATTAATAAAGTCTAGCGATATATACTACTCTATACTACTTAGGTAGTCTATAGTCTCTATAATAAGAAGTAGTAAGTACTAGTTCTTAACTATAACTTTATTTAAGCTCTAGTAATTAATATAGAGTCTTAGACTACTATCTTTCTTTAGTATAAATAGAATAGGTATATTTATCTTACTTTTACTAAGCTTAATCTACTTATAGTATAAGGCTTTATTAAGGTAGGCTTTTAGCTCTTTAAGCTCTTTATTTAATAGGTAGTATAGTAGCTTAAATAAAAGCTTCTTACTTAGCTCTAAGTTAATTATATACTCTATACTTTTAGAAAGTATATAATATATTTTATTAGTAATAGTAAAGATATCTTTATAGTCTTTAAACTTAGATAATAAAGTAAGCTCTTAGCTTATATCTACTTTCTTTACTAAAATAGTATAAACTATCTTAGAGAATTTTAGATTCTTAAAGAACTCTTATAGCTCTTATATATATATATAGTTAGTATATACGTTACTACTATACCTCTAGGTATCTATAGCTAAGTTAACTATAATATATTAATTTTTATACTAAAGATAGCCTAATATAAAGTTAGGAGTTAGTATCTTAAATAAGTAAAAAGTACTATTTAATTTTTTTTTAACTTCTTCTAAGTCTATAATATATAGATAAATATAGTATACTCTATAGTAGTATCTCTATTACTTTTAAAAGCTATCTATATTTAGTAATATAGTATTAGTAATTACTAGAGGTTAATACTATAGTATTTATTTATATAATACTATATTAATATTAGCTATATTATTAAGTAGATACTCGACTTATACTTTTTCTTATTTATTCTATAAATACTATACTCTATAAATATATTATATATAGTTTATATCTACTAGTAGTAAGCTATTTAGTCGACCTATATCTATTTCTAGCTTTTAGATAGTACTTTAGCTTTTTCTAAGTTCTTTTTACTTACTTTAATTTTATAGACTATAGCTTTATTCTTCTTAGACTATAGATATTTATTAGTATACTAATCTTTATAGTATCCGAACTTATAATAGCTATAATACTTAATCTTTACTTAATTATATAGCTCTTTCTTAGCTTCTTACTAGAGCCTATAAAATAAGTACTTTTTATATTTATAACTCTTACTTTACTTCTTTCTCTTAGAGTAGAAATTATTATTATCTACTATACTTATAGTATATTTATAAGTATAATCTAGAGCTTTAATTTTTATTACTAGATCTACTAGCTCTTATCTTTCTATAGAGATACTATAGTACTTTATAATAGCGCTTTATAGATTAAGTAATAGCTTTATAAATAGATAGTATACTTTTTACTTCTTAGTATAGTTACTAAGCTAGTCCTTAAGTACTATAAGCTCTAGTATAAAGTTCTAAGTAGTTTAGCTATCTTTTTAGTATATAGACTTATATTCTAATATTATATTAAGTATATAATTTATAGAGTTACTAGCTATATTATTTATAAACTTCTTAAAGTTCTAATATATATATCTAGAAAAGTTATTTAAGTTATAGTTATTATACTACTTCTTATATATTTTACTTATAAAGTATATAATACTATATAGTACTTTTAAACTCTCTATTTAGTATATACTACTTATAAGTATAAAAACTAGGCTAAAGTCGCGTAAGAATATATATACTTTCTTTAATAATAAGCTTCTAAATACTTTTAGCTTCTTAAGCTATAGCTTCTCTACTATAAATATTAGTAGATAGTATACTAACTAAGGATTATAGGCTTACTAAGAACGTATTACTATAGGCTAGAGTATAACTCTAGTAGAAAAACTCTTTATTTACTAATTCTTCTTTACTAGTATTATTATCTAGCTATATAGCTTTTTTATTTTATAGAATATAAAGATAGATAATCTCTTACTTAATATCCTAGGCTTCTAACTCTTACTATAGGTCTTATTATTACTAGCGGAGCTATATAATATATTCTATAATAGTTAGATACCTTAGTAGTTCGGGTTAGTTTAGTTCTAGTTTATAAACCGAAACTAAACTATTTCTCTAGTTTAAATACTAAGGAACCGGATTTTTTCTAGTTCGAACT
>WRNY01000063.1:0-187489 GCA_012978405.1 Pseudocercospora macadamiae
CATACAGCACGAGGGATTCCCCAGTGGTCACCCACCTGAGTACTAGTCTCGCGGTTAGCTGCTTAAATAGGGGAGAGCGAACGGGATCCCTTGTTCTCAGCTACCTGTGGCCGTATGTACTTGGAGGCGGAATCTGTGCGCTCATATACCCTCATTCCCACCCGATTCCGAGGGAGGGCCAGCACCAGAAGCCACCTGCTCTGAACATGCGCACCAACGCATTCGCAAGCTCTCTCAGGCACTATACGATGCATTCACACTTGTGACACACGCTTGCGCAATTTTCATAGCACGATCACACTTCTCGGATACCAATGCCTACGCTACCTGTATTGAAAAGATCGATTGCTCCGCTTCCCATGCACTCTGCTAGAACCCATTCACCTCGAAGTCCGTGGTACTGTTTGAACTTCCGTGTTTGTCCAGGCAAGACTCCGTGCCATTCGCCACGCATGCGCTTCGCTGCGCTGACAGAATCATTGGGAATGTTTCCGTTCCATTTCTCGATGACCATGTCCCAGGTCGCTTCTTTGTTCCGAGGTGATAATTGCCTCAGCAGGGAGAGAAGGTGCATTCGCGACTCGCCCATGAGCTTCAGGTACGCACCCATGGCAGGCAGGGTCAGTGTCATCTGCTCTCGCAACCCTGTGGACTGTCGACTTTCCTTGGACGCAAGCATGCCGCCGCCCCCTCCACTCTCGTGTATGACAGCGTGTCCTCCAACCGCGAGCCATGTACCGGTCGCTGCCGATGATCCTGCATTGGATATTGTACCTGGGACAGAGCCCATCGGGCGAGAGAAGGCATTGCTGTGACCCGAAGAAAGTATCCCTGGGTTTGTCAAGAATCCAGCCGCGACCAATGATCGAATCTGAGGTTGAGAGAGCGATGCAACGTCCACCGTACGCTCGGTCGCGTGATTGTCCATCAGCGCGAGGTACTTGTCCTTGGTCTCGTCATCCAGAGATTCCTCCCGTCGCAACCTCGACTTCCAATCTTCAACCAGAGCAACAACTTCACCGACGGTAGATCCAGCCTTGCTACGGCCAGGCACAGTCAGACGGCGGACTTTACCTTGCGCAACGAGACGCGCGAGCTCACGGTCGGTCTCCGTACCGGACGCTGTCAATGCCTGGAGATGTGCAACGCTGACGACGGGTGGCAGCTTCCTTCTGAACTGTAGGCACTCTGCTGTTTGTTTGCTGCTCATACCAGCGCCGCGCTCAGGTATTTCATCGAAGGCCTGGTCGATGATATGCCGAATAAGATTGATCAAGTCGTCTGGCGCATCTTGGAGTGTAATGCGATGGATCGGGCCTTGATCGTCCAGCTCAAGCTCTTCTTTCGCAACACTGCTCTTTCTCGACCCTGGTTTCGTTCGCTGCGCAGTCGAAAATGGCGACGAGCTGGACGAAGACTTGCGTCTTGCCAGCGGATTTACGGACTTCGGCATGTTCAGAGCTTCAGTTGCGGTTGTGCTCTGCTTCCCTCTGCGCTCTGCCCTGCTCAGCCGTCGCCGCAGATTTCTAACACTCGGGATCTTGACGCTCCAGTCATTCCTGCCCGATCGGTCGGTCGATGGCGGTCGTAGGTGCAGGCAAAAGGTTGGACTGTGTGAACTCGTGTGCGCTGTAATATGTTGTGCATCTCACATGTTGCTGTCGAAGTAGACCTCTGCCTGGCCTCGCGACGTGGATCCTTGCACGTGCTGTCAGCCACGCTGCCATCCCTGCTGATGACGTGCATTGTGCTCTGGAAGCTGACGCCACAAACCCATCTTGAAAGCATCAGTCGCGCACGTTGCTTGCAGATGAAGCATGCAATGTCTTGTCACTTCGCCTATCGATCGAATCGCTGCTGTATGTTCTCATCAAGATTGACGATCTGGTGATTGCGCCTATCAGCAAGCAAGTGAGGGAGGCGATTATGAATTCCGAATCCGCGAAGCCTGCCGAGCAGTTGCAGTCGAGCTATGCCGATGTGGTCGAAGACGCCTTCCTGAAAGAAGATCCTCCTGTCGATGAGACAGCCATCAAAGAAACGCCTCCACGCACCGTCCACGCGCGTAACACGAGCGAACCGCGACCGCTGGGCGAGGTCATTGACGAAGTCACCGCATCTCCAGGCAGTCCCACCCTACGGCATCCCAAAGGCCGCCTGGAATCAAAGAGTAGTCGAGACAGCTACGCGAGCGTCGTGCGCGACAATTCGCCTTCGGAAAACGCGCTGCCCAATGGTGATGGAAAGGGGTTGCCGATCAAGACATCGTTGGAGACACCTGTGAAATCGAATGGCAACGGGACCAGGACACCTGATACCTTTGACGGTGTTGGCAGCGACGAAACTCCAAGGTCTCCCACTCGCCGCACACACAAGCGCGTCTCTTCGAAGGACCTGAACGGCAGCGCCAAGAAGGCAAAGGACATGGCGGAACTTCAACCGGGCGACGTGATGTACGATCAGATTAGGAACAAGAGCGGCGAGAATCTGGCCTCGATCAAGCCATCTGATGACTATTATCTCAGCCTGCAGCAACGGGAGGACAAACCACAAACTTCTGAGCTCCCGCAGCGCAAAGTCGCACGGAGGAACAGCGAGCTGACTTCGGGGCGCCGCGTGGGCGAAGGCTGGAGTCGAAGCAAGATTCGATTCGCGCCGTTGAATGTACCTCTCCAGCGACGACTGCAAACACTGCTCGTTCTTCTTCATACGCTATCGATCGTTGGAGGCCTTGCTCTCTTTTTCATGCTATGCGGCATACCAATCCTGTGGCCTCTGCTAGTCCCTTATCTCCTATACTGCCTCCTCTCGAGAGTGTCGATAGACGGCAAGCTCTCACAACGATCTGACTGGCTCCGTTCGAGCAGGATCTGGTCTCTTTTCGGCTCATATTTTCCAGCCCGCCTGCACCGAAGTCAGCCACTCGAACCGAATCGCAAGTACATTTTTGGCTACCATCCTCACGGCATCATTAGCCACGGTGCATTTGCAGCGTTTGCAACAGAAGCTCTCGGTTTCAGCCAGCTGTTTCCGGGGATCACGAACACACTCTTGACTCTTGACTCCAACTTCCGTATACCACTTTACCGTGACTATGCTCTACGCATGGGATTGGCATCCGTCAGCAGAGAGAGCTGTGAGAATATACTGTCCAATGGAGGGCCGAACGGCGAAGGCATGGGGAGAGCTATCACGATTGTCGTCGGTGGAGCTCGTGAGTCGCTAGATGCGAAGCCGTATACCCTGCGTCTGGTGCTCAAAAGGAGGAAAGGCTTCGTGAAGCTCGCGATTAGGACGGGTGCTGATTTGGTCCCTGTTCTGGCTTTCGGCGAGAACGACCTATACGATCAATTTGATGCGAGCAGTCATCCATACGTGCACAAGGCGCAGCTGCTCGTCAAGAAATTCATGGGTTTCACGGTAAGCTCATCCTGTCCTATGCCTTTCCACGTTGCTAACTACCTCGCAGGTGCCATTGTTCCACGCGCGTGGAGTTTTCAATTATGATGTGGGCATGATGCCATACCGCAGACCAATCAACGTGGTTGTTGGCAAACCTATACCAATAATTCAGTCCAAGACTCCCGATCCTGCCTACGTGGACGAGATACACTCAAAGTACGTCGATGAGCTGGTCAGGATATGGGAAGACTGGAAAGATACCTTTGCCAGAAGCAGACAAGGCGAGCTAGAAATTGTAGAGTAGCACGCCGGCGGAGGAGTACATGTATGTTCTTAATGGCCGCAAGTCGAGAGCTCAGTTTGCATATTTGGGCGACGGCGTACAGGTACGTGGGATCAAGCGACAGACATCCATCAGCAGTGTAGTCAACCTTCGAGCTCATCACTTCACCTGCTTGGCGCGGCTAGGAAAATGTAACCTTTTTACTCGTGAGATTCTTCACCATGTCATCAAACTCTTCCCGCTTGCGTTTCCGCTCTGCTGCTGAAGCATCGGCTTCGTGCTTGTCGGAATTCTCCTGCTCGGCCAATGTGTCTTCGATCGTATGTGGTTTCCAGGAACGAATCGTGCCGTCGCCGTGGGAAGAGACCAGCTCAACGTGATGATCACGCCAAGCCAGCGAAGTTGTCCGATTTTTCGGATTTCTCGGATTGGCGTCTTGCAGCGACCCTGGCAAGCCTCTCACACGAAGTCGTTTTTCTTGGGCGCCAGTGTGCAGATCAAATGCTAATATCTCTTTCGGATTGGGATAGAAGACAATTTCTCTCCCAGGCGGCGACAGATGGCTGGGCGCGATGACAGGAGCCAAGGCAGTCGTACTCGAGTTCTTGAGCCCAGGCCCAAAGTTGACGAGCGTATTGGCGCCAGACTGCATATTCCACACTCTCATTCGCTCGTCCTGGCCATTAGAAAGAAGATGAGTCCCATCAGCAATCCAGGCTAAGCCATTGACAGCACCATTGTGCGCTCTGCCTTTCTCGCGGCGACGAGCGCCCAATCCCCTGCCATCGTAACCAGATATGCCAACGCTGTCTTCAAGATCCAATACACCAAGGCTGCTCGCACTGCGACGAACATCCCAAAGTCGAACGACGCCGTCCGTTGCTCCAGAAGCAAGTACATTTTCGTCCTTCGGATGCCAGGCAACCGATAAGACCGAGCCGCTGTGACCCGACAGAGAATGCGTTGCTGACCCTGACTTGAGATCAATCAATCGCACAGCGGGATGCTGAGACGCGCATGCAACGAGGAGGTGGGAGGCAATGCTAGATGTCGCATGCGCATACACGATTGAGCCCAGTTCGAATGATGCCTGTGAGCACGCATCACGTTCAGTAATTATAGCTTGTACGCACACAACGGTGCGACCTTGGTCATGTTGTATATGCCGGAATTCTTACCGACGCTTCGAGGGTCTCAGAAGAGAAGAGTTTCAAGGTGCCATCGTAGCCGCCAGTCAGGAAAGCCAGAGAATCAAACGGGTAGAATGAAATATGCGTGACTCCAAGACTCTCGGTTGTTGACGTACGTGGGGAGACCGCCAAAGGCACGTAGGTGGTGGTACGATCTTCATCGAAGGAGCTCTCTCCTGCTTCAAGGTCCCAGATGGCAACGGATGAGTCTGCTCCACCAGAGACGAGATATCGGCCCTCAAAGCGATCTACCGCAATGGTGCTCACTCCAGCAGCATGTGCGAGACCTCGAGTCTTGGAATCATCGTTACTCTCGCGCCTTTCGGGTGCCCGAAGCGCAAAGTTGTCGGGGCTTGGCTGCAAAGCTTTCAGCAGACGGTTGTTCTGGGCCTGAATAAGAACTTCTGGGCTGATCGAGGCTAGCTGACGATTGAGCAGAAAAGAATTCATGAACGCCTCTCAGACTGTCCGGGAGAGTGCTGATTCGACTCAACGATCGAAAACACGCGTGAAGTCAAGACGCTGCTGGTTCTGCGCGGTGATCATATTCTGGAGCTTGGAGAGGAGAAGACAACGAGGTGGACGCGCTGATGTTGAGTTTCCGACGGGAGCTTCCGCGATTCTCCTTTTGCTGGAACGTCACTGCTGCAACCAACGGACAGACATTCAACACGATGCGCTTATGAGAGGAATGGGACATTGGCAGCTGAGACAGATATGCAAGCGATGAAACTCGAAAGATATATCAAATGCGGCTTCCACACAGTCAAAGCAGGACGATAATATTGTACCCGACGCCGAGCAACACGCGAGCTCGAATGAACACCGAAGGCGCACGAGTTGAGCAAAGTGAAGAGAAGAGTCGCCACAAGGAGCAAAGACGGTCGCATCAAAGATGAACATCGATTTGGAACGAATCCAAGGACGACATCACTGTGGCGCACGAGCCTGCTTGCACCAAGGAGACGCTCTCTCAAGCTTGAAGCGTCACCCGCACGTATAGAGTTATGCCTACGACGACTCTGAGTCTTCTCAATGGTCATAGTTCTTGAATCGGACTCGCATGCGTCCAGCGGATCGGCTGCTGCATCCATGAGAGTCGAAAGAGGGGGGTTGTGCTGGTTCTCAAGAGTGCATGTGCCACTGAATGACTGGACCAGCGCAGTTGCGACGCAGAACACCGCCGTCTCGGGCGTCTCGGGCTCGTGGAACACAACATCGAGGCTGGTCTAAGCCAGCCTAGTGCGCGGCGTATTGTCTGCTCCAAGTTGCATAATGCAGGGAATGGACTCGTGCAGCTTAACATGCTTAAGACTAATGGTAGGTGCGCACCAAGACCATTCAACCGCGGGCTCATCGCCACTTCCAGTCCCGCACCAAGAGGCGCTTTTCAGCAATTGGCTTGGATTCAGCCGGGATCAATCCGCGCACCATCAGCAAGTGGTACTAAACAAGCACGTTTTGGCCAGGACTAGCCCTTTTCGTTGCACCATTGGACCGCCACGATCTGGATTGCAGGTGAGGCCTCGAGATCATTGTATTCACCTCAGAGCGAGCGATAGACGCGGAGATGTGCGTGTGCGTCACCCGTGGTGATCCACGTTTGACCAAAGGCTCTGGACAAGTTGGTCCCTCGAGATCACAACTTGGCCGGTATCTTCATGTCAATTCCCAGGCATTGATATATCTTGGGCATCAATGATGAGAATAGGCTGGAGCTTGGACCTATGACTTGCTCGTTGAAGATGGTGCATGCGCGAGTCTTTCAAACGAGATTTCACTTGCTGTACAGCCCACGACGTTCGGCATAACATTCAAGCCGAGCCTTCAATTTCTCAACCACACGAACGATACGTTCCGCTTCCCATCTGTCGAAACGCATATCGCATGACCACCGGACCTCAGTGCGAGATAACGTATGGTCTAGCGGGCCGAAGAGCCGGAACACGCATTCATCCGGGAATGAGTCGACACGACTGAATTCAAATGCAAAGTATCTGGTGCATGACAGCCTCGCACGTGGAGACGGGACTCAAGCTGGTATTGTGCACGTGGGTCTAGCCCCGATCTAAGCCAGTGGTCCATTCACAGGCTGAATAAAATCATCGCATCCTCAAGGCCGATACATTTCAGCCGCCGCTGAATAACAATACTTCGTCAATAATCGCTTCTACTCCATCATGCTTTCGCTCGCTGCACTACGTCCTTTTAAGCTCGGAGGCTAAAGCGGTCGCGAGTCGGCTAAATGGTTTTACCCGGGGCAGTTTGGGGGCACATCACGCAACCGAACTCCATGTGAACTAACTACCTTCCTGCACGAGAATCTGGAGATGCGGGATAGGTCCCGCAAGACGTGCCACATGGCTGGATTTACAGTAGTCCCTTTGCAAGTACCGCACCGAAATTGGGTAGGCGAATCACAGTCCATTCTGTATATTGCATTTTGGTTTGGTCTACTGCCCAGACTCGTGCGGCTGGCGAGGCGCTCCTGCGTGCTCGCGCCTCTTACCGATGTATTTGCATGCACCATGTACCGCGGTATACAGACCGGGTAATTTGGATGAATGTCTTTTTGTATCACGAGAGCTCATATAGCCCTGTCTCTGCCCATGAGCTTGGCTTTGGTTTAACAAGGAGCAGCTTGTCTTTGGCCGAGAAGGGACGCACAACTTTCGACTCGAGACCTCACGCTTTGAACGACTCTTTACCCTCGACAGTCGATTCAGTCCACCGCAATCATGGACCGGCCAACAAAAGGCACATTCCGTTTGGCGGAGCGTGAGTTCCCACAAGTGACCTGGTACAAGGACCCTGGTCTGCGAAGAAACTACATCTGCTTGATGTTCGTCGTTTTGACGAGTGCTACCAATGGATTCGATGGAAGTATGGTAAACGGGCTGCAGTCACTCGAGGTCTGGCAGGAGTGTAAGCGAATCTACATCCCGCAAGATCGCTTTTGCTGACTGAGACATCACAGATTTCGGCCACCCTCGAGGCTCTCTACTAGGCTTGTTCGCCTGCATCATGTCTGTCGGCTCTCTCGTTGCACTTCCAATAGTTCCGTACATCGCAGATATGCTCGGCAGACGATGGGGTATCATAATTGGTTGTGTGATAATGCTTCTTGGAGTCGTCCTTCAAAGCATCAGTATCAACTTCAGAAGTGAGTGTCCCCATTTACCAGTGAATTTCGATAAAGCTGACCTTCTCCAGTGTTCATTGCAGCTCGATTCTTCCTTGGATTTGGTGTGGCCATCGCTCACGGTGCTTCTCCATTACTCATAACAGAACTTGTTCATCCTCAGCACCGTGCTATTTTCACTACGATTTACAACACGACTTGGTACGCGGGCTCAATCGTCGCAGCTTGGGCAACATATGGAACCTGGCACATCGATAACAACTGGTCATGGAGGATCCCATCCATCCTACAGGCCGCACCCTCCGTCCTTCAGCTTTGTTTCGTGTGGTTTGTACCCGAATCGCCCCGTTTTCTTATTTCCAAAGGCAAGGTCGAACAAGCACATCAGGTCTTGGCCAACGTTCATGCAAACGGCAACACCGAGGACGAAGTCGTGCTCCTAGAGATGCAGGAGATTAAAGATACGATTGAGCTTGAGAAGTCCCTTGAGGGCAACAGCTGGGTGCAGTTCATCAAGACCAAGGGTAACCGCCGCAGGCTTCTCATTCTGCTTTCTCTAGGTAAGGGATCTGACCACCATGTATCCTATCGTGCCAACAGCCTCTGACATCATTTAGGTCTCTTCAGCCAGTGGAGTGGCAACGGGCTAGCATCCTACTACCTCAACTTGGTCCTCAATCAGATCGGGATTACTGATGGCGACACTCAACTTGTCATCAATGGATGCCTGCAGATCATGAACTTCATCGTCGCCGTCGGACAGTGTTTTGTCGTGGACCGGGTCGGCCGTCGCACCTTGTTCTTGATCTCCACAGCAGGCATGCTTTGCGCATTCATTGTTTGGACCGCATGCGCTGGTGAATTCGCAAAGACAGGAGTCCAAGCGCAAGGTGAGTGCTGCAGGCGCCACAAAGTTTTCGATCTGTTGCTAACGTGCTTGCCAGGAAACGCTGTCATCGCCATGATCTATGTCTATTACCTCTTCTACAATCTGGCCTGGTCTGGAATGCTCGTCGGTTATGGTGCAGAGATTCTGCCTTATAATCTTCGTGCCAAGGGACTTACGTTGATGTTCTTGATGGTGGACATCGCTCTGTTCTTCAATCAATATGTCAATCCGATCGCATTGGACGCTCTCGACTGGAAGTACTATATCGTGTATTGTTGCTGGCTTGCCTTCGAACTTGGTATAGTGTGTAAGTACCCTGGAGAACCAGCTCACAAAATCTGTGTCGCGGCTGACAAGTTACGTAGACTTCTTCTACATCGAGACGAGATACACGCCGCTCGAAGAAATTGCGAAGCATTTCGATGGAGCGGAAGCCGTTGTGGGCGGTGCAGCCGCCAGCGAGAAGGTCCGCGTCATCACCGCCGAGGAATCTGCCTACGGAAAAGGCCCCTACGAGGTGGAGCACAGAGAATTGTGATTGCGATGTATGTCGATATACGTGGTACTATCAAACACGCAGATTTGATTTGCAATCGCGCTTCCCTTCGTGGGATGCTCTTTCCACAAGTTCACCTGTTGGGTTCCTTCCTTTCCTTTCGTTTTTACGAACCTCACGTCACGCACTTTGCCTCCCTTCCTTTTCATCTCCACCTCAATTCACGCAACCACGCATTTTCTTCTGAACACGCAAACACACGACGGTACTCCAGCATCATGGTGAGCTACCGAATCTCCCTCCCTCAATGTGAGAGTAACACGTCGCTGACGGCTTGCAGGCACCCAAGGCACAATGCAACGCGCAAAAGCTGGCCCAAGTGGTCGCATGGATCCAAAAGTCGCGCACCGTATTCAGCATCAAAGAGCTTGAGAAGGAGCTTCCGAAGGTAGCAGGCGTGAGCTCAATGCAGGTTAAAGGTGAGCGGCGATACCATCTGGCTGGGAAATGCATGCAGCTGACTATCCCCATCAGACTACCTCCAAGCCCTGCAAGATGACAACAAGATCAGCTGCGAGAAAATTGGCTCTGGAAACTGGTACTTCTCATTCCCTTCTCAAGCCAAGAGGGAGGCCGACACCAGCCTTGAGAAGGCGCAGGCCAGTCACGAGCAGCTTGGTGCAGTCGTGAAAGAGCTCCGACACAAGCTCGCAGAGAGAGCAGCACAGTTGGAGCAGGAGGAGACAATGCTTGACAGTGGCGAAGACAGTCGCGAGGAGATCACGCATCAGAAAGTGGTACTTGACGCTGAGGTGAGCTCTCTACGCAAGGAGCTTGCAGCGTACAGTGACAGCGATCCCGCTGAGTCCCAGCGAAAGGAGGCCGAGATCCACAGTCTCCACCAGGACGCCGAGCGGTGTACGGACGACATCTATGCACTTGAGGGATGGGTCAGCAAGCGCGGCATGGGCGAAGCGCTGACATTCTATCACATGAGCTTCTATGGTGATGAGTGGAGCACCGAGGATTACGAGTTCACGGCGCTGGCACATTCCAGTGAGGGTTGAGGTGTGAGCAGATGGTGATGAGAGGTGATTCCAGTGTGTTCGGGAGGATACATCTACAGCGAGAGGGAGCATTGAGCCTGTGGAACTGCTCAGGCATACCCAGTTCATTGCTGCAGCCCGTTCTGTTTGCTGCATATGCGTATCTTGCTTTGCTGATTGAGCCAAACGCGTCGCGTTGTTCGCGTTCCACTTTTACTTTCAGATGCCTGAACTTTACTTCCCCTCAATTGACACTTCGCTTCGTTGAACAGCACAACGAGAATTCCGCATCTTGCTCACATCATGGCGTCTCCTCGTGATCAACATTCCTCTGGCATTGCTGAGACCTGTGCCAAGTGCAACGAATCTGGAATCACTCTGAAAAAGTGCGCAAAGTGCAAGTCAGCGCTATACTGCAACCGAGAATGCCAAACCGCACATTGGAAGACACACAAGAAAGACTGCAGTCGTCTCGCCAGTGCGTCTGCGCCAGCTTCAGCACCATCGTCTGCCTCTCGTGTCACCACTGGCTTCGGTGCTATCAGTAACAACACCTTCTTGCATGGACGACCTGAGAAAGAGGTCTACAAAGTCCTAGTTGACATGCTGCGCATCCGCCAAGAAGACACATACACATTCCAAGGCGACACCATGTCTGGCACCATCTACGATGGAGAATCTTCATCCGAGCCGGCGTTCCGTCAAATGATCGACCGAGCAAAGCGCAAGCAGGGCTTCTTACCACCATGGTGGACCGACGCCAAGCTGGAGGAGTGCATTCGTCTGAATCGACAAGCGTTGCAGTGTGCTCAAGAGAAGTCGGACATTCAGGAAAGCTGGGGCGACAATATGATGCCGATGAAGTTGCGAATGCTCGGCGAAGAGATCTATGGCAACACACCAGGCACTGCACCAGGCCAGGGCCAGTCAATGCTTGCTTTACAGACCATGCTGGAAGGAGGTGGATCTGGGATGGCTTCTAGTCACCTCGATTTGAGTGGGTCGAGGAGAGCTTGACAGTTGTGGGGTTGAGAAGTGTCGACCATCTCGGGCAGGAGATGCATTGGGTTGTGTATGGGTGTAAACGTCGGGTTTCGCACATGCACGTAACGTAGGCTGTTGCTACTCCACGGAATGGTCGAGAGACGGGAAAGAAAAGCAGTGTCGGCAGCCTTGTGGAAGATCGATCCATTGTGAAGGGGAAAGCTTTCGTCGTTGTTTTCCTGTTCCAGTCCTCACTTCTCTCCAGTCTGAGTTCCAATATCCTGCTTCGCGTGCTTCCCTCCCTCGTTCTCCAAGACTAGTAGTGTGCCAGCAAATGCCACGGCGATGCCAGTAGCAGCCATCATGCCCACTCCTGCGACATTCGGCCTGAACATACCTCGGCTCAGACTGTTCATCGTGCCGAAGTATCTCGCCGTACCATGTCCAATTGTGAGGCTGCCCACGCCAACCAAAGTGCCTGCTGCGAGCTTCGTCCGGCTATCTTCGAGGTGCAGCAACGTTGGTGAGATGACTGCGAACGCTTCCACCTTCTCTAATGCGACTCCAAGTGCAATGAAGCCCAGTCCCGTGCGTGCCCATGCAAGAAAAGTACGCTCTGCGGCGAGCAAGTCGCGGGCCACAGACCCAGAGTTCTTGAGCTCGGTTGGGCGAAGGAGAGATGCCAATCGACGAAACATCTTGCAATGCTTGGGAACTCTGCGGGCGAAGGACCGTTTTGCGAGCTTATGTCAGGACTAGAGCTCTACGCACAGCAGTTATACGTCGAATCGGCGACATGATGGATCATTGTTGAGTGGATGATAGTAGTGGGAGTGGGAGTGGATGTGTTTCGAGGTTCGAGGTCCGAGGTTTCTGTGGCCCGTGCTCGCCTGCATGACAACAGCCGGAGGTAGCAATCGAATGCAGCTCCAAGTCCCGCTTCCTTTCACATATGCCAGCCAGACTTTGTTCTCTCAGCATTCTGAGTGGACGCTTCGTAATCACCAAGTTTACAAGCATCCGGAAGATGTCAGCCATGGCCGGCAAGTCACCTCGCCCGCAGGATTTCGTCGACTTCCTGAATGCTTCCCCAACTCGTATGTACCACCACGTCCACATCCAGATGTAGCTTCGCAGCTTAGAATTGGTATAGCGTTCCATGCTGTGCGGTCATCCAAGCAACGTCTCGAGAAAGCGGGCTTCAAGGCGATCAAGGTAGGCCATCAAGGTGATTCAGCAATGATCACGCCGGCAGTACAACTGACAGCTTGCTAGGAACGAGACTCTTGGAACCACACGCTTCAACCCGGCGGCAAATATTACCTCACTCGCAATGCTAGCACGATCGTCGCATTTACGATTGGCCATAAATGGAAGCCCGGCAATCCTGTGGCCATGGTCGGCGCACATACTGATTCTCCCTGTCTCCGAATAAAGCCTGTCTCCAAGCGCTCGGCCGATGGCTTTCTCCAGGTCGGTGTCGAGCTATATGGCGGTGGAATGTGGCACACTTGGTTTGACCGAGACCTTGGCGCCGCGGGCAGAGTCATGGTGAAGAGCAAGGACGGCGTCGTGGAGCAGCGACTGGTCAGAATCAACAAGCCAGTCTGCCGGATACCCAACCTCGCGGTTCACTTTGGACAGCCATTCGAGCCATACAACAAAGAGACTCAGCTATTTCCGGTGCTTGGTCTCGTCACAGCGGAACTGAACAGACAGGGAAAGTCTGCAGAACAGGTGAAAAAGGAAGAAGCGGAGAAGGAGAAGGAGGCCAGCTTCCAGCCCCTAAAGTCGGTCACTCAGCGACACCACCCGTATCTCGTGTCACTCATAGCTCAAGAAGCTGGCTGCGATATGGACGATGTAGTGGACTTTGAGCTGGTACTCTACGACACCCAGCCCGCTTGCCTGGGAGGCCTCAACGACGAGTTCGTCTACTCGGCACGATTGGACAACTTGGGCATGACCTACTGCGCCGTCGAGGGTATCATACAGTCTGTGGCGGACGAAACTGCTCTGAGAGGGGACTCGACAATCCGCCTCATCGCGTGCTTTGACAATGAAGAGGTTGGCTCCACATCAGCGCAGGGCGCCGATAGCAACATGTTGCCCTCTGTCATTCGCCGGCTCTCGTGCCTTCCATCTTCGTTCGATGACAGCGAGAAGAGTTACGAGAAAGTGAATGGTGAGGTCGACAACAGCACCGCCTACGAACAGACTCTCTCCACCAGCTTCCTGATCAGCGCTGATATGGCTCACTCGGTCAACCCGAATTACGGGGTCAGTTACGAGTCTGAGCATAGGCCGCACATGAACGAGGGCACAGTCATCAAGATCAATGCCAACGTCCGGTACGCGACCACATCGCCAGGAATCGTTTTGCTGCAAGAATGTGCTAGGCGAGCCAAGGCCACATCATGGCAGGTACCAGAAGCGAAGACCAAGGAAGGCGGCGTGCCGCTGCAGCTCTTCGTCGTGAGAAATGACTTCCGCTGTGGCAGCACCATCGGCCCAATGCTCAGTGCAGCACTCGGCACACGGACGATCGATGTTGGCAATGCACAGCTTTCTATGCATTCGATTCGCGAGACTGGCGGTGCATACGATCCGGAGCATGGCGTCAATCTCTTCGACAGCTTCTTCGAGCACTATGGCGAGTTGGAGAGCAAGATTCTGGTTGACTGACTAGATGATCGTGGGAAGTACAAATTGTAGGAAGCGGCTGCGTCAAAATATCGACTGGCGACCGCGCATGCCCTGACGACGAGACGAAAAAGGGGCCATATGGAAGGAATGAAGACGGTACTAGCGTAAATTTTTGCGCTTCGCCAGGTCGAACTTGAACGATTTGGAGCAACGGATTGATTTCGCCTACGAATTAGTCGGCTGAAGTGTTCCACTGCCTACGCACAGACTCGTATTCCACAGCGTCTCAGCTCTTCGCGCATAGACCGGTGAACAAAGTTTCACAGCAGAGAGGCTTGTTTGTACTGACATAGGCCTGTAACGTTGCCGCACAGCCCCCGTGGACTGTTCTTGAGACTGAAGTTTCTTGAGTGTGTACTGAGACACTCTTTAGATAACGCCTCTTTCCTGGCCACTGGGCCCTAGTTTCTGGCACCATCATGAGTATGTCTCCCGCGCAGGAGAGCTACGAACTATGCAGCCCAACCATACGACTTCCCTCTGGGAACCCACCCAACGTCATAACCGCACCATTACTGAGTCAATCTGAAGTGCAAGTTCACAAGGATCAATCACCACCTCAGGCGCCAATTGATAATGTTCCCAGTATAACCGCGGAGCTCGAGAACGACTGCCATGAAACCCAGAATGACGCCGCAGACCTTCGCCTAAGCAATGACACCATTGATGCAGATTCTATCCGCAAAGAGGGCACAACGGACAGCAGTACACGGCGAGAAGGATCTAGTCAGTTCCGTCGATCAATTTTCCGCGCCTGGACCCCCGAACTTGCAGCGTGTGCGCTTAGTCTCGCGTGCCTGGCTTCAATCGTCGGCGTGCTTCGCGCAGAGAACGGCAAGCCACTCGATCAATGGCATCTACTTGTGCCCGCCAATGCGGTGGTTTCGTTCATCGCGACACTGGCCAAGTCGTCGTTTCTTCTGGCTCTCACCGAAGTCATCAGTCAGCTGAAATGGCAGCATTTTGAGCGTCGACCGCAACCCATCTGGGACTTTGAATTATTCGATGCGGCGAGTCGTGGGCCTTGGGGTTCTTGCGTGCTTCTTCTACGACAGCATCGGCATGCTCTCCTCGGCTCCTCGGCAGCATTCATTGTTTTAGCAGCTCTGCTTGTGGATCCCTTCGTCCAACTATCAATCAGGTTTCCGAGCAAGGACTTTCCTGTAGACACTACGGCCGCTGCGTTTTCAATATCCAATACGTACGATCCCAATGCGCGGAATACAACACCTCGTATGTACTATGACAGCCGTGAGTATACAGATCTGCCCCCGGTCCTTTTCTCTCTGCTTACGGCTTGTTTTAGCAGGCGGAACATACCTTGGGATGCAAGCCGCGGTCTTAGAAGGCTTCTACGACCACCCTTTCGAATCACCTGTCTCGTGCCCAACTAGCAATTGCACGTTCCGCGATGTCTCAACTTTGGGAATTTGTAGCAGCTGCCAGAACATTTCAGCATTCATCAACTTAGTCAATTGCTCGATTGCGGACCACCAAACCTACACGTGCTTGTACACCATGCCCAGCGGGACGATTCTCGGGGCTCAGATCAGCTTCGACGGCATTTGGTCGCAATACGGGCAGACACTGTGGAACTCGAGCGCGACTACGAATTTCCTCTCAGGAGGAGGCGGCGGCTATTCGTGGAACTACGCCCTCAACAGCTCCGCTGTCATTGCTTCATTTGACGCTATCCAGCTGATATCCAATGGCACTGCATTTGAAGACCTGGGCCAGCCTGTTACTGATGGCCTTGCGTCTGCAAGCTATCTGCCGCGTCCGATCGCATGGTCGTGCCAATTCTCTTACTGCACGAAAATGCAATCCTCCATCACGGTCGTTAATGGCACAGTCGACAGAGGGCGGGTGGAAGAGATTCCGCTTTTGTGGTCTGGCAACTCACTTGACAACGGCCGACCCAAGATCGGCAACGGAACCCAACAACAGGAGTTGGTTTCCATGCACAGCCTGTGGGAATTGAAGCCATCACCAGGGCATGCAAGGGAGAGTATTACCTCTTATTGGGTAAATCGAGTCGATGGAAATGCACTCGGGTTATATTTGCAATGCCTTTTCTCCACCGGATACATGAATACGACTACAAGCAGTCAATACTCCGACGTGTATGAGAACTCGGCGTGCATGGCGCCGGACATGGGAGAGCAACTCTCGAAAACCCGCGACATCCTTCGGCTCATTTCGAACATCTCCTCGAGCATGAGTGAGGTCATGAGAGTGACAAACTGCACTGCACATCCGGGGCAGAGCTACGTGTGGAAGAGTTACATTGACGTCCGCTGGGCTTGGCTTGCACTTCCGATCACTCTGGCCTTCCTGAGTACGGTACTACTTTTGCTGACCATGTGGAACACTGGACGCAGTCGAACGCCGATATGGAAGAGTTCTGCCCTTGCTGCGCTGTACTACCGCGGTGATGGCTGGCAGGATGCGGCATTACACACGGCCTCACGTGTACAGCTCGAGAAGGAAGCCAAGAAGACCAGTATTCAGCTAAGCAAGGTAGAAGGCCATGTGTTGATGGAATGTCATTGATCTGTGGACGTGACCACATAGCGCTGGAGATGCACGAGATGTTCTGCGCTTCCAGATCGTTGTTATAGCAGTAGGAGATGAAGACGATGCGACATGACGCGCCAAATGCAATAGTGACTATGCAGACGCACAGAGTGGACCATGTGAAAGTACTCGAAAGCCTCTCGTCTTGTGTCTCGCGAGGTCTGCGATCGGAGCAGACGTCCAGTCGACCTGGTGTTCCGGAGCCTCGATGGGCTGGTCATTTCGTCGAACATGCTTGAGTGAGCCTTAGATTCCAAGCTCGAACAGTAGTAGCGAGAAGAAGTGATCCTCATCAGTCGAATCTAAGGGGTTAATGCTCTTCTTTTGGTATCTGGATATACACCCGCGCAGCGAATCTGCCCGACAAGAAAACAACCAAGCACTTGCGCCTTCTCTTCCGTCATCATTACAAGTAATTACTTCTGAACTTTAGTCTTCGAATTTGATTCCCTTCGGAGTGAGATCAATAGCGCCACCTCGATATGCCCCTGTCAGAAGAAGTCAGTCTCAGTCTCAAAACGAAAATCTCCCAGACATCGGGTTGAAGCCTGATCCAGCACAAAAGTCCCAAAGATCATCTTTGAAACCAAAGGCATTGCCACCGGTTGGTGGTGGAGAAAACGCATCAAGACGCGGAGACAACAGCCCGGCGTACTCGTCCTCGAGGCGACTTCGTTGATTACGCGCCTGGGTCTGACGGTTGCGGGTTGTTTCATTCTTACCTCTCTTCTTCTTATTCTTCTCCTTTGTGAATCCCTTGCCCTTGGTGACCACCAAATCTTGGTATGCTCGGTCCGCATAGTCATATGAGACGTATTCGTTGCTAGCAAAGCGCGGATCCACGTACTGATTTGCGGGTATGCGAGAAAACGGTACCTGTTTCTTCTTGCCGTCGACATCCTTGGCCGGCGTGTTCTGTTGAGGAAGCATCTTCAGTCTGTCAGGATGCATTCCACCGTTGCCTTCTTCCGCGGGTGTTTCTGCGGCAGAGTCGGCTTCGAGAGTCGCTGAAGACAGAGAGCCTTCCTTCTTTCCCTCTGTCCGGTCGATCTGTACGTGTGCCGATTTTGTCCCGCTTTCAGGCTTGCCCTTCTTCGCGCCCTGCTCTTTCTTCTTCTCCTTGGCTTTCTCCTTGGCCATCTCCTTCTTTGCTTTCTCCTTTATGGGTTTGGGTGCCGGCTCGGGTTCTGATTCGGAGTCGCTGCTGCTACTGTCGGATTCGCTATCACTGCTATCACTCGAGGAATCAGAGCTGGAGTCGGAATCTGAACTTGACGATTCCTCGTCAGAGCTGATGGAGGAGTCGCTGTCGGAGGAGTCGCTGTCGGAAGGAGATGAAACGGGCTGAGTCTTGGTTCGCTTCGCCGGTCTTGCATCGCTGTCGTCGGAGGCGGAGCTATCGTCGGAGCTGCTGTCGCTATCGTTGCCATCTTTCATAGCCTCGTCGGAGCCGGCGGAGGCACTGTCGTCAGACGAGGAAGAGGGAGGAGTCAAGACGCGCTTGCGCTTCTGACCGGCTTTGGCTTCGCTAGCAGAAGAACTGCCGCTGCTGCTACTGCTGTCGCTGTCTGAGCCACTTTTCTCGTCGGAGTCATCGTCGCTGGTCTCTTCGGCTTCAACATCGACCAATGCTCCCTCCACTTCGTCCTCTTCCGGCTCGGAGTCGGAATCGTCGCTATCACTTCCGCTATCGCTCGAACTGCTGTCGTCGGAACCATCATTCGGAGTCGGCTGGTAGTTTTGCATCAAAGAAACACCAGTGCTGCTGTCGGCGGGTTTGGGAAGGCCCTTCTTCGAGGCATCTTTCTGGAGGCTGGCCACGGTCTTGGAGTATCCCAACTCGCCAAGGAAGGTCGATATTTGCGCAAGAACGTCATTCAGCTTCGGTGCTGGGGTATCGTGCGGCCAGAGATCCTTGGGTACTTCTTGGTCCGCCATGTTGGTGTGTTGTGTGTTTCGAATTATGTATTCGCAAGTAGCGTCGTGGTGGCTGTCATGGTTCTTGCAGCCCTGGAAAAAATTGAATGGAGCCATTCGGCAAACCTTCCCGTTGGCGTCATCGAGCTTCCGAGTTCTCGGCTCCTGCGAGCGTCACAGCAGAGCGAAGCATCGCGCTCCGCTCGCGAGGTACACGTTCTTATTCCTGTTTTCCAAGGTTGTACCGCCTACCACTGCCCATTATTCTCCCACTGCTCATCCCGAGAGCACTACAGCTCTCATTCTCATAACCAGCCACGACCAGCAGCCGGAGTCACGCTCCCCCAAAATAGCTGTCGCGATGGCCAGGCAGGAGGCCATGATCAAAGAGACGATTCGCGCCATGAAGCTTGCAATGAAGCGGCGACCCAGCGACAGCGACAGCGACGGTGAATTACGACACCGCACCAATCGCGGTAACAAGCTGAAGCGCGGCGCATATGCCGTACATCAAGATCAACTGGACACCACCGGTGGCTTGGCCTACAAGAAGGTGAGAACGCACAGTCGCTCACCGTGAGCACACATGAAACTGACCTCGTTGCCGTACAGAGGGTGAATCATGCGGGCTATTCACGCTACACCATATCCACGAATCCACCACTTCTGGACGACGATGGCGATGTCTACTCACCCACCGAATCCGACCACGAAGCAGAACGCTATGGCGAACCAGCTCGAGATGACCCTTTCGCCGATGTGCAGCTGGAACGTCTGCTTCGCCCACTGACCTCTCCTGCAGAGCTGGCGAATCACCCCAGCCTCAGCATTCCATACAAGAGCAAAGCACTAACGGAAATGGCGGAAGAGTCTCTGCAGATGCTGAGGAGAGAACGAGCGAGCCTGTGGAAAGCGAAGCGATTGCTGCAGAGACTGAGAGGAGATGCGGATTGGGTGAATTGTGAGACATTTGAAACGGACTACGATCAATCACTGTTACCCGATTCGGATCAAGCAAGCATTGATGATCGAAGCGCGGTGCCCAGCATTATAACAGATCAGCCGATGCTAGAGCTGGAGGCGCCGCCCATGCAGCATTTGGACAATGGTGCGAGCGAAAGCGACGATCCCTTGGATCCTGTGAAGAGAGGCCCAGCGGAGCAGCATGCTGGGGAGGCAATGGAGGGCGTAGAAAGAGCGGATATGGCTGTGAATGAGGAGTCTGGGGTGTTTCAAGGGCAACGGCATGGAGAGCCCGAGGCGGTCACGAACGAGCGTGCTGAGGCGGGAGCTGCCGATGGGGAGACATCCATGTTGCCCGCTGAGGACGGCGTTCCTCCTGATGCTGATGAATCTGATGAACAACCAGGAGGCATTTTGGCACGGGCCCCGAATCCAATGATTGCCGACCTCGCAGAGCGCGAACCAAACTCGGAGACGGCATCCCAGTCCAACGGTGGTAGTACCCACGCGATGATGACGAGGAGAAGAGCGAGGTCTCCCGCTGAGCGGAGCGACCGAACTCCATCACCATCTGGCAGTGACTCGACTTCGATACCCGCCGTTCACCCTTGGTTTGTGGCCCCTTCAAATTGCCTTGCAGACCGCGACCTTGGACTTCCCGCGCACGAAGCAGATGAGACGCGTAAGCTTTTGTTCTCGTATGTACAGAAGCAAGAGCAGATTGTACGATCACTCGAATCGCTTCATGCAGGATTGCAAAAAGCTGACCGGCTCCGCCACGACGTCTACCGAAACTGCAAGGCGGAAGAACATATTGTGCCTGACGGCAAGGGCAACATGGTGACAGATATGAGTGATGGAGAAGACTGGTACGATGTATCAGACTGGAACATGCAACCCTGGGAAGTGTTGGAGAAAGGCAAAGACGAGGTGGAAGATGTAGAGGAAGAGCGAGGAAGGAGGCCTGGGCGTGGGAGGAGAGTCAACAGGATGTGAGTGAACATCCTGGTCGGTAAACAGAACGACTTCTTCACCAGCATATCCACTACTGGCGTTGTTCAAGGTACTAACGAGCACAGATGATCTCCTGCTGCGTTGTTTTTGCGACCCGCGCGCCTCCTGTTCGGCTGCAGCTACATTACTTGACAAGCCATCTACATGTTGAGGCGTGGCCACGCTGCTGTTCGCAGCCATGTTCATTGATGCAGACGAAGGGCTGCGAAAAGATGAGCTGGAGTATGTAGTCGGCAACCCCCAGAAGTCAAATGCCGAACCTTGGTCATCGCTCCCAGGCCGCACCTGCCGACCTCAGCTTCTACCACGCATCTCACACAATGACCAATACAGTTCCATTTGCGCAATATCTATTTCGTCGTCTCCACCAAGCAAATTGCCACTCTGTCCATGGCGTCCCGGGAGATTTCATGCTTCGGGCCTTGGATCATTTGAACTTGAAAGGTCAGAAAGCACAAAATGTTCCCCGCTGGATTGGCAACGCAAACGAATTATGTGCTGGCTACGCCGCCGATGGCTATGCAAGGGCAGCTGCTCTGGCTCGGCGGAACATGATCTCTGGTCCTAAGGTGGGTGCAATTTTCACCACTTATGGCGTTGGAGAGCTGTCCGCCATCAATGCCATTGCTGGCAGCTGTGCGGAGAGTGTCCCGGTCGTCCACCTCGTCGGCACGCCATCGAGAGCGCAGTGGAGAAACTCACCGGGTGCATGCATCCATCACACTCTGGGCGACGGACGATTATATGTATACGCAGAGATGGCCAAACAGATCACCTGTGCACAGGCGGATCTCTCGTGCGACGACATTGGTGAGGCGGCAGAAAGGTACGACTCTGTTCTCAGAGACTGCATTCGTCAGAGCAAGCCTGTATACGTCAACGTCCCCAGCGATGTGCTCACAGCACCAGTCCCCGCAAAGTGGCTAGAGCGGTGTATCAAAATGGACAACTTTGAACAAAATCTGGTTGAGGAAGATCGAGTCGCTTCAATTATCCTTGACAGATTGAAATCGGCGGACCGTCCGTTAATCATTGCCGACGGCCTTGCCTACCAATGGAACATGGGCGACGAAGTGAACGAGTTGGTAAAACTCACAAGCATACCTGCAACCTGCTTTTCTGCTGGAAAGGGCCTTGTCGACGAGTCTCTTCCATCTTGGATCCGACCACTTGGCAGTCCAACGGAATATAGCGAATCGACTGATCTGGCTCTGCTCTTTGGGCCTCTCCTGAGTGACACAAACACGGCTGCTTGGACCGCTATTCCCGACCTGACCGTCAGCGTATCTTTCAACTTAGACACGGTCGCCATCGGAAGCAAATCCCACGCTGTCAGAGGAAGATCTGTACTCCATAAGTTGATCACGAAATTGCGTACCGATAACTTCGCAAAGCAAGTAGACTTGGCTCCTCTCGTGTCGAACTCAGGGACCTTGTCCAGTCCTGCGACCTCGTCGTCTTTGATCGGACAAGATCAATTCTGGTCACGCGTGTCTTGGTGGCTTAGATCTGACGATACCATCCTCCTCGCAAACGGTACACCACTCATTGGCGGTCGAGACATGCACCTTCCAGATCGAGTCCAAGTCATAGCCTCGGGTATCTGGTGCAGTATTGGACACATGCTCCCTGCTGCACAAGGCGTTGCAGCAGCTAAGCGCGACCACGCGATTCCGGGACGAACTATCCTGTTCGAAGGAGACGGCAGTTTTCAGGTCACTTGTCAGTCGATATCGGACATTGTACGATACAAGCTGGACGTCACTATTTTCATATGCAATAACGCGGGATACACTTATGAGAGGTTGTTACATGGCTTCGATGCTGAGTACAACGATGTACCTGCATGGCGATACGTTGATGCGGCGAGGTTAATGGGCGGTGCTCACGATGATGCTGAGTATGGAATCACCTCGCGACGTGTGCAAACCTGGGATGAGTTGGAGGAGACTTTGATGGATTGCGAGGTAGCAAATGGGCGAGGTTTGAAGCTGATTGATATCACGATGGGCCCTGGAGACGTTCCACGGGCGGCGAGAGCGGGTCTGAAGAAAGCAGGCGACGCATTGAGAGCTGCGTAGAGAAGCCGGTCAGCGTCGAAAATGCTCCACGAGTTGCAAGTGGAAAAGTGTCTGTAATTGTGCACTGTGTAAGACTCCATCACTAATGCCGGCGCTGTTATCGGTCAATCACTCGCTGCGAACACGCTCAAGTTTCTCATCCAAGTTTTCCACCCCATATCGTACCGCTCCTTTGTCCATCGACTTCTCGTTTCCCAACGCGCTCTCAGACGCGGAACCAGAGAGTGCAACAACATCGGTCGTCTTGAATTTTCTCGCTGAAACCTTGGCCTCGAAAAGGACATCGAGCTCGGCATAGGTACGGCCCTTGGGTCTAGAATGCAGTCAGTATACGGAGTCAAGATTGAGCATAGCAGAAGAAGATAGACGTACTCTGGCAATCTGAAAAAGGTCCAAAGCGCGCACAAAGCGCAAGCGCCTCCCCAGAAGAACCCTGCCTTCGCCCCCCAATTCCAAGAGTCAGGATTGAGCATGTGTGGTGTGAGAATGTTTGCGACAATTCCGGTAATGTTGTAAAGATTCCTTGCAAGGACGACAGTCTTGGTGCGAAGACGGGTCGAGGGGAGCTCAGCGATGAGTGAATAACACACAGGGCCCACAGTCGCATCGTAGACGAAGGTGTAAATCAACATCATGGCTGCTACACCCCATGCCGCACCAGATGATTTGGCAATACCAAGGAATCCGATGATCAGGAGGACGAGAGACATGAGAATCTGGCCCCAGAAATACAGAGTGCGGCGGCCAAACGAGCCCATAAGGAACCACGAAAGCAATGTACCAACGGCTCCGAGAGCGTATAGACCAAGGGACATCGAGAACGCGTGCGAAGTGTCCAGACCAGCTTGCGTGAAGAAGTAGGTTGAGAAACCGATCATGGAGCTTGCGCCGCAGAAAGTCTGAATGGCCCAGACGAATGTTACGATCTCCGTGCGGCGGAGATTCACGCCCTTGAAGCAGTCCAAATATGTGGCACCAGCGAGGTGTTCCTTTTCCAGCTCGTTTGTGTAGATCATCATGGCGATCGTGGCATCTGGGTTGAAGTCGACCTGATTGCGGGAGGTGAGGCGCAATAGTTGCTTCTTCGCATCTTCATTGCGACCTTTTCGGACAAGCCACCTGCAAAGGGTGTTAGAAGTTGAGATGGTGTGCGAGTATCCTTCCGACTTCTTACCAAGGGCTTTCTGGAGCCAACGCGATGCCAACGATCAAAGGCACCGGCCAGATCCATTGCAAGGCATACGGCAACCTGAAACCGATTTCGCCAGTCTTGTTGCTAACACCTTTCAACACAGCTGAAGAGAGGAATTGTCCGAGCACCCAGCATAGGTTGACATAGGTGGTGAGGTAAGGGCGAAGCGCTACGGGACAAACTTCGGATGCATATGTCGTAGTCAGTGTCTGGAAGGTACCCCAAGGAAGGCCGCAAAGAATCTGTATAAGTTACACGTAAGTCGAGGTCTTGTTTTGTCAGAGTGATTGGGTCCATACCTCGCCGACCAAAAGCATGGGCAGATTCTGAGCGAAGAATAGCAGGAATATGCAGCAGGTCAGCATCGCTAGAGCGCCAACCATCGTCTTCTTGTAACCAAATCGTTCAGTGACGATACCAGTAACAAAAAGACCAAGAATTTCGCCAACGAGTGCGCCATTTGACAGTCCAGACTGCCATGCCGCCGAGATTCCATAAGATCCATCGCTTTGCAGATCGCCAAAATACCTCTGAAATGACGGTAGGGCGTATAAAGAGTTGATGAGGACAATATCGAAGCCTTCCATGACGATACAGGTGGAGAGGAGGACCGACCAACCGACCGCCTTGGGGTATGTCTTTAGGCCTTGAAGAAGGGTCATGGATGTCTCGCTAGCCGTGGCCTTCGCGGCCTCCTCAGCTGTAGCGGCATCGACGTCTGGCAGCCGGCCAGCATCTTGAACGGTGATGCTTGCTCGTCTCTGGGTAGAGACCGATGCACCTCGTGCCGGGAGTGTGTTGGTCGACATGTCGTGAGAAGCACAGTCCTGCGTCAAGATTGATGCTGGTGTTCCAAAGGATGTGTGTTGTTGGAAAAAGCTCACAGTCGCTTGAACAATGGAAGTTGTGATATCGGGATATCATGGAGGTTTATATGCTCATTTGGATCTGTGTTGAATGTGTCGATGTAGATGGCCATGTGGAAGTCCACGTGAAAGAGCGACCTCGTCGACTGTGCCGGTCCGAACTCAGACCAATCGGGGCTCGTAGAAGAGCATTGAGTGGCGCACGGCATTGGAGTGGTCGTCTGCTAGACGCAGTCCACTCTACGTACATGATCTTGTCTAGGCCGTTCACGGACAGTAACTCCTTCCATGCAGAGAAAGCTGGAGACAAGGCGGAGAGAAGGTTGGAGCTTGCGCAGCTCAAGATCTGGAGAGATCTCGTCGGCCCGAGATTTGACCAATCGGCGCGGTGGATGCGGCGGCTTCTGACGGGCTGCACAAGAGATCGAGTTCTCCGGTCTTGTGATCTTGTCTGTTCCTGTTCCTCTCGTTCCACATCACGAATCCATGATCAACAGCTTCGGTCCGAGATCTGACCAATCAGCACAGCATGCGGCCTCTTTATCGGTCTGGGGAGCCTTCATCGCAAGTATGCAGAGGTGTTACTTTGCAATGCGCCTGCGGCAGTATGAACCTATATGACTGAAGGGACAGCCACATTTGCGCATTCACGGCATCTCCGCACTTATTCACACTCCCTCACTTTGGAAACACTCTACATCAAAATGACTATAGCCGAGCACCCTTGGTGGAAAGATGCAACAGTCTATCAGATCTACCCGGCGTCATTCCAGGACTCCAATGGCGACGGAATTGGTGACTTGCGTGGTATCATCAATCGGCTGGAGTACATCAAGTCCATAGGCGTCGATGTTATCTGGGTCTGTCCAATGTACCAGAGTCCACAGATAGACATGGGGTACGATATCTCGGACTACCAAGCTGTACATGATGCATACGGCACAGTGGCAGACATGGAGGAATTGATATCAAAGGTCCATCGGCTGGGCATGCGAATCATTCTTGACTTAGTCGTCAACCATACTTCTGACCAGCATGAATGGTGATATTCATTCGTCCTGTACCTACTTGCTTGAAGCTAATGAAGTTTCGCAGGTTCAAGCAGTCACGATCTTCGAAGTCCAACCCGAAGCGTGATTGGTACATCTGGAAGCCAGCCAAGCATGATGAGTCCGGCAACAGAAGGCCACCGAATAACTGGCGATCCAATTTCGGCGGCAGTGCATGGCAGTGGGACGAGCATACGCAAGAGTACTATCTCCATCTCTTCTGCCCGGAACAACCAGACTTGAACTGGGTCAGTACAATCTGCATCAATCCAAGGTCATTGCTAATTCGACTACGTTCTACAGGACAACAAAGAGACTCGTCAGGCCATTTACGAGAACGCGATGATCTTCTGGCTAGAGAAAGGTTGCGATGGCTTCCGCGTGGACACAGTCAATATGTACAGCAAAGATCCGGCCTTCCCAGACGCACCGATTATCGATCCTGAGGCCGAGTGGCAAGAGGCGGGTCTGGTATACTGCAACGGTCCTGGCATGAACGAATATCTCTCGGAGATGAATTCAATACTAAGTCGGTACGACGCTATGACCGTTGGTGAGTGTCCTTTCACGCCAAATCAAAACACAGTCCTTGGCTACGTCGGCGCATCCAAGAAGCGTTTGAATATGGTCTTTCAGTTCGACGTTGTGGATGTTGGACAGGGCAAGGTCTTCAAGTATCAGACGACGCCTTTTGCGTACAGCCTATGCGACTTGAAAGATGCCATCTCGCGTACACAAGGATTGATAAGCGGAAGCGATGCATGGACGACTTCTTTTGTCGAAAATCACGATCAAGCACGATGCGTTTCACGATTTGGAAACGATAGCCCTGAGTGGCGGGAGCGGTCTGCGAAGATGCTAGCCCTGCTCTTTGCCTCGTTATCAGGGACTCTCTTCATCTATCAAGGACAAGAGATTGGCATGATCAATATGCCCTGTGACTGGCCCATCGAGGAGTACAAAGACGTAGATTCGATAAATTTCTACGACATGGTCGCTCAGCGTTGCAGCAATGATGGAGAAGAGTTACTCAAAGCGAGGGCGGCGCTTCAACATCTTGCCCGCGACAATGCGCGGACGCCAATGCAATGGGACGCTTCGCGGAACGGCGGCTTCACCGACAATGCGCAGCCGTGGATGCGCACCAACACTTCCACTGCCGAGATCAATGTGGAGCAGCAAAATTCCACCAAAGACTCCGTCCTAGGCTTCTGGAAGCAGATGCTGGCAACTCGAAAGGCATCCAGTGACATGCTGATCCACGGTCAATTCGAGCTCGTTGACCATGGCAACAAGAGGGTCTTCTCCTACTTCAAGCACGGTAAAACTGGAAGCGCTCTGATTATGTGTAACTTTTCGTCAGCTCCGGTCGAAGTTCCCAGCATAGCATCGGACAAGGATAGAGTCATTCTCTTTCACAACCTGCCCGGCCCTCCAGATGAAAGCGTGCTGGCACCTTGGGAAGGCCGCATTTATGCATTGTAGTGATAGAAATAGAGATAGAGATGAAGATAGAGTAGAACTTTAAGCAGATGTTCTATCGTTCCTGTTCCTGCATCAGCAGCAAGATTTGCTTGCAGGACCCGGTCTTCGTTGCCCATTGGCGAATCAGCCACGTGCCATTGCCCCACTCGTCAACGACATCTAATGTCCGTGAGGCACTTCAACTCCTTCGCATCATACTCCGAGGTCCATGGAGGGCAAGAAACGACGACACCTCGCGTGCAAAGCTTGCAGCTCACGGAAAGTAAGATGCAATGGCCAACAACGTTGCCAGCAATGCGAGCATCTCAACTTGCTATGCGAATATCCAGCCCGATTGCCACGAAAGATCAAACAGAAGTCTCCAGCGAGGAAGATCAAGTCTCCTGGCGTGATCCGAGAGCTTGCAGCGGCGCCTTGGACTCAGCAATATGACGACACTTGCACTGCAGAAGAGAGGACCAATGACGAGAATGAGACCTTCTTTCTGTCTTTGCTACCTGACTTTCAGACATTTGTGCTTCCATTCCATCCGGTTATAACAATGCGGGAAGCACGCAATGCTATTGCGACAATGACCGAAGACAGCGAGGCTAAAGCATTCGTCTACGGGCTCGTAGCAATCACATTGAACCTGACGCATTCTCTGAGAAGTCAAACGACTACGGAGAAATCGTACATTGAACATTGGGTATCAAAGGCTTTGCATACCCTCCAGCCGGTTCAGCATCAAGACGACATAACGGTTCGTAGGGTCGCCACATTGCAATTTGTCCACGTATGCCTGATGGGTCTTGGTCGTCATGGCATTGCTTTCTACTACCTGCGTCAGTCAACGACCATGCTGGAAATACTTGGAGTCAGAGATGCAGAGACTATGAGCCAACTTTCGCTCTCCGAACGCGCTCAGCGTCAACGACTCTATTGGGTTGTCTTTGTACGTCATGGGCATACGTGAAACCTTTGATAAATGAAACACTGGTTGACTGTCTCCAGGTTCATGAACGCTTCTATGCTATCACATGTCAGCGTCCCATTGTGCTGGCTCCCCTGACGACGACGATGATCGAGACAGATGCGGACATCCCAACCGCCATCACGGACGGATTCGAGCAGATTGTACGCCTGTTCATGCACATTGACGAAGACATGCTGTCCAAATGGTTTGCAACGTTCGACAGCGAACAGATCATCGAGCCAGCCTGGATAATTGAGAAGAACAGACGACTCGATGCAGAGACTGCGAGTAGTGGCGAGGAGATCGCTGGACTGTCTAGTATGCAGCAGGCGGATCTCATCATCACCAAGCACTGGTTGAGGATGCTGGTCTGGCAAATGGCCATCTCGAAGTGCCTGCTTTCTTCTGATCGATCCGAGCACTCCATGTCATTGCTCTTTCCTGTTGATGTATCTGGACAGCTGAGAGCTCTCATCGCCAACATGACAAAGGACGCAATCGAGGTGCACGGCTCTGGCATCCAACAAAAGTTGTTTGAGCTTACGGATACAATTGCTAGTGTTGTCTTAACAGTGCCTGCTACCTCACCAGATGAAAAGCGACAGCGAATGGATGACTTCAGGTTCCTTTTTGAATTTTGGAAATCTCTACCACGACCGAATTCAGTGCAGAGAGATATTCTTGAGAGCAAGTTCCGCAGGCTTATTGAAGTCGGGCTGTGATTACAATACTATAGAGTATCAACTTCGCACAGCTTTGAATCTTATCATACCTCTCGTTCACTCGCTTCCGTTTCTGTCCAGCCGACAAGATGTCTGGCTTCGAAGTCATACGCTTGAATCGCTGTCTTCCGAAGAGCTATCGTCGCTGGGGTACGGACATGCTTGCTCTCTAAGCCTAGCATGTGTTTCTCCAGCGGTCTCCTGCCTAGCCTTCGGTCTTGGTGGCGTGACTGCGATAATTTCTGGAGCGTTCAGAGCACCTGGACCGGGCTTCTCATCGACTTCTTCCTCATCTAAGATCTTGCCAGGACCATCGACGACGTCGATCTCCACTTCCGAATCATCCGATTCTTCATCTTCCACCACATCGTCGCTATCGTAAAAGACGCTGTTCGCCTTGTCTTCGTCCGCGGTACTATAATCATCGTCTCTTACCACCTCTTCATCTGCGGCTTCCATTTTGACTGGGAGGTGTTTTTGTCCAATGAGAGGATCGTGGCGACGAGGCGCTCGCGTTCCGTCCGATTCGCTTCGCTGGCGCTGTAATCGTCGTCGTTGTGCATTTAATCGTGCTATCTCGGCATAATCATCATGCATGACAGCATCAAGCATGTTTTCCCGATTGACAATGGCGTTGTAGTTGTCCCGTGCCATTTGAGCATTGCCTCCGGTGCCTTCGTACGCCTCTCTCCAACGCTCTTTATCTGTACGGCCACCAAGCCTTGCGGCCTGTTTTGGGCGCGGAAGCGTGACGGTGACGTTGGGCGCTTCTTCTTCTTCTCTGGCTGGCGATTGTCCACTCTCAGGTTTGACATCGCCTTCAAGCGCAGCGTCACTCTCAGTACCCGGAATTTCCTCAGGTTCAGCGCCAGCCTTGACTTGAGCTTTGTCCTCAGGCGCAGCATCAAGTGAGTGGTGAATGTTTACACTGGCCTCAGATTCGGGACTACCCTCGAGTTCGGTACCACCCTCACCGGTACCACTCTCGAGCTCAGCACTGCCCTCAGTTGCAGCTTCACTCTCAAGCTGTGCGTCAACCTCAGCTTGAGGATCGCTCTCCGGTGTCATGGCAGTCACCTGGTTCCTAGGCAGGCGCACAAAAGCGGTACGAATGTCGGGGAGCTTCTGACGTCGCTGTGGCTTGGGAAAACTCTGGTATCGTGGTTTCCGCTTCAAAAGCACAGCTTTGCGACCACGCACAGCGCCTGAGGATCGCTGGCAAGGGCCGAGCGCCTTGGCGATCTTTCCTGAATCCCAGCATTCTCGCACACCCTTGAGAATTATCGCATCCTCCTCTGCAGTCCAAGAGGGTGCGGTAGCAGCGGCGATGGCTCGCGCGGTCTTCTGTGGGTCGCTGCTTTGTAGGCTTGGTGTACTTTTGAATGAATTTGATTTGGCTTGATTTGGAGACTTCACTTGCTGCGCAGACGGTGGAGGAACGTCTGCTTCCACTTTGCGACGCTTTGCCGTGCCATCGGGCTCCTTGACCTCGTCACTGTCCAATGCTCTTTTCTTTGAGTCGACTTGTTCGAGGTGAATGTACAGCTTCACTCCAACTTTCCGTGCGTCCGCGTCGAACATTTCACCGATAATGTCCGTCTGCAGATATTCCTCGCCGAAAGGTCCTTTGAGCCGGCCGAAGCACATGCCTTTGGCAGCTTGGTCGCCATACTTCTGGCGGAAGCGCTGTTCGGTCGCGACAATGAGATCGCCAATGGTCTGTTCCAGCTTAATTGGGGCCGCGATGACTTTCAGAGGGTCAGGAGAGCTTTGCGGTGCGGAGGAGAGCGGCGTGAGCGGTGTGTTGGTGGAGAAGACGGCGCTGGGCCGCTCTGGTGGCATAACATAGACCGCGAACGGCATTTTGGCGACGATGAGGCAGTAAGGCAGTTGAGCAGTCGGAGGTGGTGGCGTGAAAATCACCCGTCGACGCCAAAGTGCCACGAGGCGCACGCGTCGAAAGTGGAGGTCCCTTAGCGTGAAAGCTAGAATGCTGGACCCCTGTCACACTGCACGGCCGACTCGAGGCTGGGTGACAATAATCGTTGCCCCAATTCGACGTGGAAGGCTTCGACAGATCAATCGCACGGAGCGTGTCCACCTCTCTACACTAGAAGTGAGTCCTCACAATGAGATCACTTCTCCTAGTCTACTTCATCGGTTGCACATTGCGAAAAGTCTTTGCTTACGACGTGGATGGCTTAGTGCTCGTAACTGCCTCGAGCGCTAGTTCTAAAGGGCAACAACGACCAATGTCACTGAGCCTTGGGTCCAAGCTTTTCGGGTTCTGCAGGGCAGCGCAGGGCAGGTGCGATCAAAAATTCCACAGCACTGAGGCATTGAAAGACTTCGACTCGTGTCGCAACAAATATTTATTCGCAGCCATGGCAGAACCAACCACACGACTCCATCTGGGCAATCTGCCCTATGTCGCGCAGAGAAACGACATTGAGGATTTCTTCGCCAATAATAATGTGGCTATGTGTGTGGTGCGAATCGATTTGTCTTTTGCCATACTGACCATCTTGTTAGCAAGAAAGTTGACATAACCACGGACCCTTTGACTGGTCGCAACCCGAGCTACTGCTTTGTCGACTTCCACAGCGAAGATGATGCGGCACGGGCGATGCAGGATCTGCAGGGCATGGAAATCCGCGGCCGTTCAGTCCGAATCAATCCCAAGACAGAGCGCACGACGGGAGTGCGATATCCAGCCAAGGTCTGGGATCGCGATTGGAGCCGGAAAGAGGACTCCTCAATGCACGTCAGAGAGCACACCCCTTCGTTCGAACGTCGGAATCGAGCCGATGCTCCATCTCATTCCAGCGTTTCTGAGAACGAGAAAAGACGTATCTGGGTCGGCGGCTTGCCGAACATGGTCAACCAGAACTCGCTCGATGCTGAAATGCGCGACTTGTTTGGAAAATTCCATGTCGAGTCTGTCAGCAAGCTGATCACGCCAGCCGCATCCCAGAACGCGACCTCAGGATCTCATTCATTTTGTTTCGTCGACCTGGCAAGTGCTCTGGAGGCGCAGGAAGCCATCGAATCCCTCAATGGGAAACAGAACCCGTATGGCGGCATCTACGTGATACGGCTGTCACAGCGCCGCGCTCCAAACCCCAGCACGACCACGATTCCTGAGAGGGAGCAGGAGACTGCGAGTTCCCGAGTCTTCGTTGGCAACCTGCCATTCTTTGACGACCAAGCTGTTTTGGACAATGAAATCCGTCACTTCTTCCAGGCATTCGCGGTGCAGAGCGTTACCAAGCTATTCAAGCCCTCCAGGGCGGAAGAAGGTGGAAACCACCATTTCTGTTTTGTCGAGCTTGCATCGGCCCAGGAGGCCCAAAAGGCCATCGAAGCACTCGGCAACACATCTACTCAGGACGGAGCAGCGTACACAGTCCGGATGGCGCGACCACCGCCAGCCAACGTGACGAATGGTACGAACGGAGGCCACGCAAGGAATGAGCAGAGAAAGCCTCAAGGAGCACCGCGAGATTTCGGAGCGAGCTGGAGGCGCAAAGATTGAGGATGCCTGTGCTGAAGAACTGGACCTCTCCGAAGTGCCATACAAGCCTCGCGGGGCGACGCCGGTTCGTCGGGCAGCGACGTATTCAGCAGCAGCTTGCACCGCCCATCATCTGCCTATCTGATGGATGTACGGTCTGCACAGAGTAGCTTCCATGTCCATGGTCTGGGCCATGGGCAGCCAGCAGATCACCATTCGGCTCATGTACGACATTACCTCTGTGGACTATGCACAACGTCCTCTGCATGACCGCTCTACAGGACCGCTCGTTCGCCTGATCTCGAGCCGACTCTTCCGTAAGGAAATGGGAGTGGCTAGCATACCCTCAAAATTGATCAGGTAGCGTGAGAAATTGGAAATAGCGTCGACCCGTCGTCTGCATCAGCAAGCGCAGTGCACGTCAAGCTCCAGAATGAATCATGTATCCCTCGACTCCTAGGACTCTTCGAATCGCTTGTCACAATTCCGGACCTCTCTTGCTCCTCACGAGTCTCATCAAGATCCCAACCGCCACAATCTAAGTCTTCCTTCTTTCTCTCTCCATCCTCTGCCTCATCTGATCCGCCAAGACCTTTTGCTGCAAATAATCAGACATCAGATCGCCAAGGAAAACTTGTAGTTGATGACGCCAATGAGGCACGACCAGTGTTCTGCCGCATCCAACACGATCCAGACAAGCAGCGGCGCAATCTCGACTGGAGACTGTGAAAAATGGTATATCTTCTTTATTCGTAGACGAGTCGGTGTTGCCGATCACAAATCCCATAGTGTCCACCCCAGCAATCTCCTCGGCTATCAGATCGTTCTTCAGCGCCTTGGTGAAAGTATGGATAAATGATTTACAGGCTGTGTAAACGGCCAAGTAAGGCACGCCCAGTAATCCTCCGGTCGAACCGCAGTTCAAAATCAAACTTGCTGCGTTCTCCTTGAGTAGCGGGAAAACAGCTTTGGTAAGATGAGTTGTGAAGCGCATATTCATGTTCATGGTGGTATCGATGTCGGCATGGGAGAGCTGCCACACGGTAGCGAATTGAGGGCTCATGGTCTGGCCGCCGACATTGTTGATCAGAATTTTCAGTGGTCCCGGAAGACTCTGAGCCTTTTGCACCACGGCCAGATATGCATTGTCAGCTTTTGAGGCATCAGCGATTACAAAGTCGATTTCTGCATGTGGATGTTGTGCTTGTAGATCCCGGACTCGATCACGCAGCTTGGCTTCGTTGCGACCATGCAGGAGAACATTGAAGCCACGTGCAAGCAACTCCTGCGCGAAGCCATAGCCAATCCCATCCGACGAGCCTGTGATCTCTCAGGATATCAGCGCACATTCTCAAAAATTCAGTGCTATCCTACCAGTGCCCATGAGGCCTTTCCGCCACCATTGCGGTATCGAGCTAGTTCTGAAGGGTGTAACAGCACATAAGCAGCTTTGATCAACTTTAGTGCGAAGTGAGCGATGACAGCGACACCGATCCAAAAGCATGCAGAGTAGAAAAGCATTTTCGCCATCCAAAGACTGGGGTTGAACAGTGGTGGCTGATCCTTGATTTGACTTTGCCGCAGGAAACGACTTTGGTCTCGGTGTGAATGAAAAACTCCAAGTCCCCAAAGCCCCAAAGGCAATGGTAGAAGCTGCCTGTTTGGACTCAGCTCGTGTTGCGCTCGCGCTCGAGCATGATGTGTCAGCAAGATTTGGTCGGAATCGGGACTCGGAAGGAGCGAGATAAGTTTTCAGCTCGCTTCTGTTCGTGGCCATTCTTGATGCTGAACGATTCGCACATGCGTATGTAGAGCAACAGTAAAAGTCCGGATCACTGGAAAGAAGGTCTTCTGGAATGACCTCACAGTCCGTCACGCTTTGCAAGCAAACAATATCTCCATCTGTACAGTCAGTCGTGTACACATTAACGCTACTAACATCTGAATGTGCCTATCTCAGACGGCGTCGCACATCGCCAGCTGCATGCCTTCCTCAAGAATGGCAGGACTGTTTCCTGCGTGAGCTCAGCTTGAGACGGGTACCCATTGTACCAGTACTCCACCCATTCGCCTCTTGCAATCACGAAAAGCTTGCCACATGTTGAGCAATGCTGATTGCCAAAGTCCAGGCCGGACGCAGCACAGTGAAGTGCTGATCTGATACGAGTTGGCAATTCGAGTGGGATGTCATCGAGGCTGAAATGTTTCTGTATCGTACGTGTGGCGAGCTCGAACAATGAGGGAGCAGCGTTGCCCGAGGTATCGCCATGTGAGAGCTCGATCGGTTGTGATATCAAAGCGGCAGTGTCAAACGACTCTTCTCTCCTACCGAACGGACTGCCATCGATGTCCAAATATCGCACAGGGGATGATGCCAAATAGATCAGCTCTTCTCGACAAACGCTTGGCTCCGCGCCCGCTTGTGCCGCCTCTTGGAGATGTTGATTCCTCAACCTTCGGCCCAATTTCAGTCGAAGCTCCAATTCCACCCGCTTGTCCAGAATTCCTTCCTCGGAGCAAATGCTCGAAAGTAGGTGGTAGTATGACTCAGGATCCCCGCAACGGCCAAGCTCCTCTTTAGCGATGTTTGCAAGATCTATCTTGCTTAGATTGGACGAGCCGGTGATCACTGTCGGCTCCACCAAAGGGTTTGGTCGTATGTTGACCGTAGATGGGCCATTGCGGCAGTTCAGCACATCCAAAAGCTCCCAGGGTAAGTACTGTAACCGGTTACCAGAAACATTGAGCTCTTTCAGTCTGGGTAGCCTAGCAACAGATGATGGCAGCTCCGTGAGCTCGTTACTTCGGAGACTAAGTACTGTGATGTTTTCGAGACGGCACAGCTCAGCTGGGAGGGACGATAGAGCATTCTTGGCCAGGAATAGTTTGATGGAGGGCGTCAATGAAACGAACTCTGTCTCTGATGGTGGTTGGGTCAGGTCGGTATGAGTTTGACGAATGAGTTGATGCAGCGGTCTTAGCGTCGATGAAGACAACTCCGTCAAACCAATATCGGATAAGTCAACAGCCTCATTACCGTCCTCCACGCAATTCTCGATTATGGCGCGTGCCATCGTCTCGGGTGCCGGAGCCGCTCTTTCGGTAGTCACCTCTCCGGCGCTGTCCCCGACATGCAGTCGCTCGACGCCGGACGACGGCAAACTGCCTACACTGTCCTCGCTGCCATCACTGCCCATCCACACGCCACTGTCCACATTCCTAAATGCCTCCCTGTTGGCCATGTCCTCTCTCAGGCTGCGCTCCGACTTCCGGCCAAGGGTGTACCAAGGACCTCTGACCATCCGCTTCCGTTTTGGCCTCTCATATCCGGTGACATCTTCGGCGCCAGAAGTATCGTCGGAGAACAACGGGTCGCTGCTGTTGTTATCGGTCTCGTAGAGCTGTCTCTTGCGACTAAATGGTGCCGACGCGGCGTTGTTCAATGCTGATGCTGGTAGAAGGGGAGGTGAAGATGGTGGATCGAAGGATGCTTCTGGGAACAATGGCGGTGACGATGGCAGAGCCATCATCGCCGGGGTTGAGGTGTTCACTCCAGCGAACACTGGCATGATAAGAAGGAGAGAGAGATGGACCGTGGACGCTGTTGACGTGTGACACGCGACGCGCCGCCAAGGCCGAGGTAGGTTGACACTAAGATAATCCTTGTCCATCCCATCCCTGTTCCCATGTGGCAGCCCCGATCCGCCTGTGGTGCTACATACCGTCCACATTGTTGCCTCTGTGTCCTACAGAGATGATGACCTACCACATCACCATCAGTCACAGTCGACGAGCATGGGGAAGAGATCGGTGGATGTCGCTGGGCTGGACGGCGGGACTGATGGCTCCTCCAACGACAGTACTACACGACCGACATCGAGCTCCCACGGTGTTCGTACAGACGCTCCGCTATTGACCTGGACTTTAAGTCCGCGAGATATCCCAGACTCTGCGAAGAAGATATACTGCGTCCTGCGCGGCCACAAACCTGGTTTCTATTTTGACTGGTATGGCTCAGCTGGCGCCGACGAGCAAGTTCGTGGATTCCGAGACAACCTCTTTGTCTCTTTCCCAAGGTAAGTCTTTACTGTTCATGTGTGTCAGGTACTTTAATCATTGAACTGCTTCAGAAGCAAAAAGGGCTCAATCAAGTCCAGCGGAGTCGATTACACAATCCGAGAAGCGTTGAGCTACATGAATCATGACGCCACGAATTGCACTTACGGCTGTGGAAATAAATGTCCTGCGAAGAGCCGAGTCCAGGGTTGCAACACTATCAAGAATTCTGATGTGGAGGTCGAGCCTGACTTCAGTACCACACTCGCAATCGAGCCAGACGCGAAGACCCGCTCATTCACTGGACAGGACCAGGTACCGACCTCTCCAGGAACACCACTACCAATGCGCGAACCGAGAAAGCGTGGGTTTTGTCGCCGCTGTCAGAAAGTGTCCACTGGAGAGCGTGTGTGTCAGCCTTGTCGAACATCTGCCGATCTCGCTGAGCAAGTTCACGCCAGCGCAGAAGAGTTTGGACTGGTTCGCGAGCAGCGAGACGTCTTGGATTTAGTCGCACTGGGTGCAAACGTCTTCTTGACTGGTGCCGCCGGCACGGGCAAGTCGAGAGTTCTCGGCGCCGTCCTTTCGTATCTGAAAAAGGAAAAGCTGCAGGGCAGTGTCATTGCGCCTACAGGAATAGCGGCTTTAGCCGTCGGCGGCACTACAATTCACATGTACGCTGGGCTGTCGATCAAGTCGTCGCAAAGCTCTCTCGAAGTGCTTCGCCAAATTGCTCACGAGAAGAAGGTGTGGAAACGCTTCTCTACTACGGACGTACTGATAATCGACGAAATCAGTATGGTGGAAAGCGACTTGCTGACAAGGTTATCAACCATGATGGATGAGGCGCTGAGTCAAGGCCGAGAGTCGAACCCCTTTGGCGGAGTGCAGGTAATCATAACGGGTGATTTTCTTCAATTGCCTCCCGTTCTGCCATTCAAGACCTGCATCGATTGTGGCGATGATCTGGTAGAAGAAGCTGGGGGCGTCAAATCGTGCCAGAGGCATGGTCTGAAATCCGACGAAGACAGATGGGCATTCTGCAGTCCAGTTTGGGGCACATGCAACTTCGAGAATGTTTACCTCCGGCATGTGCATCGACAAGCAAACGCAGAGTTTGCCGACATCCTTCACAATATCCGAAAAGGCTCACCTCTGACGGAGCCTCAAGAAGCCGCACTCTTGTCACCTCTACGAGATGTGCCTTATGACCAGGCAGTGAAGCTCAGCCCTCTGAAGTGGCAAGTTGAAAAGATCAACGAGAGTCATCTGCGAGCCCTGCCAACCCAATCACATATGTACGAATGCGTTGACGACTTCTCCTGGCAGCTACACCACCCAGAGTATGCAGACAAGTCGCAGCGGGATGGCAAGTCCAAAGCACCATATGCATTGTTGAAAGAGCATCGTTACGAGAACAGTCTAGAGCTCAAAGAAGGCATGCGAGTTCTGCTACTCGCAAACCTCGACGTGTCTGCAGGACTGGTCAACGGTACTCAGGGACAAGTCATTGCATTCGAGGAGATGCGAGATGATCGCATGCCTCGAGCGAAATCGAAATCCTCCACAGATTCGTCCTCGAATGGCGAAGTACTTATCTCACACAAGAATCGACACTACGCCGCAGCACGCATCCGGGACTTCCGACACCGTGCTGCTGAAGATCCGTTCTGGCCAGTAGTCCAATTCGACAATGGTGTGAAGCGCACCATCTTCGCAGATTGCTCCATCACAGAGCTCGGCAAAGACGAACCGTACAGCTTGCTCAGTCGAACTCAGGTGCCATTGACCGCTGGTTACGCAATTAGTATCCACAAGAGTCAGGGGATGACTTTGGAGAATGTCGTGGTGAATCTCGACCAATGCTTTGCTCCTGGGCAAGCATACGTGGCGCTGTCTCGAGCAAAGACGTTGAGTGGCATCACGGTGCAGTCTATGCCACCTCCATCGATGCTCAAGCCGGATAGCACCGTCGAGGCGTTTATGGAAGCGACTTTCGGACGCATGTGAGTGGCAGGAACTTCTGGCCGTGATGGGAAACCCATTGACGGGATTGGCGCTTTAATCGTTGTTCTATCTGGTGCTCGTGCTCTTTCAGGGATTGATTGTCTGGGTTGGCGCAAAGCTTTTGCGTTGGAAGATACCCTTTTGTCGTTTGGTTACAAGATCGATTGTGCCTGCTGTTACAGTCAGCTAGCACCACTGCGACGTACATGTACCTAGTAATGGAATGAAATTGCTGAGGATGTTTACATTCATCGGTCGCTGCCAGCGAAAATGTTTAAATTATTAGACGCTTTGATGGATTCGCCAGAAATCGGGCGTGACTTGATTCTTGGTACGTCTGCAACGATAATGCGTCGCTGGGATTGTGTTGAATCTTTTCTTCAAGTACCGAAATGCGTCGCCGACGGGATGGTGAGCGATGTATGCACACAAGAGCAGCAATACTCATCATACATTTATACTATCACAAAAGAAGTCCATATGCGAAATTTCAACTCCATTCAAGCTGGTACACTACCCTCGTCGTCGCTGCCCAAAGCAGTAATTTTACCCTAAGCAAATTTACCCTGAGGCCTAAGATCCAGGCTAGCCGAGCCTCGGACGTGATTAGCTTCTGAAACGAACATGACAAGAGGGATCAAGCAAGGCCACCAATGCTTGGAAGCTCGATCTAGTTCACAGTGACGCCCAAAGGGTCATTTCATTCAATCATCTGCACATGACTCTACTCTAGCCTGTTACGCTCGAATGAACACAAGGCTGGTCACAGAATCTTCCATAATTGGTCCTTGCGTTCACGACTCCATTCCACGTTCACCCGAAGAACTCGCCATCAACCAGGAGCTCCCATGGCTTACCGGTATCCCAAACAGTCTGCATCAACTGTCTGGCTCGTCCGACATGTGCCATGCCCCAGCCTTCTACTGCTTTCAGTCGATCCATGAAGAGCATCCGCTGATCTTCACGAAGGGCCTCGCAGCCGGCGGTGAACATTGGAAACAGCAGACATGACTCAGCCGTGCTGCCTCGCCTGACCTTCTCAAGCGACTCGATGACGTTTTGCACCTGCTTCTGCACTTCAGGATCTGACGATGGAAGAGCCAGTACACGTCTGGAAAGATGGATGAGGCCTGCCCAGTGGTACGCTTCGTTGGTGGCGTAGATCTCGTCGGCGTCCTTCTCATCCTTGGCATCCGATTGAGGTTGGTTCGGATCGGTGTGCATACAACCGCGGAATACAGTGTTCGCGCTCGCATTCAAACGCTTCTTCAACTCTTCAGCTTGTTGCCTGATCTCGAAAGTGGGCTGCCATCCTGCTTTGATCTGATTTGTGACCGGATCAATCCGCTGATTATCGCAGGATGCCGACAGTTCGGCGACCTGAGCAAGCAGTGCGATGCATCGACCTGAGAAGCCGAAGAAGCAGTCAATCTGGTATATTTCCTCATTGTCTCGATTCACAAGCCAAAGTCCTCCACCGTCCTCGAGATAAGCTCCAAACAGAGGCTGCTCGTGGCGGTTAGACAGTGAGCCTAGGACATCCTATATGTGTGGTTAGTTTTTGATTGTCAGAGTTGGATTGAATACTGCACTCCGCCCCCACAGGAAGTGACGACTGCTGTTTTCACTGCACAGTGTTGATATGGGAGACTGACCATGTACGCGAACCATCGTGAAAGGAAGAAGATGGCTTTGTCACGAGCCCCATCAGCCTGTTGGGCTAGGTGGTGTAGACCTCCTCTATCCACAATCATTTGTCGCGCGACTTGAAGGTGTTGTTGCCAGGGAATACGCACAGAGAACGTGTTGGGCGTTACAATCTCCAGAGAAGCGAGCATGATTGCAGTGGCCAGCGGCGCGAGCGAGGAAGGGTCGGTGGGATCAGTGACGCCGGGCGAACTAGGTTCATTGAGTGCTTGTCGTAGCGCTGGTAGCACATCAGCCATCCACCCGGCGATGCGATTTGCAGGTTCAGCATGGTCCAGAAGCTTTGCCCTGTGAGAAGCCGAGAAAGCGAGCAGTAAGTGTAGAAGATGAGTGTTTCGAACAGCCATCTGCGGAAGGACTCCTCGGAATGGATTCTCTATGCAGTCATGAGGTACCAAGATTCTTCCGGTGTGGTTGATGAAATGGTGAAAGTACAGAAGATTCATCGGATTGTTGACCAGCTCGGCCGGCAAAGGCTCGAGCCAACGTGGCAGCCTGATGGCTACTGGCTGGGCATAATATCCCCCTGGCTCAAATGCGATCTGCTTCGCGTCTATCTCGCCGCTCGAAGTGCTGACTTCCGATACGGCAGCGCTGGCACGACGTAGATCGGGTGATTTAGGTTGGATGACATTATTGTCGTCGTTATGTGGGACATCGATATCCGGGAAGCCATGGTCGTAACCATACGTACGATAGCCGTGACTTTCGTTCCGCGTGAACATGGGACGCTCGTTCTCGTCCGAAGGGTCAGAGAGAAGCGACTTCACCGAAAGCCTGCGAAGATCAGGTGGATCCTGGATATTCAGATTTGAAGGTTGTGGTGGATAGGGCGAGCCCGAATTGATGCTTGAGCCTGGAGTTGCCGGAGTATTCACGATGCTGCTGATACTATGCGACGTGAACGTCGATCCAGGCGACTGCTCCGAATGTGCCGGATATTGTGGCAAGGCAAATACTGGGCTATGGGCGGTCTTCAGCCGCTTTGCGCGGTGCTGAGGTGACCATCGAAAGTCGTCACCTGGAGGAGCAGAGGTTGGCGATCCACGCTCGGTCGATGATGGAGATTGTTGGGCGCTACCGTATGAGTAGTACGAGGTTTGTGCTGGTCCCGGTTGGTACTCTTGGGACAGAGGCCGTTGCTGAGCGAGTCTGAGTCGAGGGTCGAGCATGGGGCCTTCATTGCCTGGAGTTGGCTCCGGCGTGGGCAGGTCTGCAGGATGACTGCTCGGCGGCCTCTGGGGAGCGGTCGCAATATGCTGAGCGGAGAAAATGTGCTCGTGGCCGGAGCCATTGCTTTTCGCAGGTCCCGAAGATGAGGTGGGCGTCGTCACGAAGGTGAAGGTGCCCTCACTCGGTGTGCCATCTTTGTCTCGTCGACTTCTCCCGCCCCAGTTCAGCCTGATGCTGTAGTCGCACGTCTCTCCCGATTTTCCACAGTTGTTACAGATTGGTTTTTCCTCTCCACATTTCACCTTTCGGGCCTTGCACGGCCAGCATCCGGTACGACTTCTCTTCTTCGGCTCCGCGCCGGCTTCTTTCTTGGGTCGTGGCATCTCTGCAATCAGGTCCTGTGGTATTCTTTCTTTCTGCAATCAGGCGCTGTCAGCCACTTTGGTTGGACTTTCGTCAACAGCCTCCCTTCAGCCGTCGCAGCAGGAAGGAAGAAGCGCGCGCAGTGATTGTATGAGCACCTCTATCCGTAATCCGGGCTCTGGCAGTCGGCTCTGGTCATCTGCAGGCCTCTGACATGTTCGCGCAAACGGTGGGGTGGAGTTGGAGGAGGTGGCGCGGTCTTCGGTGCATCGGCGGAAAACTGAGTGCTTGACGTGCCTGTTAGACGGCGCAAATGTCGAAGGTGTCCAATATGCTTGAAGTCTTTATCTGATAGCACCTCAAAAGGCACGGCGTGGGTGAGCAGGTGCAGGTTCTGTGCCGTCAGCTCCATGATAGCTAGCTATCGCGAAGCCTTGGCGCAACGCCAGTGAACGAGGAGGAGTTGGCTCCCCAGCCCAGTCCAGGAGCAAATTGCGGACGCGACACATAGAATTGATGCCGCCCACGTGCATCTTTGGCGTATCCATTCCAGGCAAGTTACTGAACATGAGTGACGTTAAGGCCGTGTGTCCACATTAATAGAACCACGTGAGAATCATGCCTTGAGTAGGTTACGCTCTATGTTTCCCTCTGACGGCTTCGCTCACTCTCACTCCCAACTCGGGAAAATACCACTTTCGCTTGTTGACGTCTTGCGCCTCACACGGCCTACACACTCACACTCACAGTCATGGCACAGAAACAGCAACAGGTGGCGCGGAAACTGCTCAAGCAGCATCCGCTGCAGAGATTACATTCTCCATCGCGGAGTCTGTCTGCTCTCCTCCATGTGAGTGACATCGAGAATCACCAGGCATCAGATCAAGCCGCCAGCACCAAGATCAATGCTAAACGATTTCTCTAGATCCTGGGTCTGGCATCATTCAGCTACTCTTTCGCATACCTCGTCCTCAATCCGAACCCGGCGTAAGCAGCCTACCTACCTACACCTCCGGTACCCGCGTACCGTACCGCGCTGATGGCGACTTCGACAGGAACTACTCATATGGCTGGCATATGCAATACCTCACCATCATTGGCCTGTCTCTGGCCACGGCCACATTTGCCTTCGGTCTGTTGGCTGACTTGACCCTCTCTCATCGCTTGTTCCAGATCAAGAATGCCTTGAGTGTCAGCAGTGCGCCGTTGGAGTGTTTGATAAGCGTGCTCTATTGGGGCTTGAGAGCGGTGCGTTGGCCAAGAAGAGAAGTGGACGATGGACAAGGGAGACAAGGCTGACAGCAGCACAGATTGATCCGAAGCTGGTTCTTCCAGAGTGGGCACCACGAATTGCCTGGACCGCCGATATATCGTTCCATGCGGTGCCTTCGATTGCTCTCGCCATAGACCTGCTATTCTTCTCCCCGCCCTGGACCATCGCGTTCCTGCCTGCTCTCGGCTTGAGCTTCTCAATCGCTTTTGGATACTGGTTCTGGATCGAGAGGTGTTATCAGTTCAACCAATTCTATCCCTACCCAATATTCGAGATTTTGGATACCACACAAAGAATTGGGTGAGTAGTGTCATCGTTTCTCGCTGTGTTGGCCATGGACTGACTTGCCCCGTAACAGACTCTTCGCTTTCTCAGCCCTGTTGATGACTTCGGCAACGGCACTCCTGGTATGGCTGTATGCTCTCGTCAATGGGAGAGAGATGGATGACATGGTGAAAGGCGATGCAAAAAAGTCCAGGAGTGGCAACGTAAAAGGCGAATGATCATATAAAGCTCACAGTTGGAATAGACATAGACCGTGCTACAGCGACGTCGACGCCGACGCCGACGCCGACATTCAGAGCCTAGCTTGAGCCGCTTCGACACATGCCAACGCTTGTGCTCGCACTTCTTCCACAATTTCTACTGCAGCCTGTTCCCGGTTCACCAGACCAACCCCAGTACCAGCCCACGTCGCGGCACGTGCTTCAGTGCCGTCTGCAGCATAGCCAGCGCCGTCATTCTGAACGGCATCAGCATAGCGCCGGCGAATTTCGTCAATGTCTACTCCAGCTGCGTGATCCTGGAAACTGGCCGTTCTGATGCTACGACCATCGTAGCTCTGCGGCCACTGATTTGGTCCACGCAATTCGTCGAAGACTTTAGCCCTGACTGTGCTCTGCCCACCATCTTTGGCAGTGATCACTGCTCGACGATACTCCTTGTGCACCCGGGTCTCGGTAGCCGACAAGAACCGAGTCCCCATCACCACACCCGCTGCGCCCAAGGTCAACGCCGCTGCTACACCTCTGCCGTCAACGATACCACCTGCAGCCACAATGGAAATTCCATGAATGCCTTCCGCTGCCAGCGCGTCGATGACTTCAGGGACAAGAGAGATGATACCCGCTCCTCTTTCAAATCCGTGCCCACCAGCATCAGTTCCCTGGAGACAAAGCACATCAGGTTTCGCTTCCCTCGCAATCGTTAGTGCTCCCTGTACAGATCCAACCTGTACCCAAACCTGGCTCGATGGTAAAGACCTCCGAATTGCCTGTGCCCATTCCGTATAGTCGGACAGTTCATGGGCCGCAAAGATCCATACTACAGCTGGCTTGAATTTCTTGAGTATCGGCAACGTATCTTCCTTCTTCATGATGAATGATAATATCCCAACGCCGATGGGTAAAAGACCTTCATGGCGATCTAGAGCTGAGTCTGCTTTCTCCAGCTGCGTTGATAGATCTTCATAGTCAAGGTCTGATCCGATCTGACCAAGTCCGCCGGCTTTTGTGACTGCGACTGCAAGATCCGCGCCAGCAATACCTCCCATCTATTGACATGTGAGAAAATGAATTAATTTCGCCATCGACATTACTCACAGGAGCATTGATAATGAGCGGACTCTTCGTCCATGGCAACGTGTCTTTCAATCCCATGGCGAGATGAATACAGAAATGGATCCTAAGATGTTTTGGCAATTCTTCAGACGTTGCAAGTGAGTCTTCGGAGTGAATGAATCTCAGCTTCGCCGATGTGACGTGATGTGAGGATCGTCATGCCAAGATTCAGCTCGGAGGCTCGAGGGCTGAGAAAAGGGCAAAAACTATTCCTTTGTTACACAAACTTACGTTCACGTGTCGTGCAGAGACTACTTGTGCAAGGAATTTGAAACCACGGTGACCTCTTTGCGTAAGAGGTGTCGGAGATGTGTAAGGAAAGTGACATGGCACGACATTGGAAGTGAATCGATGCACATTTAGAAAATGCAATGCTATATGTACCGGTGTCACAATCATAGACATTCATCGCTTTTCAACTGCTGCACCCTCATGCTTTTGGTAGGAGAATCCTAGACTCCAGCCGGACGATTTCCAGTCTTCTTGATGTTTGCCATCGAATTGGCCCTGCTCGCAGATGGGGTACCTCTCGGAGTGCCCCGAGGCGTCACACGGTTCTCTCCAAAGAATCGATTTTGCTGTGAGTAAGATCGCTGGCCAGGTCCAGGTCGAGAAGCTGTCTGGCTCACGTAGCCTAGAGAAATTGTTAGAGCTGGCTAAATCAAGACATCAAGATGAGTACTTACTGGCTCTGCGACCTTCATACAGACCAGCAGAAAAGCTGGGTCGCCGTCCTCCTCCGTCAACACTGGCGTTCCTAGCTTCCTGAGCAAGCTGCTGGGCGAATGGCGAGCGGGCGCGCAAAGTAGGGCCTTTCCAGTAAATGACGTACACTGCAGCCACAAGAACGGCGGAAATACAGAACAAGATGGTGCAAGCATACTCAAGATTCTTTCCAGAGCTGGCGCCAATGTTCGTGAAGAACGGAGTCGCAGGGACCGTTAGAACTCCAGCCAGGAAGTCGCGAGACCAACCATTTCCTCCAGTCGCAGATGCTGAGTATGGACCGTACGCACAAATCATGTAGTCGATGGTGGCCATGTAGATGGAGTAATTGGCAATACCGACAACAGCAGCGAAGACCATGGAACCTATCCAATGAATGGGCGGTCCTTGGATCGTCCAAGCGAAGCCAATCAGTCCGATTGGCAGGCACGGTGCGGTGTATAGCAAGAACCAGAGGCGCGATTCGTACTGTGTGCGTTCATCGTCCGGCTTCTGTTTCCGCTGCTTGATATTACGCCTAATGGCAGGGATGAACAGTCCCCATGCGATGAGGTATCCGACGCCAATGGCAATGAAGGACAATCCAACCTGGACAGTAGAGAAGTTCCATTGCTTGTACACCAGTGCGAACGACTGAATGAACATGAAGATCAGGGCATCCGAGAACCCTGACAGCAGGGACAGAACCAGTACAATCGGCTCAGTCAAGAACATTTTGAAAGGGCGAATCCAGGTAATGATCACCTCCTTGGCGGAGAATCGATCCTTGAAAGGAACAAGCTCGTCTGGGCCCCAAACATTTGCTTCGGGGTTCTGCTTTCTGCGTTTCTTGGCGATCTTGTTCATCATCATGGTCGTGCGAGTCTCGGGGACCGTGAAGAAGTGGAGGACTTGGACAAACCCGCCGAAGATGAGCTGAATCCAGATGGACCACCTGTCGCCATGTTAGAACAGCTTCTTCCCAAATAAGAGGAAAGCTCACCTCCAGTTCAAGTACTGCTCGCTGAAACCACCCACGATTGGTCCCAAGATAGATCCTCCAACAGACGAAAATACAACGTACGCAACTGCATACTGCTGAGTGTCGGACTCCCACATGTCTGCGATCATTCCCAGTGTGACAGATCCTCCGGCCGAGGAGAGACCGCCCAGAGCTCGACCAACCATAATCGTGGCGAAGTTGTTTGCGAGAGCTACAGGTAGCTGCCAAATGTTGACCAAGAACAACGAAAGCTGGAGGATAGGCCAACGACCAAATTCTTCAGACCAAGGCGCCCACAGCTCGCACCCAAACGCATATGTAACCAAGAAGATCATGGCGCCGCATCTTGCAGCTTGCTCGCTGACACCAAATTCTTCGCTGATACCAGGAATCGCGTTACTGTATAGTGATGTGTTGAAGTTCATCGACACTTGGACGATGAAGATGACCGTGAGGATGTACCATTTCTTCCAGTTGGGAAACGAGAAGCCGAGTTCGTCGTAGCAATCGTCCTCAGTCAGCTCATACTTGTCGTATGTGCCCAGCTGTTCCAATTTCTCTCCATTACCGCTGCCATTTGTTTTGCCGACATGTTCGGAGCGTTCGTTGCTTGCGGTGTCCTCCTCTTTGGAGGATCGTTCATCGGCTTCGAGCTTTTCATTGGCGCGTTCGAGGTCGGCTTGGTTCATGACCTGAGGCGGATCCTCTGAGAAATGAGGATGCGAGGCCATATTGATGATGCCCAGAAAATGCTATGCAGCCAGAGGCAGAGATGTCAAGACATACGGATCAGTAAAACTAATGCGCGGCTGGCGGCGGGCAGCAACAGATATTGGTGTTGATTGAAGGAATGAGAGAGCGCAAGGCCCATTCATTATGACGCAAGTGAACCACCGATTATCATGCAGTGTGCAGCGGCGACCGAACTGTCTAACGCACTCAGTCTAGCGTAAGCTTTCTCCCAAACGCTTGCCTTTGATGGCGTCGAGCTTGTTCTGTCCTCCTCGTGGCTTGACATGTTTTCATGAGGTCTGGATAATTCTACCTAGGTACTTCACCGTCGTTGTGGCCGTAATGAAGCGGCCTTCCATCAATCACGCCTGGACCACTGATCCATCATCACATTATCGCATATCTTGTGCTCCCATCGCGCCGGCTCAGGTGGTGGCAAGAGAATTGTGGCAATGACGACAAACATTGATGAAGTGGAGCGGTGGAGTCACGAGCGCGTGATGAGAAAAGGTGGATCGAAGGAATATCCATGTTTTGGACTCATCTCCAGCTGGAGATTCCTGGGGAAAGAACCATAACCAGTCCAATCGCACGCGGCCAACATTTGACATGCAGGATCCTGCGCGACTTCAAGCTCTCGTCGCCGAGCTGATCAAGCTGATGACGATGTTTGGCGTCGATGAGGGATCTCGTTCGGTCACAAAGGTACAATGCGCTTGTACCGAGCATGCCAATACCCGATCAGCCGTGAGCCGAGATGACTAGTGATTGAGACCCACTCTCAGTCACCGTGGTCACAAGCCTGTGAGCACAGTGTTCACAATATTTTCAGCCTCGAGGCTTGTGAACACAGCATATTGACGTAAGCACGTGATATATACTGCTACCCACATTCACCTTGGTGGAAGCCCAGATCTGGACCATTTCAGGAGGAATATCAGTCTGATACGGTCTCTTACCAGGACCCGCTTTGTGAACACGGTGTGAACACTGTGACTTTACTGTGACTTTAAGCCGGATTTTAAAAACACGGTGACTCTAAATCGCTAGAGATGACATCGAAGTCGGTTAGCGGCCTCCCGGATATGGCGTCCACATCCCGATCTCGGCGGTCGAGACTCCTCCGCACCTGGGAAATGAAAACCAACAGAATACAGGAGTTTGTGATGAGAGGTATACAAGGCGCTGGAACAATGCTTGTGGGGTTCATCAGGCCTTTGTTGAAGGGCTGGAAAGAGCGCGGCTGGACTGATGCAAGCGATTCCAATAGTGCCGAAAAGTGGACTCGCAAAGAGAGCCTCGCAAAGAGAGACGGTCATTATTCTACAGCAATCTCTGCGTGTCCTAGCATACGGTCAATACAGTTCTTGTTCGCGATAAAGTGCCGATTGAACCCGGAGCTCGACTCATAAGGACCGCCGTTGATGTTTCTGGTGGGCAGGTAGACTGACTGAACCTCCAGTAAGCGAGAGAGTGATGAAAGGTGCTGCTTCGAGCGAGCGAGCGAGCGACGCATACTCTGTGCCTACTTCTGGCTCCGCCATTATTATGAGGTGTGTAAGTATGTCCAGATCACTAACGTTCATGAGGCAGGGATGCAGAGCGAGACCACTTTTGCGCCACAAGGCTGACAGCCGGGCCCACCGCCACAAGTCGTCTTCCAAAAGGCTTCCTGGAACCTGAGTGGATTATAGTCTCCCACTCGGTACTAATTCTCAGCAGCAAGCTCGGTATCGAAATCTCCTCTATTCGGCCTTTTTGACTTGAGAGCAAAAATCCCACTTTCTTTACAACTGCCGCACGGGTTTGGTTACCAACACCAACTGCCGCGAGGGGCAGAGTGGTAGGTTTATGCTTCTACTTGGTCAATCTTTTTGTTTGGTACCGCTTGTCAGGTGCAATGGACTTCAGGAAGTGTTTCGCGATTGCGCTACTGTGCGCAGGAGCAATACAAGCTACCGCCTCTGTCAGGTCAAACCAGCTGATACGGCCATACAAGCGCGAGCCGCTGCAGGATATTGTGACATGGGATGAAGTACGTACGCAAATTGACCGATCATATCATTGACTGATGATAGTAGCATTCTCTGTTCGTCCATGGCAAGCGCGTCTTGTTCTACTCTGGCGAATTCCATGCGTTTCGCTTGCCTGTCCCAGCACTCTGGCTTGACATCTTTCAGAAGATCAAAGCACTGGGCTATACTGGAGTCTCTGTCTATTGGGCCTGGACTCTACTAGAGGGCAAACAAGGTGAATACTCAGCCGAAGGTGTCTTTGCTTTGGAACCATTCTTCGAGGCAGCGCAAAAGGCGGGAATTTATATCCTGGCTCGCCCTGGGCCATAGTAAGATCTTGCTGATCTCCCAGGTTTGAAGTCGCTGACTGCAACTAGCATCAACGCAGAAGTATCTGCTGGAGGCTTCCCAGGGTGGCTACAGAGGAACCCCGGAAAGCTCAGGACGAGGGACAAGCGATATCTTGACGCCACGGAGAATTACGTTGCTCGAATCTCCAAAAGTATCGCGAAAGCGCAGATTACGAATGGTGGACCAGTACGTCAAGCGGTTTCATGAGCAACCCAACATAGGTGATCATGCAGCTGATCTGCTGTCTGAACTTTCCAGGTCATTCTGCTTCAGCCCGAGAATGAATTTTCGCCGTTCCCGGAGCTCCCAGATCCTGTTTACTGGAACCACGTCCAAAAGCAATACCGCGATGCCGGCATTGTCGTCCCTTTCATAAACAATGACTCGCCTCCATACGGCTACTTTGCACCAGGGCCCCCACAACGTTTCAAAGCGGCTGTGGATATCTACGGTCACGATGGATACCCATTCGGTAAGCAGCTCGATGTGCAAGTGTAACGATGGTAACGTTATGCAGGCTTCGAGTGCGCACATCCTGATGTCTGGCCCGACAACTATCTGCCGACGAATTGGGGCGATCTTCACAGCAAGTACAGTCAGAGCACACCATACTCTATCGTAGAGTTCCAAGCAGGTTCGTTGCTCACAGAGGTAATCTGGCCTGCTGATGAACAATGTTGACTAGACTGAGAGCAGGTTCCTTCGATCCTTGGAGCGGAGCGGGCTTTGATCAATGCTCCAAACTGACCGGTCCCGAGTTTCAGCGTGTATTCTACAAGAACAATTACAGTTTTGGTGTCACGATCTTCAACACATATGTAAGTAGCATTGCCGGCTATCTTGCCTTCAGATGAGACTGACAACGAGCAGATGATATTTGGTGGAACGAATTGGGGTATGAAATGACAACGAGAGTCACTCTAAACGCTCTAATTTTCGCGCAGGCAACTTGGGATTTCCAGAAGGATACAGCAGCTATGATTATGGAGCCGCGATATCTGAAGATCGATCTGTGCATCGGGAAAAGTATAGTCAAGGAAAGCTCCAAGCGAACTTCTTGATGGCTTCTCCCGCCTACTTGTCGGCTACACCTCTCAGCAACCATGATGCAAATGGGTCATATACCGGCAACGATGCAATCGCAACCACTGCATTGATGGGCAACGTGACGAGCTTTTTCATAGTACGGCATGCTGCGTACAACTCAGTCGCCATCGACCACTACCGCATTACGTTTCCGACAAGCAGAGGAAGCATTGAAGTGCCCCAGCTCGGGACACGCCCATCCTTATCGCTGCACGGCAGAGACTCGAAAATGTACGTGACCGACTATGATCTTGATGGCCTTAGGTTACTCTACTCTACAGCTGAAATTTTCACCTGGAAAAAGTATGGCGATCATCGAGTACTGGTAGTGTACACAGGGCCGGGAGAAACGAACGAGCTTGCCGTCCTGTGTGATGGCGAAGCGAGCACTATCGAGGGTGAAGGAATATCGTACGGACGAAACGACGGAGCAATCATCCTGCAGTTTGCCACGGGTCCGAAAAGAAGAACAGTCGAGATTGAATGTGGATTGACCATTTACATCGAGCCTCGAGATGCCGCCTACGACTATTGGGTGGTGGAGAACGACTATACACCTGCTAGTACCACCCCCATTATCAAAGGCGGCTACCTGATCCGGAAGGTGGAAGTTGCCGGGGCAACCATCAATGTCACTGGCGATATCGTCTCGACTACAACCATTGAGGTTCTTGGCGGGTCTCCCAAGATCGTCAGCCGATTTCTCTTCAACGGAAAGGATGTGCCCTTTGAGCAAGCCAAGTCTGGTGTGGTCACTGCCACGGTGACTTTCGTCAAGCCTATCTACACAGTTCCGGACCTGAAGACTGCCACTTGGAAGATGATAAATAGCCTCCCAGAAATTCAATCGACGTACGACGACAGCGGTTGGCCCGTTGCAGACCATCCAACCACGAACAATACTTCAATCAGAACGCTCACCACGCCTACATCGCTCTATGCGGGTGACTATGGCTTCCACTGCGGGCATTTTATATATCGCGGTCTCTTCAATGCTACAGGAGCGGAGTCAACATTCTATCTCCTAGCTCAAGGCGGTTCTGCTTTCGCATACTCAATCTGGCTCAATGATCACTTCATTGCATCTTTCAACGGCCGTGCTGGACAAGGCGATTGGAATGCGACGTACGACTTGCCTGGTGTCGCTCCCGGACAGAAATCCACTCTCACGATACTGGTGGCTATGATGGGCTACACCCAGAACCTTGATCTTGGCATAGACTACCCCAGCGAAATGAAATTTCCACGGGGAATTCTCGATTACAATCTCACTGGTCATGCGCAGGACGACGTCAAGTGGAAGATCACTGGCAACTTAGGTGGAGAAGACTACCAAGATCGAGCTCGCGGTCCACTGAATGAAGGTGGTCTTTACGCTGAAAGGCAGGGATTTCATCTCCCTGGTGCTCCTACCGGATCGTGGCATGAATCTGGACCTCAAGATGGCATTGCTGCTCCCGGTGTAGCATTCTATACAACGACCATCGACTTGAATATGCCTGAAGGATACGACATCCCAATTGCGTTCAGCTTCGGCAATTCAAGCTCCGAGGGTGCAGTCACTCCATACCGGGCACAGATCTACGTGAATGGTTGGCAATTCGGGAGGTACCTTCAAAATCTTGGTCCTCAGAGGAAATTCCCTGTCCCAGAAGGCATCTGGAACTATCACGGAAGTAATTACCTTGCTGTAGCTCTGTGGGCATTAGAACCTGGCGGAGCGAAGCTTCAAGACTTCAAACTTGTTGCCGGACCAGAGATTCAAAGTGGGTACGGCAAGGTGGAAATGTCACCAATGACAGGCTGGTCAAAGCGAGATGGAGCGTATTGAGGTATCGAGACGACGTTGTGAGCGACCATAGCTCAATTCCCGATGATCTTTCATTTTTATGCTCACATGCCAAGGCATTCAAGAAACAGAGGGATTGTTGCGATAATGACCATCCCTTGCGTGACACGCGCGGATCAGTGGAATGCAAATTTGCATCGATAAGCTTGATCCTGCAAGTCCAAATTCTCGCTCCTGCCACATTTCTGCTGCGTGTATGTCTGACACATCTCTTGGCTAAATGCGGTCACATTTCAGCAACTTTGCCGCTGCCAGCGTCATTGTTCTAGCACTTTTCTTCGTGTGGACCACGATTCGATCTGAACCGAGGCAGCAAATTCGGGAGAGCATCAAGGCTCACAGCGCCTCACTCCTGGAGCAGCAGCGGCTGGCTTCAGTAAGTGCACAGTCTCAAGTCCCTGCAGCCGAAGACGCAGATGATCAGATAGACGTGCAACGCGTACGACCTAGTGTCTCGGCGGCCAATGACGATGGCTACACCTACGGCTTCTACGCTACCAACGACCAGTATGCCTGCTCAGTCTTGGTCAACATTCATCGTCTGAGAGGAGAACTGCAGTCGCGGATTCCCATTCATGTCATCTCGTCCTCTCAGGTCAGCCAAGTCTACATCACCGCGTTTGAAGACAGTGGAGCCACGGTTCACATTGAGCAACCGCCGCCATTGCCTACCGGTGCAGGCTCCTACTACATCGATTGCTTGCTGAAGCTACTGGCATTCAAGCTTCATCGACTTAGTCCGGGCCTCAAGCGCGTGCTGGCTTTCGATTCGGATCAGCTCATCATGCAAAATCTGGACCATCTCTTCGCTGGTCTTCCTGAAATTGACCTTGCAGCACCGCGGGCGTACTGGATTGCGAAGGACTTCTTAGCCAGTACATTTCTCATGATCAGCTTGTCTGACAGGCTGTGGGAGACTGTCGACAAAGCCTTGGGCTCCATTGGCTATGGGAAATTTGACATGGATATCGTGAACGATCTTCTCGGTTCGTATGATTGCGTTGGTACCGTGTTGCATGCTGGAGGTTGACATTGTCGTAGGCGACCAGGTCATGATGTTGAGCGGTGAATATTGCTGTTTAAACAGCCATTGGGAAGATTGGAACTTGCCGAAGTGGTATCATCCTACCGTTGATCTCAACATGTCGACTATCGAGAAAGTCAATGCTCTCGCACGGCCAAAGCCGCTGGCCTTCGACATCCCGGGCCTCGAAAAGCGTCAAGATGACAGTCAGGGATTGCATGACAGCAAAAGCGCGCCGAATGCTTCCTCACGAGCGAACACCACGATCCCCCAAACAGACCAAGGAGCAGCAAGGCTGCCTTTGCAAGATTTCGGAGGGAATTCTGTGGCCAAACCACGCTTTCCCATCGAACATCCACTGTCAAAAGAGCTCGGCCTCCTCCAGGAAAGTGCAGCTGTGATACATTTTTCAGCTGTTGGAAAGCCATGGACGGTCACAGAAGGCACCATCAAGGCGCTGAAGGCGGATGCTCATCCTTTACTTGGAGCACAATTCCAAACCTGGCATGACATCGCAAAGGAAGCTTGTCCGGGCTTCGCAGATGGGGCACTGCATCCATTCAAAGATTGAGAGCCGAGGTGGCGTTGCTCTTCAAGCCATTTTTGCAGAGCGCATTCAAGATGGCACACCTTTTGGAAAGCTCTTTCTTTGCAACGAAGTCGAGATGCAGCTCATACCTCGGCTTCTGACACACGGGTGGTGACGCTGCAGTCCACGATGCGGACACTGACAGGACATCTCTCAGCCATGGACTGTAATCCGAGTGTGGCAGCTAGCAAGGCTGTTTCCAAGGGAGACGAGCATCGGCAGATTGCCAACAGCCAATACCACACCCCAGAGTCCCGTACAATATATAGGCAATCTCCCTGAACAGCATCATGTACTTTCACGACGCCGGTACCCATCACCCATCACCCGCGTTCTGTCCAGCTATTGTACGCTGTCAAGCAGCGCCATATTCGCATCGTGCTCTTTCGCCGTGATCACCTTTGGCACGGATTTCCACGGCATTTGCCTCATTCTGTACCTCAAGAGGAGAGTGCGCTGGCTCCGCATGGGTACGGTCGTCGATCTGTTGCACACCAGCTGAAAGCATGGACACTGCATGGCCTTGCTCGGCGTGCGGGGATGGGAAGAGTACCATCGACTCTAGACCGGTGGAATTTGTGTGTCACTGTCATTCACCGGCGAACAGCGTTCTCGTCCTCATCCTCGTCCTCGCTGTCGTGTTGGTGACTTCATGAAAAAGAGAGGCCAATGTGTCGGTAACAGGCGGCTGGCAAAGGCGAGACGTTACCAGGATCTACCTTGTAAACCATCGGCTCCATACGATCGGGGCCGACTCGTGCACGTGCTCTCCGCATTGTGTGGAGAAGACTAATAATAAAAATTTGGGGCGCCGCTGCTGCTGAGGTCTTTGCAGATCGTTTTGCGGAGCTGAGAGTTGTGTATTCGACACACAGCAGGAAGCCTACAGCTGTCAACGAACGCAGCCTCAGAGATCACCTCCAGTGCTGCCGTCTCAGCATGCCTCGCAACAAAGCCTCCTCTTGGACGACGCAGGAGGCAGCGGCAACGACGACCATCGCGACTGCAGACTGAAGACCGACCCGAATATAGGCCAAATTATGGCTTCAAACTCATCAAGCTCAGCATCATGGACGTCTCCGGGTGCCGGCATCACCGGTGGCTACGATGGCAATAGTGAAACGCTTCGAACATTCATAGTTTTCTTCGCCGGCCTAGCCATGTACAATTCATGCGAGTAAGTCGCGATTGCGTCCAAATTCAAAACATGGCTGACTCAGTACGCCGAATTAGACTCGTGATCATGGTCCTCTTGACGTTCAAGCACTTCCACGGCCTTTACTTCTGGTCCATGCTCATATCTGGAATCGGCATTATTCCGTATGCGCTGGGCTTCTTGCTCAAGTTTATGAACATCACAACCGGCAATGCGAAGTGGCTTGCCGTGGTCCTACTCACCATTGGATGGTAAGTGGTATCGGGTGTGAGAGGCACTGAACCTGGCTTTCATAACCAGCTCGGCCGCTCAATGGTGGCTGCAGTATTTCACATCGCAAACATCGGTCTTGTTTGAGCTTAATCGCTGACTCTTTCCGTGAAGGTACCCGATGATCACGGGTCAAGCGCTGGTCTTATGGTCCAGACTGCATCTGATAGTCACAGGCAAGAAGGGAGATCGTATTCTGTTCTGGACCAAATGGATGATCATCATCGATGCAATAATACTGCACATCCCAACCACAGTGCTGACCTTCGGAGCAAATGGCTCCATCCAGACGCACATTTTTGAGGAAGGCTACAATATCATGGAGAAAATTCAGATGATTGGCTTCTTCTTACAGGAAGTCACCCTGTCGTCGGTACAGTAGCTGTAGCCGCAAGGCACTATGGTATAAGTGATTTCGCTGACATGATACCTCTCAGATTTACATTGTCGAGACGGTCAAGATCCTACGCACATCCTTGCAGCCCGGCACACGGAAGACAATGAAGCAGCTCATATTCATCAACGTCGTGATTATAATCATGGATCTCGGCTTGTTGGGTCTCGAATGCGCCTCATTATACATCCTGGAGACACTTCTAAAGGGTGTTATCTACTCCATCAAGCTGAAATTGGAGTTCGCCATCTTATCAAAGCTGGTCAAATTTGTGGGAGGTTCGTCGGCAAAGCCGGGGCCTCAAGACTTACGAAAGTCATCGGTCGGCTTCATCACTACCGACGAAAAAACAGGCAAGGAGGATAGAGAGATGAACATACAAGACTTCGTGGACCTTCGTCGAGTGAGCACAGATATCACTCATCCATCTCGGTCGCAAAGGTACTCCGACTCAATGGCCTCTCGCCGGAGGAGTGCTCGTCTACCGAGCAACAATTTAGACTTGGATCTGGCACGATTCGAGCACATCGAGGATGTCTCCACACTAGGAGATGTAAGCTCTCAGACTTCTCGCTCAGCAGATGCGAATGGTGAGGTGTGAAGGCTCTTTCCGAAACGCAGAGCTTGCCTCATCTCAAGGATTCAAGACCTGGATGGAAGGATGCATATAACACAACCGTCTCCCGGTGCATGTTCCTGAGACTCTCATGGAATGGTACATCGGAATAAGCGGGTTCCAATGACCTTAATCACCACAGGCGCTCATTAAAGAGGGCCATGAATTCGGAGCCGACATATGCGAGTGTTCACGGAAGGGAAGCCAAGAGGCAAATCAAGATTGAATTGCTGGATTGATCGGCAACGCTACCTCCGAAGAGCATCCTCGAGTGCTTTGGCTGCAGACACTGCTCTCTCCTCTCCATATCGACCACCCACGATCTGAACAGTGACAGGCATGTCGTTCACGAGTTTCGGGTCATCTGTAATATTGATCAGCCGTGTCAACGTCCATAGGGACTTGACCACTTACACTGGTGCCAGTTGAACCGATCTGGCTCATTACGAGGCTTGTGATCAGCCCAGGAACCTCTTCCATCGCCATAGTCCTTGGAGAGATCGAGGTTTTCAGCCTTGCCTACGTCCACAGGGACAGTAATTCCTGCCCAATCGAGCAAATTGAAGATGGCCGTGTATCCGCAATATTGGCTCGATTCTACCCAGGTCTTGGGCTTGAAGCCTACCCATGGCTGGACAGGCATGATTAGAGCATCCAATTTGGCTTCTTCCCATCGAGCCATGTAAGCTCTCTGATATGCCCTCATTTCCTGGTGGAGCTCTTCTCCTTCCACAACGCTGAGTTCGTCCTCGGGCTTGCCGACCAACATACCCTCAATCAGTGGCTGGCCGGCCTTCTCGCACATAAGCTTACATCTTCGACCTCCATCGGCTAGCACTGCCTTTTGCCACAGGTTGTAATAAGCGTCCTTATGTGTCTTGGTGTCCCACTCGATGAGCTCATGTCCTGCGGCTTTGAGCGCGGCGACGGCTTTGCGCACTGCTTCTTCAAGTGGCGGCTGTACTCTTACAGCGCCATCGTCGAAGTAATACCCGATCCGTAATGGACGTGTCGGTTTCGCAGCGATTTCTGTTCGCCAACCCACTGGAATCATGATCGGATCCAGTCGCCACGGCTCAGCGGCGAGCATACCTTCCATGAACAGTTCAAGTGAAGCGAGGCTGGTGCATATCGGCCCAGAGACGGAGGGAACAATGTACGCTCTATCTCCAGATTTCTGCCAGGGCACGCGACCTGTCGATGGTGACAGCCCATACAGACCTTGCAGATTGGCAGGAATACGTACACTGCCACCAATATCGGTGCCGATACCGATAGGACTCGCTCTGGCACCAACGATGGCTCCCTCACCACCCGAGCTTCCTCCAGATACGAGCTCATTGTTAAGAGCATTCAAAGATTGCTTGAAAATATGATTATACGAGTCCGACATCATCAGAGACTGCGGAATGTTGGTCTTGCAGTAGATCACGGCACCTTGTTGACGCAGTGTCCTAGTGAGCAAATCCTCAGATTCTGCAGGTTTACCAATCTCCGAGATCCAGCCCAGCGTCGAGTCCTGCCCTTTGACACTGAATCCGTCTTTGAGAGAGATGGGAATGCCGTGTAGAGGGCCTATCAGTTTGCCATTGTCCTTCAAGTACTGATCAAGCTTCCTCGCGGATTCGATTGCCTCATCAAAAAACATTTCCGTGCAGCATCGGATGAGTTGTTGTGCAACCGCAGCGCGATGGCAATACGCGGAAGTCACTTCCTCTGCGCTGAGCTTGCCAGATGCCATTTGATCAAGCAAGGTCCGGACATCGGTAGTCTCGGTGATTGCCAGCTCCTGCTTCGACAAAATGGCAGACGACTTTAGATACTCATAGGTATTCTTTGGCTGCGGTAAAGGCTCGGGCAGGCGCCATTTTTCCGGTGTAGATTTAAGCTGAGACTCTCTTTTAGCTGCCGCTTGTTGCTTCCACGCTGGTTCTGTGGAACCCATATTTTCGATCGATGAATTGTCGAGTTAAAATTAATTACGATGACTTTAGAGACTGGAAGAGAAGAGCTATACAAGACATCGTTGAGCTCGGCTTAATGCCTTTTGTTATCTGCATGCCGAGCCTTAGCAACGGCAAACTCACTGGCCGTCCTGCCGTCGGGCAAGGAAGCGAGGTTGAACCAGAGCTTGCGCCGACATCGGAGAAGGTTCAACTGCAGTAGCTGAAGACATAGGGAGAGTTCGTGAACTCTTTATGAAACCACACTTTCAATTATATACTGATCCCATACAGCGATCGTTGTATGTTTTCATCACTCGATTGAGCTTCAAGTCGTCACCGCCGGCCAGGCACTTCACTTCTTGATCGCCAGCAGGTAGCCATCCACCAGTTCCTCCGCCGCGACTTTGTGAGTTGACAGAGTCGGGACCAGCGACGCCATTACTCTATCATCGGCCTTGACGTGATCAATCAAGGCTCTGCCTTTGGTGCTTCCGTCGCCCTCGGCATCTGTGAGTTGCCTCACGACGTTGTCCACATAGATGACTCCTTTTGGACCCGTCAACCTGACTGCCCAGTCAAAGTACTGCTGCTGCTCATCTGAACCATACGAAGTCAGTCAATGTACCAGTCAAGACAGACAGCTTGCATCACTCACCCCAGTCTGCGTCAATGAAAACGAAGTCAAAAGCTTTCTTTTGCTCTGCCAGCTTCGGAAGAACATCCAGCGCTGCGCCAAGAATGACTTCCACATTGTCCAGACCTTTCAGGTTCTCCAAAGCTACATCCCGATGCTTTGGATTATATTCGATGCTGGTGACATGGATCCCCGGCACGGATGTTGCGAACCATATGGTCGAATAACCTCCGAGGGTGCCGATCTCCAAGACATTCTTCGCACCAGCCATCTGGCACAGGATTGAAAGCTGGACACCTTGGTGTGGAGCGATCGCGATCTTGGGAAGTCCTTTGGCAACAGAATTGGTCACTAAAGGTCGAAGGTCAGCCAGCGGATCGAAACAAATCGACAGATGACGTACAGGCATTCTTGAGTTGTGGACTGGACTGATCCAGCTCATTCTGTGCATCCAAGCATGTCTTCAGCGCAGAGCGCAGTGCTGATTCGGTGGAGGACATGGCTTAAAGAACTGAGGAATATTAAAGTAGTCAAGATGAGCTCCGGGTTCGGATTCCGATCTGATAAGATACTAGATATCAGATTGCCAGACAGTGCAGGATGTGACTCTTTATGTCTGGATGTAAGGTGAGTCACAATTGAGTGCTGACAACAAGCAGGCAGAAACGCGTCAAAGTGGTATGATAGTTCGGTATCCTGGAACAGAAGTCTGTATTGTACTTCAAGCTGCGGAGTTGACGGAGTTCAGCCTCGGCCGACGCAAAGTCCTAACTTTGCGCGATTATAGGCCTTATAGGTGAGTCGTAGCAACAAGCTTTGTACGAAATGCTGCTAGAATCGTACATATAGACAATGTAGTCGGGCGAAGGAAGTCGTAATAGGAAGGTAGGCGTCAAGTAGGATTCACTTGCACGCCAAGCTGAAATTTAGCGTGAACTTTTGTCGGCTCCCGGACTTATTCCGTGCATAGTGAAGTTCGACTTCTCTAGACCGTGATCGCCGGCTCGTCCGACTTCGCCTTAAAACAACATTTTTGAGAGTCTGAGAGGAAACGCGTCCGCTCAAATACTGCACAGGTAATGCGTGAGCATCAAGTTAAGAAATGCAGTCTCCTATTGTGGTCATTGCCTCGTCATTTCTACCACGAACTTCCCACCTTTGCCCTTGTGATATTCTTCAACCAGCTCGTTTAGTTTCTCGAACGGAAGTACAGTCGTCACTGGTCTAATACCATGCTGGCCCACCATTTCCATCATCTCACTCAACATCTTGATAGATCCGAGTATCGTGCCAATAACCCGAATGTCTCTGTACACAAGATCTCGAGATGAGACATGAAATCCAGCTTCGGCATAAGAAACGACAACGCAAGTGCCATGATTCTTCAAGATTTTGAACCCAAAGTCGAATCCTGCTTGGCTCTCTACCAGAATGATCGATGCGTCAACGCCCATTTCATCACGATCCTTCTTCCCATCTTGATGCCCCAGCTTAGTCTTGAGTTCTTCAATGTTCGTAGACCTTGCATCCACTATCTGTGCTTTTGTTTCCAAGGATCTTGCCAGTTGCAGCGGACCGTCTGCAGCGTCGACCCCAATTGTGTGGTAACCCATAGCGTCTGCAAATTGCAAGCCGAGATGTCCAAGACCACCACCACAGCCGATGATTGCAACTCGTTGGCCGACCTGCAGCTGCGCTCGTTTCAGTGCCCCATAGATTGTTATCCCTGCGCAGCTGAGCGGAGCAGCATCCGTTGCTGTCACATTGTCTGGAATTCTGGCTAACTGCCGAGCATCGACGACAATATACTCAGCAAAGCCCCCCTGTTTACTCATGCCATTGAAGGAGCAGTGAGGACAGACAATCGAGTATCCCTCATCATAGTCCGGTCGAGAAATGTCCAGGCATTCGAAGCATTTGCCGCAAGGATGGAACGGTCTTCCGGTCGAGATCACACGATCTCCGATCTGATACTTCTTCGCGTGTTCTGATGGAGTGTCTGATAGAGCAATGATCTCACCAGCAATCTCATGAGAATTGATATGAGGGAAGCTCGGTGGATCCGGCTTGCACTGTCCAGCGCACATCATGCCATCAGTGTGGCAATATCCGGCCGCATGAAGTCGGAGTAGAACATCACTCGGGTCCTCGATCGTTGGTGTAGTGACCTCTTTGAGGACATATGGAGTGTTGAAACTCTCAATGACCTGGGCTTTCATGCGGTTCGGTATTGTCATTGGAGCCATCTTTTCTTTCACCAAGGTGGCCATGAGAAGTGCGGGCCACAGCTTCAATCATTAAGAGTCGCTTTGATACCATTGCTTTGCCGATGTAATTAGTACTGTGCGTGAACTTTCGCAGCTTGCTCGCGTTTCATAGGCATAATAGGCAATCGAGAGTTAAGCTAGAGCTGAACAGGTAGCTGTATGAGGAGCTATCGCCGAAAGAGCTAGTTTTGGGCGATAAGCAAGGACAGCTTCGGATCCGAATCCCGATGAGCACGGGTAGAAGAGCTTCAATCCTGTACATAATGTCTGCTCTAAGGACCGCGTTTGTCACGGTTTCTAAGGATCGATGACCGAAGCGGAGATGGGTTCAGCTGTCGTGAGAGAAAATGGCAAAAAGCCGAGAGTCATTCTCGGGACTATGACATTGTGAGCTGATGAGAGTTGTTCCATGTATGTATCGAGCTCTGCTGATATGGACTTCCCAGTGGGCCTGACAAGTCGAAAGGAGCTCGGATAACATCTCTGGACACTTACAATGGGATACTCGATTGCTTCCAGTCTCAAGGCTTCAGTGAGATTGACACGGCGAGAGTCTATGTTGGGGGACAGCAAGAAGCTTTCACCCGAGCTGCAAGATGGAAAGAACGAGGACTATCTTGCGCCACGAAATGGTATCCATACGATGCGGACGCAGATAAGGTCAATAAGACTGGAGCTCACAAGGCCGAAATCTTGGAAGAAATGCTTCAGAAATCGCTCTCGGAGCTAGGGACAGATTGTGTCGACATCTTCTACTTGCATCGAGCAGATCGGAGTATACCATTTCAAGAGCCGCTCCGGAAGTTGAATGACCTTCATAGGAAAGGCAAGTTTAAACAGCTGGGATTGTCGAATTATGCTGCGTACGAGTTGGCGGAGATCGTCATGCTTTGCAAGGCAAATGGATGGATACAGCCGACGGTAGGGCTCGTGTTCCAGAGCAGTGGACCTGGACTGACTATGAAGCAGATCTTCCAGTGCATGTACAATGCAATTACACGCACGATTGAACCAGAACTCGTGGCTGCTTGTGGGCGATATGGCCTAGACATTGTTGTCTACAATCCGATCGCCGGCGGCCTCTTCTCTGGGAAGTACAGTCTCGATGCGATTCCACCCGAAGGTCGGTATTCAGACGTAGACTGTGAGGTTGGAAGCATGTATCGCCAGAGATACTTCAAAGACGCTTCATTTGATGCTTTGCGCATCATACAAGATGCGGCCACGAAACACAGATTGACCATGCTAGAGATCGCTTTCAGGTGGCTGACATGCCATTCTGCGTTGAATATAAAGAATGGCGGAAATGATGGCATCATTGTTGGGGTCTCGAGCAAATCCCAGCTGGAGCAGAATCTGAAGGACCTGGAGAAAGGTCCGTTGCCAAAGGATATAGTCAAGGCTGTTGACGAAGCGTGGCTGTTGTGTAAGGCGACTGCGCCAAGCTATGTTCATGGCGAGCTGAGATATGATTACAATGCTATTGAGGCATTGAAGAGCCTAGGGTAGCATTGTCTGTACGATGCCGTGTAGAGTTCCGAGATGCTCATAGGCCTCGCACATCAGGGCCACCGATTTCCGAGTTTATTGTCGTGAGGTTGCCTGAAAGATACAGGCTCCACACGCGCGAGAGAGTTTCTGCTAATGATATTCGTGTCCCAGGTAGGTGTCGATATTCATAGCAGGCGGCGATGTAGAAGTAGCGAGCCCGGTGTATCGAGTGTCCTCCAAGATTACACACCGAAGTCCTGAGGCGATTCACGAGCTACTGGACGGTCCTAGTGACTTGCGAGTGATTCTTATCACGCCTGCCAAGACTTTGCAGACTTGCTTTTGGGGAGCATGTCCGTGGACCAAGCGCCTCATTTCATCTTCCCTGTCATGGAATTGTACTCCTGTCCGCAACGCTCTCGTCACGTTGCACGACAGAATGCAACAAACCGCCGAGTATTGCAAAGACCAGACTCATGACGAAACGAAAGCGAGGCGAAGAGACCCCGACGAGAACGAGATTCACGGTGAATCAAGCACAAACAAGCCCTGTCCGCCTCCCGACGCGTTCCAAACGAGCAAGCCACATCGTGACGCCTCGAAAAAGACAATGCGACTCCATTGACGAAGATTCCGTCGAAGCATCCGCCTCCACCGACGAAGGATCTGCAATTGATGCAGAGCGAGAGCCTAGAGTGGAGAACTTCGTATTCGCCATTATGTATTCGTATGTGGATAGCACTGGCTCATCCGATGGGCCGGAGCTCAAGGGCATATACAGCAAGGTCTGGGATGCGAATAAATCTGCTGCAAAAGTCGTTCATCAAAAGTTGTTGGAGAAGAAGCGTTGCAGCGACATTGTGTTTTTTGACATTAGCTCGAGAGCCTCTCGATACCTCATCCCTGACGACACATTGAGCTTGAACAGAAATGTCGCAATTTCGATGTTGTCAAGGTGTGGCGGGATCGAGTACAAGATACGCCTGAAGTCCGAGGGGTCGATGAAAGTGTGGGTGGAGGAGAGGAAACTGCGAGAATGTAGCACTGATAGCGATGATGAGTTCAGCGACTCTGACCTGCCCTACTTGAAGGCAGATGAATTTGTCGATTGGTACTCAGACGTTTGAAAGCTGTTCCGAATACAGCATGGAGATGTGGCGGAGTTCAATGTTTGGGCCTCCCCCTTTGATTCGATAGCGTTCGCACTTTAATTGTGTTACTTCAAGTTCCGGACGATCTCGTTGTATCTTCCGAGCGTGTCGTGGAATATATCACTGTCGTCTCCTAGCGCGTCTTGATCCAGCCGTAGCCCTCGCTCGGCATGTTGCCTCGCCTCAGCGTTCCGGCCGAGCTTCAAGGCTAATTCAGCAGTCGCCATGTGTATAGTGGCAACCTCGCGCCCAGCTAAGCCTTCACTCTCATACATGGCAAGCAATGATTTCATGAAATCAAGCTCGGCGCTCGCATTCAAAGTCTCCGAGTGCTCGGCGTCCTCGGCAAAAGAATGGAGCTTTGCCTGCATGGCCATGCGCTTTGCTTCGCCTTCCTGCCCACGTACGGTGGTACTGTCACACGCAGGGCAGTCACACAAGAAGCCATAGCTTTGCCTGAGCCGACGTTGTCTGTGCTCCTTCAGAGCTCCATGCTCGTGAAGATAGCTGATGGTCACTTCTTCTCCGGGTGCGAGAGTCCGGATCGCGTGAATTGTAAACTTATTCAAAGTTTGGTTGAAATTTCCTTGCGCATTCGGTATGCATGCGTGGTTGAGACGGCAAATATCGTGGAAGATGGCTTGCTCTCCATTCCCAATATCGAAATTATTGTTCCGAAAGACTTCTAGCAGGGTTGGATACTGCGAAACAGAGGCCCAGAACGATGCTCCGTTTAGGCCAGCATCCTTGCGATGGTCTATGGCTAAGGCATGCCACGCCGCTTGTGTCCAGCCGAGGATGGCAGACTTTCTGACAGGATGGACCGACAGAGCTTTCAGGTGATTCTTTTCGGGATTGGAGAGTCTGCGAGATTCGGCGAAGACCTGCCTTTCAGAGCGGACGGTGAATAAGGGTGTCTCCGCCAGAAGACGCGTTCCTGGCCTGATGGATTTGGTAGCGAATATACCGAGTCCTTTGACGCCGGCACTGCGAATTTCAATCATGCGATGTCCTTTGTCGATGTCGTGTGAGCAGTTGCCGTAATGAGAAGAGCAGCAACGAGGTGTCAGGGGAGAGTTGCCAAGGTGACAATGGATCTGTCAAGTAAAGCCATGGGACGTTCTTGGAAGCCTCAGCTCCTGCTCGGTGAACGCTAGTAGAGATGAAAGGAAAGGAACACCCCGTGAAGTTATACGAGGAGCATATAGAGACAGCGCTCTGGCAAAGATCTGAGGATATGATGCGACACGGCCAGTCGCAGCATCAAATCCTCGTTCTTACCATAGACCGCCTCGGTAGCAGCAGCAGCATACCGAGCCTTGCGTACCTTTCATGTCCCGTGCTTGTGCAAAAACATATTAATTTTCACCAATTGCTTCGGCCAAGCTGGTGAACCACCTCGATTGACATCTGTATCGAGCGGCGTTTGATCCGCGCGAAACGTGAGGGAAAGTTCGGAGTCACGGTCGAGGACGTCGCTGTCGGATTGCCATTGCTGACGAGCTGTTGCATGCTGCTACAAAGACCACACTGTATCAGTTTCGGGACTTAGGGCATCCACAGCAAAGTGCGTGAGGCATTGGCAGGTTTCTGGGTGAATGGATGAACTTCGCCTGAGGGCATCTTCGTTGCTGTGAAGACGAGTGAGAGAGGGCCTCGGGGGAAGGAAATGGAAACTACGACTTTTGACAAAACGTCTGTGCTTGGCGTCATCAACAACACGTCCTCTTCTCTTCTCCTTCCTTCGTGATTGACAACACAATGACGCGTTTCTCACCTTGTATCAATTCTTTACACAACACTTACTTTACTGTTCTCGGCCTACGTCTCTCATGGCTATACGCGCGGCTCTTCAGCAACGATGACGCAAGGGGTATCGATGCTTAAATTATGCTGGAATGTAGATTTGCGATTCCGGGAGTCTCACACTTTGCATGGCCAAGAGTCACCATGGCCAATACGAGCATTGAAGATACCATTCCCTGGATCCACTATTCCAGCGGAGTGGTGATGCTGGCGGCTATTATGCCATACCTTGGGAGACTCTAGCGTACAGAGATGCTTCGCGTACCTGATTTCAATGTCCGCGGAAGGGCGTTGAGTGTGTAGTCAAGAGCAGAACACAGCCAGCAATCCAAGTGCGGACCATCTACGGCAAATTGATGTCCTGAATCTGGTGCAAAGTCTCTGGCCGGTCTCCCGGGAGGGATGTGGCAACATAATATCCGGTAAATGGATCGGTCTGCCGAGCATGCCGCTCGAGGAACGCGGCACGACGACATACCACGCTCCCGCAAACAGTGACTTTTGGTACTATGGCCGCAAGCTCGATAGGCTGTCGCTTGTGCCAACCTGAATTTTTGTTAGAGATGCTTTGCTGAACGACTGACGGCCGAATCGATTTGTACAGAGTGCGAAATGGTGTGGAAAGCACTCTTGCTCGGCCAGTTGGTGCTGGCTGCGGCACAGGAGAGTGGTAATACAAGATCAGCACATCATGTTGATACGCAGTCTACTGACACGGTCGTACAGTGCGCGTTGTAACAGTCATTGTCCACAAATCCTGCGGAACACCAGTCGGCTTCCCGACAACTCTCGAGACAAGCAAGTGTATTCTGCAGAGACTTAAGAGCGACCGACTGACCTCAATAAGGCCCTGCAAACATAACGGGAGGAGTCAGCAATGGGTCCTCACTCTCAGCTTCGATCACTGTGCCAGCCTCCTCGACGCCGGTGCCAGGCTACACGACGATATACCAGATCTACACCGGCACCGCCCAGCTAACAGCAGCTTCTACACTAACCACTATAGCACCTTCAGGTACAGCCTTAGGCACCATCATCGTACAGTTACCGCGAAGCGCAAGCTATGTTTATGTCACGCAGCCATACACAGGAACCTTGCCCTTGACGGCAGCTACAACAATCTCGACAGTACTTCCGAGCGGCAATTCGCCTGGGACAATTTACATACAGACACCCGGCCAAGCACAATCGACCGTCTATTCAGAGGTGACCAGAACCTTTACATACGTGTCAAGCGGCGTGACTTATACCACGGCATTTGGCGTATCAACGGCAGTGAGCAGCACTCCACGGCCGACAGGGCTGCCAACTGTTACATCGCTGTATTTCGCCACCCCGCCCATCACTCAGCCATTCACCACGACCATTGATTCGACTGTGGTAGTCTTCAATCCGCCGTACACGACATCGTACTCTACATACACCGGAACCTCACCTCTGACAGCACCCGCAACAATATCTACAATTCCACCAAGCGGAAATACGCAAGGGACATACATTGTGGTTATTCCGGTCATTCGTTATGTGACCTCGACAATGTACTACACAGGGACGAGCCCTATCACGGCGCCCATTACCCAGACCATAGCACCATCTGGCACACAGCCTGGCACGATCCTGGTTATCACTCCACCTCCGTATAGCACAACGACCCGATTGTACACAGGTGCGAGCTCATTGAGTGGGCCATCGACAACGACACTGGTAGGAAGTGGCTCTGATGCTTGGACTGTCGTAGTCGAGACTCCGCCAAGCTATTCCGCACCATCGTACGTTACGATCACCGAAGCTGGGCCGTCATCGATTTCGGGGTTGATCACTTATACCACCATCCCACCCAGTGGTACACGACCTGGCACAGTCGTGATTCAAACGCCGCCAGGATATTCTTCCCCTGCAGGCAGTTATGTCACTTCTACTCAGATTTACACGGGAAACTCGGTCATCACTGCCCCAATCACATCGACAGTCTATGGACCATCTGGAACTCAACCAGGTCTTGTTGTCATCCAGACACCGACGCAGAATACTTCTCCCTCTGGATATTATGTGACGTCTACCCAGCTTTACACTGGTGCTTCTTCTATAACAGCTCCTCTAACGTCCACGATCTCGCAGCCATCGGGAACCCAACCTGGCCTCGTAATCATTCAGACGCCGGTGAGCTACACTGGCAGCCCAGACCCATCGAACGTGGCTACCACATACACTCCATCGCCCTCAGCTTTCACTAGTGCTGCGCCAACTGTCACATTGACGCAAATGTATACTGGGGCGTCCTCAATCTCAGGACCAATCACAACCACGATTCCGGCCAGTGGCACGAACGGTGCGACTGTGTTGATTCAGACACCCTCAGGCTACAGCTCTGGACCGAGTTACGTTACGATAACGGAACCCTACACTGGATCGAGCTCTATCAGCGGTCTGATCACATATACGACTATTGCTCCCTCTGGTGCATGGCCCGGGACTGTGATCTTGCAGACTCCATCTGGCTACACGGCCTCGTTCTCGTTTGTGAGTGCCTCAACGACCAGTGCGGCTCCAAGTTCCTCTACATCACTCGCTGCTTGTCCAGCGGTGACATGTGGTGCCTCTGCGACCAACGCCACGCTTTGCGATAATACGTATGGCAACAGCTTCAATGTGACCTGCGGTACAAGATATATTGGCAATATCGTCAAGCGAGCTACCGCAAAAGACACCAATTCCTGCCTAATAGCATGCGACGCCACGCCCGGTTGTGTTGCTGTGAACTTTTACGGTGGTACAGACACTGATGGAGATGGCAATTGCGAGATCTTAGACGCCGTTGAGACCACTGTTCGAGCAGCTGGAGTAGCCGCCGCCGACCGTCCAGATGATGTTACACCTGCAGAGGTGAACACAGTACCTCCGAGCTCCCAAGGTACCGACGCAGTCTCATTCAGCGTAATCAGCACGGCGACTATTGGTTGGGTAACATCCACAAGAGGAGCCTATACTGGTAGCGGCCAAATCACTGCAGCAACAACCGTCAGCACTGTCTATCCCAGCGGCTACGTCAGCGGAACGTACATAGTCGAGACTCCTGGAGGGAGCGTGACTGCTTCCTCGATATTCAGCAGTACTTTGCCAAGCAATGTCTCGCCAAGCAGTGCTTCACTTCCAGTCATCGGTTCCAGCTCGACGTTTCCTTCCGGGATCGTGAGCAGCATGGAGACTTCAACCAGCTTACTCAGTAGCGAGGTAATATCATCCTCGTTTACTCCGGGTGTGACAAGTTCTTCCGTTCTTCCTGGATCAACGATATCACCTGCTTCTTCGCTTTCGACACCAGCATCATCTTCGGCTACTGACGTGGCTTCATCCTCAGCGTCACCCTCTGGGCCCTCCTCAGCATCGTCATTCGGGGACTCTTCATCGTCTACGTATATGTCGCTTTCGTCGATAAGCTCAGGAACATCATCATCCTCACCAGCTATAGCGCCATCATCACCTGCCACGACTCCAGCTTCCGCGTCTTCTACAACGCAGATCCCCTCTTCCTCTCAACTGGCGACTTCAATGTCCTCTACGTCCACAGCACCGACCGCATCTGCCACCACGAACAACTTCAGCTGCGCGTTAGACGATGGCACGAATGTGACGGATGCAAGTGGCTTTGTCTACGAGCTACGTTGTGGCGTCAACACGGAAGCTGGAGGGGATGGCCAAGCCGAAGCTCCTACCAACTTTAATGATTGCTTCGGGCTCTGCGATGCGAGTCCATCATGCTTAGGTTTCACCTATCTTGGAGTGGTCAACGGAACTGCCCCGGGCACTTGCTATTTCAAGAACAATAGCACAGGAACGCCCATCTTTAGCGACCCACAATCGAACGTGGTTTCAGCTTTGCGACGTGCTGCTGTCGGTCCTCCTATCTCGCCTGGAAGTAGCTCATCCAGCAGCATGACCGCATCAGAGTATTATGTAACGAGCACACTGCTGTGGACCGGCACATCGCCAATTTCCCAAGCGACTACATTCAGCACTGTTCCTCCCAGCGGAGGGCAGCCTGGCACCTACCTGGTCGCTACTCCAGCATCGGCATCGGCCTCGTCCTCAACATATGATTATTACGTTACAAGCACTCGAGCGTACACAGGAAGCTCGCCGATCACACAAGCAACGACCATTACAACAATCTCAGCTAGTGACGGGCAGCCAGGCACAATAATTGTCGAAACCCCAGCTTCTGCTTCCACTTCGATGTCCACTTTCGACTATTATGTAACAAGTTTTAGACCCTACAGCGGTGCTGCTCCTATCACCCAAGCGACGACTGTCACAACTATCAGTGCAAGCGGAAGTAGTCCGGGTAAGTTTGTTCAGCGAAATTTGACGCCCTCGTGCTGACTCTTTGAAGGGACGATCATCATTGAGACGCCAGCATCGGCCTCGTTCACCTCATCCACTAGCTCTACTTCTACTTTCAACTATTTTGTCACCTCGACACGGGCTTGGACGGACGCATCTACAATCACGCAGCCCACTACTGTGACGACCATCAGCCCAAGCGGTACAAATCCAGGTGAGCTGTCTATGCGTTTCTCTGCTCAAACTCGGCTGACATCTTGAAGGCACTATAATCGTAGAGACTCCAGCGTCTTATGTCGGCACGGTCACTTCGACAACATACGGCTCATATGCCGACACAACGACTTTGACGACAGTCTCGGCCAGTGGCTCCATGTCTGGTACTATCGTAATCGGTATTCCCATCACGTACACCACATCTGTGAGTAATTTTCCTTCGATTGCTAGCAAATTACGCTAACGATCGCAGACAACTTCTTCTTCCAGCTCTTCAGCTTCAAGCTCCTCGTCGCTCAATCCACCATCAAGCTCGAGTTCTTCGACCTCTCTAACCAGTTCTACGAGCTCGGCTTCCGCTACAAGTTCAAGCAGTCCTTTGAGCAGTGCGGAAGCATCTAGCTCTTCGTCGATGGTTGCAAGCTCGACTTCGAGCGTCTCATCAAGCGCTTCCGCAAGCTCCAGTTCCTTGACGTCCAGTTCAGTGGCGAGCTCATCTTCCGCTACCCCTTCGAGCAGCGCTCCCAGCTCTAGCTCATCAACAAACTCCGTCTCTTCGACAAGCTCGTCTTCTGCTTCGAGTGCAATGAGCTCCAGCTCCGCGACAAGCTCCTCGCTATCGACAAGTTCCTCGCTCTCAACAAGCTCTTCACTCTCAACATCCAGCTCAAGCAGTGCTAGCAGCAGCTTTTCGTCTTCCTCATCATCTTCCTCATCGTCAGCCTCCGCTACGCCGACTGGATGCTCATTCGATGGGCAAACGCGAACAGATTCCAACAATGTTCAGTATCTGATTGCCTGTGGTCGAGATACCACTGGCAACGGTGTCGGCACGCTTTACTCTACAACCAATACCGCCAACTCTTTCGAGCAGTGCTACACTATCTGTGATGGCTACACTGGCTGCCAAGGTTTCACCTGGGTTGGAGCCAACGGAGCACAATATGGTAACGGTGCAGGGAATTGCTACTTCAAAGGAACGGGCTCGACGACTCAGTGGATCGTCTTTGATGGCAGCGGCGATGCTACTAAAGTTGCAGCCATTCGGGTCCAGTCTGTATCCAGCACTTCCTCATCATCAGCATCGAGCAGTTCTAGCTCTTCACTCATGCTGCCGACTATAACTGTGAGTCTTCAGTCCATGAAATTCGTTCGCATTTCACAGCTGACCTCAGAAGACAACGACAACAAGTCCAACGATCACTTCAACTACTACGGTACGTGCTACCTCATCTCTCTTGAAGCATACACGTTCTCTTCTTCCAAAGAAATTCACACACGATCCTTGCGTCTCTTCAGATCGACACGTTGAGACTCTGATCCGTTGCGAAAATGTTTTCTTGCCGCGCATATAATTCTCTTTATTGGGCTCGGCTGACTGGAAATTAGACAACCACAACTTCCTCTTCGTCAAGTTCAAGCGGCTCGTCCTCTTCAAGTTCAACAGCCTCGAGTTCTTCCTCAAGCTCAATTTCGAGTAGCTCGTCCAGCAGCAGTTCAAGCTCAAGCTCGCCGATTCCTACGGTGTGTGTTTTCAATCATCGGTCGAGAACCTAGCTGACCAATCTATAGACAACTACGACCTCAACAACTTCTACAACGACTGTACAGAACTCATCCGCCTTTGCTCTGAGATCCAGCTAACGAGTCTATAGATTTCTTCTTCATCATCGTCCTCTTCTAGCTCCAGTTCAAGTTCGAGTCGCTCGTCTAGTAGCCCTACAAGCTCCAGTAGCTCAAGCAGTTCAAGCTCGAGTTCACCAATTCCTACGGTACGTGCTTTCATTTTTGCGATCAAACTTAGCTAACAGACTTATAGACAACCGTACCTTATGCTTGACTGCTGCTTTGAGGCCTCTAGCTGACCTACCTACAGACAACCACATCGACGACATCCACAACGACGTCAACAACTTCTACAACGACGGTACCTGGCTCTTTCGCTTCCACTTTGAAAACCAGCTAATTGGCGCACAGACCACCACTACTTCCTCTTCGACCTCAAGCTCTTTGTTCAGCACTTCGAGCAGTTCAAGCAGTTCGAGTAGTTCCAGCAGTCCGTCAAGCAGCTCCAGCAGCTCCAGCAGCTCCAGCAGCTCCAGCAGCTCCAGCAGTTCGAGCTCAATCCCATTCACTACTACAGTATGATCAATAGTATATTTCCGTACGAAGACCTGAGCTAACAAACCTACGAGCAGACCACGACTTATACCCCAACTGTAAGATATCTTGATAAAAAACTCTGTGCCTTTGCCAACGCTAACATTTGCGCAGACCACAGTGAGTCATATCCAAGGGTCAAGGTTCGAAGCGAATCTGGACCTGCATTCGCTCATCAGCCAGAACTCTGAGCGGATGCTTCATTGGACAAATTAATTCTTTGCCACTCAGACTGGAGCTGATATGTCTATGAACAGACCACAACTACCTTCACTCCAACAACTGTAAAATACCCTGTGTGACTATCTTAATTATTAATCTCGCTGACTTTCGCGTAGACCACAACGACAAGCACGACGACGACCAGCACTACGGTGAGTTATATCCGGGGCCAAAGGCTCAAAGCAAATTTGAAAGCGCGTCTGCGAAAGTCACACACCTCAAGATATCGGACTGACTCGGGGAATGTTTCATTGGCTCCATGGCCATGCTCTCCTCTTTAGCTCCGTTCTCAGTGTGAATAGGCACAAGAGGAGCTTCTCATTGCAGCTTTGCTCTAAAGCTGCAGCTTTCAATCTAAACTGTACACTGTCGAGGAGTCGCTTTGAAGAGTGCTAACTATATTTCTACCCACAGACCTCTACCACAACCAGCACAACCACGTCCAGCTCTTCTTCGAGTTCTTCATCTTCCAGCTCATCGTCTTCACCGAGTTCCTCTTCATCATCGAGTAGTTCAAGCAGTTCGAGCAGTTCGAGCTCAATTCCGTTCACTACTACGGTATGGCGATTCAAAACTTTCCTACAAAGGCTTGAGCTAACCAATCTGCGAGCAGACCACAACTACTTATACCCCAACTGTGAGATATCCCAGTAAAACCTTCTATGTCTTTCGAATGTTACATGCAAAACACGGTGGAATTATTCTGCTTGGCTCCGCCCTCCTTGCAAACCTGCACATTGATGATCGTCAATTGCTGCTCAAGACATGAAAACGCAGCTTGCGACCTGGACTTTTTTTGTTGTTGAGGAGTCGCATCGAAGGGTGCTGACCATGATATATTTACAGACGACCACGACAAGTACCACAACGACAAGTACCACAACGACAAGTACCACAACGACAAGTACCACAACGAGCACCACAACGACTTCCACCACAACATCAGTAAGTATAGCATAAATCGTGACCAAAGTGACCATTCAACTAACATCTGGCAGACAACAACGGTTCGTCTAGAAACTCTCACTCGGGCGACACGTTTTGCCATGCAATGGCTTGTTCGCAGATGCTAACTATATCTAGACCACGTCGAGCTCCTCTTCGAGTTCTTCGAGTTCTTCCTCTTCCAGCTCGTCGTCTTCATCGAGTTCTTCCTCTTCCTCTTCCAGCAGCTCCTCTTCGCGCTCGTCTTCTTCGTCGTCGACCACGGGCAACACCGTTGCCACTGCGACTGGCTCCCCGTCCTTTTCCTGCCCGGCTCAAGATCGACAGGTCGTTCAAGACAATTGCGGCGTACAATATATCCTTGGCTGCGGCACCGATCACTATGCTCCAGGTTCCGGCCCATACCAGGTGCCGGGTGCCAATACTGCCTTGGGCTTCAATGGTTGCTTCAACCTTTGTTCGAGTGGACAGTATGGTAATTGTATCAGTTGGAGCTGGATCAATCAGACCGGCAACTGCTATCTCAGTTTCACTCCTCCTTATACGAACGATTACTTCCAGAATCCTCAACCAGGTACGGAAATGAAAATTTCGAGATAACTATGGCTGGCCGAGACATTGACTGACTCTGTTCTCCTCGTTTAATTAGGTCTCGTCGTCGCTGCCATTCAGATACAATACTACAATGGAGCATACAGTGGTAGCACGCCTACGTCAAGTACCAGCAGAGTGTGCACTGCGGTAGCCACGACAGCAACGGCCTCTTCCTCATCAACAAGTGTGGCCTCCACTGTCACCGTTACTAGCCCGTACAATCCGGCCACACAGAGCCCAACTTCAACTCCATATACTGCTACGACTTATGCAGCGAGTGGAACAGCACCTGCGACTGTCGTATATGCCACTCCAATGTACACTGCTCCTTGTGTGGTGGAAGGCTACCTTTCACAAGCGAACGCGTTGTACCGAGTGAACCTGGCCACTGGCGCGAACACAACGGTATATACAAGTACGGACTCTGGTACTGCGGACGGCATCAACTCTTTGGGCCTCAATCCAATGGACGGCTATCTTTACGCAACAATTCGTGGAGTCGATCCTGAAATCATGGTCCGAGTCAGCTTTGACGGAAGACTTCAGCGATTATTCTCTATGCCGACCAATACTACTGCGCGGAAATTCTACGTTGGCGACTTCACCCCAACAGGACAATTTTGGACGGCTTCTCAAATTGCGGCGTATGGATGGCAATGGGTACAAGTCAACTTCGACCCAGGCACGGCAAACTATGGTTCAATTGTTGCCGCAGGAACAGCCACGCTTCCAGCAACCAATGGCGGCTTGATTCAGGATTGGTGCTATGTACCAGGAGCCGGCAACAATTTGTATGCTCCCTACACAGTCCCCTCAACAGGAGCAACTACGCTCTACCGCTTCAGCCTAGACACCCTTACTTGGGCTACAGTAGGTCTCCTGGGGACCACTGTGACTGGGCAATCGGATGTTCGGTGGAACGCAGTCTGGGCCTCCAATGATGGCTACATGTACGGGTCAGAGGGTATCGGTGGCTCAATCTGGAAGTTCACAATAATAGGCGGACTTGGGGCTGTTCGTGTGTCCCAAGGTCCAGTCTCCGCTTTAGCAGACGGAGCCAGATGTTGGTCCAACACCACCGCCATCGGTGCCTAGCCGCCAGAAACGACACATCTATTCAACTTGCAGCGTTCACAATACAAGGGTAATATTTACGTACAAAATGGAATGCCATTATTTCTGTGAGAGTAGCCAACATGGTCTCTATGCTCGTCCTTGAACCTTGCGTCGGACATTTATAACACCCTAGCTTCCCTGGATCACGGAAAATTGCATTCTACATGTTAAGCAGAGTAAATGATGAATTGCTCATGAACCTCTGAACTTGCGACGGGCCTGCAACATAATTGAGACAGGTGGAGAGCGTGCTCTCACCATTTCAACATGAGCGGAATCGAGGCGAAATGCTTGCACAATACGGAACATGAGCCTATCGAACATTTATTTTGGCGCCACAAGCTCCCACTTTCAAGCTCTTGAAGAGCTGACTCCTTGAATGAACGGATAGAAAAGATACTAGATTTGAAGTTATGACCGCGGCTGTCGTTCAAAAAGTGCAATGTTACAAGCAAGCATGCAAAGCGAAAGGTTACAAATCCATTTTTGAGACATCACCAATCATTTGCAGTTCCACAAGAAGGTCAAATCGTGATCACCGAAAGTTGATCTCATGAGCGTAGCTTCAACTTACACCGGAGAGCAGAGGGCCTGTGAACGGTGCGTGTGAAGTCCAACAAGCTTTCATCGAAGCATTGAAATGATGTACTCTGGTCGCACAGCTCCACGGACAAAGAGAAATTAGAGCTGTGAGAAACGACTTCAAGGCCATAGCAAAATCGATCTTGGAGAGGCCCGACCAAAGTGCATGTGAAGGCCGCGATCGCGATCTCACTGCTTGAGACTCCATCAGTCAGTCCTCGTGAGATATGACACCGCATTCAAGCTTTATAAATATCAACTGCGGCACCAGTGACTCGGCCGGGGAAGCAATGGCATTCGGCATTAGAATTCTCTTTCGACCGTGCGTGGCACTTGCGACGATCTGCGTTGAACATTCCATTCTTGAAAATGCAACAGAACAGTCCGAGACAAACGCGAGGATCACAACTATGACCGACCAGAAGCAGGACGCATTTCTCAATGTTCGTTCGAGACCAGATTTGGACGGTGATTTGGACTCAGTCCTCATGTGATATGAGACCGCATCCGAGCTTTTGCGAACATGACCATCGGGAGGTTGATCTTCTCCCCACCATGTGGATTGCAGTATGCCACCACGGAAACACTCTCAGCCGAGAGGTTCAGCTTTTCGGGATTCTTCGTCACTACAGAGGACCACTAGACTGCTATGCAGCGCCGAAGAACGTGATTGTGGTTTGAACCAACATCAGGGTTGGTGTCGATGATGCTCTGATCGTATCCCCACTGAAGAAGCTGAGGGTATATTTGACGCAGGTAGTAGAGCATCTTATCGGCAGCCCAAGCTCGAAAACGCCAATCGAATTAGAGATCAACGAGCTTGAGAGTGCAACAAGTGATTGCATCCGTTTCATGAGGGTGTTCGTGGTCATACGCCAAATCTTCGTAATCATAAGGAATATCGTAGAAAATGCCTGGCGTTATGATTTTGTGACCTGCAATGTGCTGTGTCTGAGGATAGACGGGGTCGGCGTCGGTGTCGGTGTCGGTGTGGAGGCGTGCAAGATCGAAACTCCGAGACCGATGGAGAACCAATCCATTGACATTGTCGGCAAACTCAGTGAGGCGCGTCAGATTGGTATTCGGGGCCTTCTGATGAGCACTGTGGCCGAGCCGATTGACTGCGCGTGCTGAGAGGTTATCGACTCTGGGGCCGTTGAACAATTTGAAAATGCTGGTCACCTCTTGCATGGATTTGATCCTCGATCCGGATGATGCGAAGGTCGGACAGTGGTGTAAGGCGCATTGCTAATTTATTGGGTTTCGGGCGTTTCAAGTCCTTGTAGCTTCGGTTGGTCTGGAGTAGCTTGATATAGGCAGGTACGGTGGGCTTTATTCCAGGGATGGACCGATTCCGAAATCCACTGTAGCGATGAGATCCTCTTTCGAGTCTGACTCGATCCGGTATCGGTGGTACTCGCCATGTGTACGCTCGATAGTGTAATCTGGCGGTGTCCAGAGGAGTGGTCCTCCCGCGTGACGTACTCCAGGGCGGAAAACTGGCTCTGGGAGGAAATGTGCCATCAGTGGACCGATTGCCATTTCACCTGTATAGTCCTCAAACGGTCGAGCAGAAGCGCCAAAGACATTGACTCTGCAGGAGTGATCTTGCAGGACATCCGGAAAATGAAGTTGGAGCCATGATCATTTGCTCAGGCAGGAGTTGTGAAGTCTTTCGTCACAGAATCGGTGAATTCCCACAAACTCACAATCGTTCAAAGATATTGCTTCTTAACAAGTCTCCTAATCTTGTGTGGTAGCCAATATGAGCAAATTGAGCACAGTACCTCAGAAACACTGACGCGAAGGAGTTGTGATAATAAGGTGAAGATCTGTAGACAAGGCGAAGTCAGTGGAGCGGTGTAGGTGAACGCTTACAGACTCACGTTAAGACACCTTTGAGATCCTTTGTTTCGCAACTCCGCGTGTTATTAGATCATTTGTGCCTCTAAAATGGAAGCTGTAATCGTTGATAGTTTCGGTCGTGCTGAAGTGGCACTGAATTGCGTGGTGTTGGATGCCAAGGTAGTGGAGGTCGACAGCGTAAGGGCGAAGGTCATCGGCCGCCGACCATGTCTTGATGAACTTCCACACTTGCACTTGCGTGGCCTGTGCCTCAGCATCTGATGGTCAGCTTCGAGCGACATAGCTTCGAAGTTGTGGCCATGGTCATCCGCTCGGACAGGAGTCGAAGTCAACTGTCTGTCGTAGAGGTGAACATCGACAGCCTCACATTCAGACACTGGGAGGTATTTCCGGTGTTGGCACCGGCTCCGATTTAGACTTAATTCAAAATCAATGGGCAACATCGTAATCACAGTCTTGATGATTGTTCCGAAACGATTTTGGTGAAGCTCGAAAATGGGAGTTCACATTCCGGAGGAATGGTCACCTCGCAGCTCCATTCAAAATCAAAAGCTCATCTCTCCTAAAACGAATTGAGAGCCGTCAATCTGGAAGCCGAGAAGAGTTAATAAGGGGTAGGATAATTTGCTCTGTGCAATGGAGGGAAATGTCGTTGTAGTCTTCGTGGTCTGCCCATTCAGAGGTTGATCTCTCGCGCAAGAACAGTGTCGATGGAGTAATGAACCCACAATCCCACACTTGTATCTTCTTGAGCGCTTTTGTACAGTTCTGGACAAGTTTGGCCACGTCTGAAGGTCTCAAGGCGTCGAAGTCATGAATCTCGAGAACACGACAACTCTGATTGGCAGCGAGAGTCATAGCATGCAGAGTGTGCTCTGGAGTTGCGTCGAGTCGTCTCAAGCCATCGTAGCCGCGAAGGATGATGTAATCCGGCTTTGCGTCCTTTCTCAGCTTCGCCTTCGTGAATCCCCGCTGCGTATGGCTATTGAAAGTCCTAACAGTCAAGTGACTGGGTGTGTCCTTCCCGCAATACTCATACTGGGCCACATGGTCGTTGGTCAGGCGGTACGTTTCAGTGCGAAGTGTACCTAAAATATACAACTCCTGTCTCGAGAAGACCTTGACAGTCTCCAAGAATTTGTCGTGGCCCATCAGCTGAACCAAGGACGTGGACTGGTTGTTGCCTCTCCCTGCTAGCAAGCTCGCTGGGATCCCGTGTGGCTTCCGTCAAAGGATCGCATGGTTCCTGTCCTGATCGAGCCACAAATGGCTTTGGCGCGGGCGGTTCAGACGCTAGCTCAACATTACGTGGAGGGTACAGATATGGGAGGCTTTGATCCTCTGCCCACCAAACGATGCGCATTGGTGTATCCTCAGATGATGGAGCAACTTCATGCAAAGATCTCTTGGTGGCAGCAAGGACTTGGGCGCGATTGAATCTTGGGTGGCGCTGGTAGCTGGGGATGGCCGATCTCTCGACAAAGTAGCCTACGGAGTGGGTGCCGGACCAGGTGGAGACGGGGTAGGTGGAGCGGGTGTATGAGATGTGCTCGCTGGCGCAGGAGGATCGGCCACACCCGAAGGAGATAACGCTGGTGAAGCGAGTGCCGGACCGGCTGGGGATGGCATAGGTGGAACGCTTATAAGTTCACGATTCGAGAAGAATCTTCGACGCACAGCTCCGTTCAAGCTCAGGAACTCGAATTCTCCAGAAATGAATTCAAAGCCAGGAGTCTGAAATTTCAGCAGAGTCCGTCAGGCGCGAGAACAGTAGGTCAGGGTCTGCAAGTACACATTTGCTAGATCTTCTGATAGCAAATTGACACTCAACTCTGCGAGTAGTCATTCACGAAACTATGCAAAGCTGAAGTTGTGAGCTTGGCAGTAGCATGCATGAGGAAGTCTGCTTTTTTCAACAATGCTGCCTGTGATATGATCATTCTGATCGCGCGTCTCAACTTACCTAGATTCTGGCAGCTTGAATGAGCGGTCCTGCTCTGCCCAATCTTCGAAATGAAGTTCGGTGAGCCACGGCTGAGCATCGAATTGACTATTCAATGAAAGGAAGGTCTTCGACTGGAGCGCGCTGAGATCGAAGTTCTTAATCTTGAGGTGCAGATGCTTCAGTACGAGGGTCTTAGCATACGCATTAGAATTATCGCCCAGTCTTGATTCTGACCGCCGGACGCAGTAACGTTGTCGGGGCTCAAGCCTCAGTTCTGACCGTCGGATGCATTTTCGTTCTCAGCACCACAATCTTGGCTCTGATTGACGGGAGATTCGGCGACATTTGAATCGTGCTTAATGGAAGCGCCGCGAGGCAAAGTGCCTTCGGTATTGCCCTCAGGCGGTGTGAACATAGCCGGGGGTTGCAGACGGAGCACTCTCAATTGCTGTGCCGTCGATAGGCGGGGTGCGACTTCAGCGGGATGGTATCGTCTTCGGCGGGTGTGGATGCGGTCGTAGCGTACTAGATGTGATTGACGGCACCCATATCGCTCATGCTTGACGTAGTGCTGGACAGGCTGTCGCGGAAGCGCCGATTCGTGCTGACAGCATACTCGCGCGTGTCTTGTCCTCGATAGCTGCGTTGGACCCTTTCCCTCTGCTCGGCGCGACCAGCGGAGCCGTTGATTCGGTAGTCAACGCTTCTGAGGGTATCACTCATCCATCTGAGCATCGTCTTCAATTGTTGCTTTGCCACCATGTCCTTGCTCGATGTCGCCAGCGGAGGCGATGTCGTCCTCGATTCCGAGCATGCCGCCGAACAACGCAAGATGGGAGTACGCCTCAGGCGTCTACGATTGTAGTCGTTTGGATATAATGAAGTCTTTTCTTAAGACGCACCACAGAGAACAGCCGCGAGCGCCACTCCTTGATGAGCGCCACTCCTTGATGAGCGCCACTCCTTGATGAACGCCTTGTCGCGCTATAAAGAAGTTGTTGCATCATGATAATTTCAGGGTATCAACTTCAAAGCTCTATGTAAAGTATTGGTAGTGCGAGCTCTTATTTTGGATGATATTGAGTGGAAACCAAGACGGTGTCCGAAGTACCAGACACTAAAAGTGGTGGAAACGACGCCAAGCCACTAGCGTGCTTGCTGTTTGTCCCGGAAGAAAGAGATGTGCTCAAGTCTTGGTTTCGATGACTCTTGATTGTACACTAAGAAGGCCTTCGGTGAACCAAGGTCATTCTTCTATGCAGCGGACATTTAGGGCATTGTCACCGCCAGACTCTCGAGCCTGGTATCTTGAAAGAATAACCGTGATGCTTAGCCATTCATCTCTTCGTCAGAGATCTCCTGCTCGCCACTAGTGATGGATGGAGTTTGGTATTTCTGTAAAAGGAGACGTGCCTGCATGCTTGCGTGGAGATGAAGAGGAAGTCACGGCTGAGTTTGGGGCGCTCTAGGTTGCCGAACTGTAATCCAGCGTCTTGATCCCTGCCGCATTGTAGATTGTGGTGATGTCCTAAATCAGACAATCAATAAGCACCTGTGGGCAACGATCTCAAAAGCAACAACTTTTGGTATTTCTTTTCAATTCTAATTACAAAAAAGCACGAGACCAAGCACGCATGTCCGACCATGGTTCGAACTTCACCATTGCAATCTGATGCTTTGCTCTACGCTCATTTTGTTTCATTTCCCAACCTGATTCGTATTTTCTGGTCTCGCTCCGCACTGCTCGTGGCCCGACGCAGGGAGGCGACAAAGAAGTCTTCTCTACTAGAGGATATAACATCAGAGCGGCCCCCTCCTTCTACGTCTGCTTCTACTAGGTCACTGCCTCTTATGGCAGAGACGCCGCTGTGGGGATGTACGCGTGGTCCCAATCACAATGCTTGTTGCATTGGGCGGAGTCCCAACCAGCGCGCCATGCCTGGTCGTGCGAGCCTCTGGTGCACGATGTGGGGTCACAGTTCCCATCCGTCATGAAGATCCAGCAAGGGAGATCATGAATCTTGTCACACGCGCCCGGGCACCCATCCACCATGCATGGCTTTATCAGCCAGCAGTTCTTACCGAGCTTGTAGGGACCGAAGACATGTGCCGGACAGACCCGCTTGGCACCAACATCGCCAATTGTGATGCGTCCGTCCTCGCTGATCTCCGTCAATGTGCCTTCGTGCGAGTGTGTAGGGTAGTCGTGATACTGCTTCTTCTTCTTTTGCTCTTCAGTGAGCTCGGGGACTTTTGCGTCAGGCGGAGGCATCTGGAATTTGTACTTGCCGCGCTTCTTGGATGGAGCTGCGGTGTCCTGTGGAGCATCGGTCTTCGTAGTGTTTGCAACATCATTCTTCGCCTTGTTAGCTTCTCTGTCACGCAGATGTGGAGTAACGTCAGCCGTAGGACGAGATGGATCCGGTGTGAATTGACTATTGGGTCGTGGTGGTAGCTGCGACTCTGATGCCTTGCGTGGAGTTGGGGTCGCGGAGGCTTGAGCCGCGGTGATAGCAGGAGCCTGTCTCGCTCTTGGGTGCGTCTGGCGTTTTGAAGCTCTCTGTGACTCACCATTCAAGGTTGAGCCTATAGTCTCCGTAGTGGAATGCGCCGGACCCGCGGAAGAGGATGCTGGAAGAGGGTGGGTAGTCGTCGCGGACGCAGCAAGAATTTGAGCACGGGTGGGCCTCGGGCGGCGCAGGATCGACATTGGCAAATTTCTCACTGGTATAACTGCGGCCTGCAGGGAAGGATTCGTCGACTCTGGTCCGGCTGGAGATGATGTTGGCGGCGTGTGTCTGGGGAATAGGGTTGGCGGCGCAGCGGGATTGAGCGTATCTGGCGGAGGCGACAATGGCGGAGTTTGTGGAGGCGGCGCAGATGCAGTAATCTCGGCGCGGTCAGCGCTTCTACTTCTCGGGCGGGCCAGGAGCTCCGATGGCACACGACCCACTGACGAGTCTGAATCCGACGTAGCGGTCCCCGTTGCAGCAGGTCGAGATGGTGCTGGCGGCGCGAGTGGATAGGGATGCGGTCGGTGCAGCAGTATCTATCTGCATGTGTGGCATGCAATCGTGGGGCTGATGGCGCCTGTGTACTATCGAGTAAGTCCTTTTCGTCCTTGTGCCTTCGCTTACCGTGTCTAAGCCCAATGTCGACTACTCCGGGCAGACGCACTCTCGCTAGGATTGATGATAGCCGTAGTTGCAGTGATTTGTGTGTTTTGTACAGGGAGCCTCTATATAGGTCAACCCAAGGTGCGCGAGTGCGCGTGTGTAATGTAAAGCGAGCCTCTATGAAGGTCAAGCTGAGGTGCGCGAGTGCGCGTGTGATGTTGTGCGGTGGAGGAAAGAAGAAAATTTGAAGTGACAGACGAAATCAAGAGTTGAACAGGTGTGCCAAGACTTCAGCGACCTTGCCAAATGACTTGGAGGCAAGTGAGGTGCCAAAGTCTTGGTTTCACGCATCTTATCCTCAGTGAGGCCGTCTCGACACTGAAAGGCCATCGGTCAACAAAGGTTATTCTTCTATGCGGCGTCCTTTAGGGTATTGACTCGGCCAAACTCTCGAGCGCCTGGCATCTTGAGAGACAGGCTGTGACGCTTGGCCATCCTCTGTCTCCGCCGGAAGACCCGTGCTCGTCATTAGTGATGGGTAGAGTCCTGTAGCGTTGTTCCGACGATGAAGTAAGTGTGAAAGTGAAGTGAAGTCGAAGCGAGGGTTTCGGCTGCTCCCGAAGCGCCGAAGTTTAATCCGGCGTTTGCACTCTACGCGTGCTCTTCGACGCGTCTCAGCACAGCGAAGAACTCACACGCCAACATGGCCGTCGACAGCGCCGCCCGCGACGACAATTTACTGTCAAAACCGTCTACAGAGGAATTCGCCACAGCGGAGAGATGCAATGCGGTGTACAATCCCCTCCAGACCTTCACGCTGCCCCGCAACGAAGCCAAGCACTACCAGCAGCAGTATGCCGACATGTACTTCACGCGTCTGGCCCAGCTGAAGCCTGCCGTCGAGGCCATCGCCGAAGATGCATTTGCCGACTTTGTAATTGCCGGCGAGGCAGCTCGCAAAGTTGCTCGAGTATTGGACGTCAGGCAGGGCCATCTCTGCTGGGTCATTGGCACTGTCTTCATCGACATGCCACTCAAGCCAAACGTTCTGGAGGACATTGGGAAAGAGCATTGGATCTCCGCACCACCAGCGAGGCAAAAGTACAACCCTGGAGATGGCAATGTGTCAATGATGTTGGAGGACGAGAGTGGTCGGCTGAAGTTGACTGGAGGCTTCCTGGCTAGTGTATTGCTGGTGACGGGTGCCATTGTGGCTGTACTGGGCACGGAGAACTCCGATGGTGATTTTGAGGTTTTGGATCTCAGAGTCCCAGATTTGCCACGTCAACCGCAGAGGTGGGAGCGAGACGACGGTGATGAGGCGATCAAGGGCAAGAAAGCCAGCCAGACGAGAGACAAGGGCGGAAAAGTGGCCATCGTTTCCGGACTGTCAATCAGTGGCGACGATGGAGATACACTCATGCTAGATGTTCTTGCCGAGTACCTGCTGGGTGAGGCAGCTGGGCTGGAGGATCAAGCAGGCGCAGCACAGGTATCGCGACTCATAATAGCGGGAAACACGCTCGACCACGGCCAACCCATTCCTACGCGAGAAGAAGTTGCAGCAGCCAAGAAATCTGGCAAACGCACATACGGCTACGATGCCTCCGCATACAACGCCGCACCCACGGAACGGCTGGATTCATACATGGCCTCACTGCTACCCTCGATACCAATCACTCTTCTGCCCGGCTCCACAGATCCCACTTCAACAGCACTTCCTCAACAGCCTATACACCCTGCCATGTTCAGACGCTGCAGGGCATACATGGCCGCACCGCTCGACCCCAATCCAGAGCCGTCTTGGTTCGACTCCATCACGAACCCAGCTGAATTTGACCTGCACGGCTGGCGATTTATGGGCGCCGGGGGACAAACTGTGGAAGATGTATACAAGTACGTCGATGGTGAAGAGCGTCTGGAAATGATGGAGGCGATGTTGAGATGGCGGTTATCAGCTCCTACAGCTCCCGATACGCTCTGGTGTTTTCCATTCCAGGATGGAGACAAGTTTGTGATCCAAGAGTGCCCGCATGTTTACTTTGCAGGTAACCAGCCCAAGTTTGAGAGCAGCATCATTGAGGGTCCGCTTGGGCAGCGGGTTAGGCTTCTGGCAGTGCCCAGCTTTAAAGAGACAGGCCAGGTGGTACTGATGGACCTTGAGGACTTGAGTGTGGAGATCATCACGTTCGAGGCATTTCAAGGTTGATGAAGGAATGAAACTTGTATTTTGCGTCTATTCATAAGCATCGGGCGGCATGATGTTGGGCTCAGCGAGGCGTTGTGGGCATGAAAATGACAGATATGGCGACGCTGGTTCTGATCGCTCTTCAAAAGATTAGCAATTCACCATCGACACGATGATATGCTATGGACAGCGAACAGTACGATGCGCATGGAGTACAATAGCCTGACAGTACACTGCTCTTCGGCCGAAAACGGTAAGCGCTTCACCTTCCTCAGACCCTGCATAAAGTGAAGCGGTCTCGTTTGCATGTGAAACTAACGGTCCGTAGATTCGCCGATTCGCGCCACAGCTCACTTTCCGCGACATTCTACTAAGACTCCATGACAAACAATCACCAAATCGAACTCAAGCGAACTCAAGCGAGCGCATCAACATCAGGGCCGCGCTACGGCCTATCATGGCGCTTCCAACCAAAGAGGACTTCTTGTCACAACTCCAACCCGACTCGGCTCTCGCGCAGTATCAAGAAGATTGCCCCATCTGTTATGAGACTACTGCCGAGGCGACACAGACATCTTGCGGGCACATCTTCTGCCTCGAGTGTCTGGAGCCTTGGTTGCAGACTTCTCACACTTGCCCGAAGTGTCGACGCGAATTGTATGAGAAGCCAGAAGATGAGGAAGATGAAGAAGACGAGGAAGACGAGGAAGTTGAGGAGGAGCATGACGATGAGGATGACTCGGCAGTCGTGGAGGTCGACTGGTCACGATTCAGCTTCGATTTCGACGAAGATTCTGTTCGCGAGATGCTTCGATCTGAACGCGATGAGAACACTATGGAAGCCGCGTCATCAAACCCTTTGCCCTTCATGGTTGCATACGTCGACTACAACATTTTGCTTACCAAAGGGGCAGCCTACATCTTGAGCCAGATTCGAGAGAATCGTGCTGGGTTCAATACCTCCTTCTACGTGGACAGCTGGATCGTGATCGCTGCCGCCATCGAAAGAGTTCTTGTGCGTCTCCGCGATCAGAAAATTGCAGGAAGTCATCTGTTCCTCGCCATGGAATTCGAGATTCAACGGACAATGCGTCTCCCAGAGAACTCGGCCTTATGGGAGCGACGACGCCTCAAGTCTCGGCACGTTTTCCTCGAAGTGGCCATCGATAGCTCATTGCGATGCATCGTCCAGGCCGGATACAACTTAGATCCCGAGCAGCAAAACAGCGATCAGCAAGGCGTGCCCGAAATTGAGCCTATCTATAGCAAGGTACCATACTGTGTGGATGCTCAGAACTTCACCGCTGTCTGTGAGCGCTTGCCAGGGCTAGACACAAGACTCAACGACGTGCTAAGCCGTCCGGCCTACATTAGCCGGCCACTTCTCCTTCCGACCTTTCTGGCCGCGCTACATCGACTCAAGACGACTCAGGCAATCCGCTTCTGTCAGGACAATTATAAGGATTTGCATGAAATGGACAATCACTTGCGATCCGACCTTCTACGGATGGCCGTCTCCATAGTGAGTTCCCTTCATGGAGAAACTATGACGGCTAGCACTTCATTTGGAGTCTTATTGCATACTGCTGCACAGATGAGCTTCGATATACTTACGAATGGGTTCCCCGAGGCGGAGGTCACAGATATCATGAATGTCATAGACAAGTTCTCCGACCAGATGTGCTTCGCCCTCGTGCCGGTTGCATTCGCTGCTGCAGAGCTTCACGAAGATCTTCAGTCTATGCAGGCTTTCCCACAAGGAAACGAGGAGGAGCTCAGCTTTGCCGTATAAAGCAGTCGCTCTTGGCATACCCAACAGAAACCAGGGACGATGGAACAAGTCTGAATTTCTTTCGTAAGGGAAGAAAGTGCCAGTGGCAGCATGGGCAGCACGAAGCATACATCTGGAAACGAATCGAGGATGAAATGGACAACAGATTCCCGAATGCGCGAGAAGCCTCATCTGCCAGTCTCGCCATGAATCCCGGCGGCACCGAGCTTCCTAAATACACAGATCGAGAGCCAATCAAAGGAATTTCAAACCACCATTTGTTCACCGTCCTAACTCATCTCACCCTCGAGCAAAGGCACCTTCCCTCCAACTCTGGCCCACATCTAAATCTCTTTCCTTCTCTTTCCTCCACACGACCACAAACCCATCTCTCCTTTTGCCATCCCAACCACAAAAGCCCGTGTTCCTCCTTCTATCCACAGCACCAATACGAACACGTGTCGCCAAAGCCACAAACGCCCTTCGAGCCCCGAGATGCAAGAAATCAACGATCACAAAATACCTACCTCTGATTAGGCACCGCTAAGCTACGAGCACCACGAGTATCTGAACCGTTTACCGTAGAACCCTGAGATGAGCCGAAATGAACAGTCCTCCTAGATGCAATGATCATCAAAGAAAGCAGGGCTATCATCACACATGTCATTACAAGCCAGCGCCAGCACCGAGAAACGATATTGGTACTCCACAACCGTGTCAACGACGATCGACAAGCCAAGAGACGACACAACATCGTCAGAAGAGAGCAAGTAGTAAGATTGAAATGCAACAACACTCGTAACGCTACAAATAGGTATAGAACAGCAGCAGTAAGAGTTTCCCAAGGTATCTAGACAAAAGCCCAGTCAAACCAACAAGGCCCCATAATCCTCCACTTCGTAACCATGCTTCGACGGTGATCCCAGGTGATATAGAAGATACCCAACATGGAGGGGCGGCAATCATCCATCTCCTCAGAGCATCAGAAATCCATTCAACCAGAGCAAGGCTTCGGATCGGGAAGCTTTTTGATGGCTGGCTTGTCCATGAGGCCGTAGAAGGCTGGCACCCAGATGCAAGCACCCGCATTCTCCAGTTGGCGAAGAAACTTAACACAATAGCGGCCGTTATGGTCGCATTCATGACACTTGTGCTGGGATATCCTACGGATAAACATCAACCGTCCACATGGCCAGTCCATTGTCTCCAGCTCATTTGTGCTTTCTTTGTCATGAGGAACTGAAGTGACTTCGAGGCTGCTGGGATTCGACGTTGGAGAGGGCGGCATGCCGAGGAGCGAAGATGATTGCGTCGGGAAGGCTTTATCAACAAGACCAGGAAACAAATGCACCAGGTTGAGCCATTTGGCCTTCTCCAGATTATCCCACCATTCCCTACAAAACATGCCGCGTTGGTCACACAGGATGCATTGTGTCACATTGAAGGGATAAATTTCCTGGTTGTCGTGATCGCCGAACTTCTCACAGGGCCATGGTTTGTCTCCCTCAACGGGATCGTCCTTTTTTGCCAAGCTCTGGGTTGTATTGAGACTAAGAGATGTCGGCATTGACACCTCGACGTTGGATACGAAGATGGTCGTTGTCGAAATTGGGACAGTGACTATGTGAGGGCCCATGGAGGGGCCCACGGAAGGAGGTGATGCAGATGATCCAGACACAATCGAAGTAAAACTCGGGCGAAGTGTCGGAACAGCAGGCATCAGAATCGACTCGACGAAAGTAAGAGCAGGTAGGGCTTGACTTGTCGGGATACCTGTAGGGTTGGCGAGTGTTGGTGAAGCATGTCCTCGAGAATGTGGCAGTCGTGTTCCCTCAGTCTTGCATCGCTCCACCTGACGTTCGAATTCGTCGCAGTCTGCTCCAAAAAACGCACCATTCATGCCCTTTCTGCCGGATACACAATCATGGTCACCCATGTACTTCATGCATTCGATTAGTAGTGGCCGAATGGGCTTGGTCCGATCGGTGGTTTCTTTTCTCGGCGACAAGGTACCATCTTCAAAGCCTCCAGCCTCTGCACAGTGGTCATGAATTTCATCCCAAACATGATCGCAACGCGTAGTATGGCCTCGTTCCGTTGCACGTACACATGTCTCGCAGTCGGTCGTCGAGACCTGCTTGCATTGCTTATGAAGCCTCTGGCAGCCTTCCCGAATCTCGTCTCCCGGCAGCAAATCATTCGACTCGAGGCTACTGTGTAACGATCGTTGTCTGGACGGGATTGATGCCAGAGCACTGTGGATTCCAGAATTGTGAACCTGGGTGGTTGAAGTCTGTGGCGAGGACAAAGATGTCGTGATCAGAGGCTCAAGAGCGTGGTCCGTGGAGAGCACATGCATTAGATCGTCCATCTTCGGACCTGAAGCTGAGAGTAATGCATACAACACTGGACAATACTCCTCCAGTGCATTGTAGGCTTTCTCGCAGTGCTTTCGCCAGTGTAGGCTGGTGTGATGCTTGCATACATCACAGTCGATGAAATTCATCTGTTTGCATCGTCTCGCGAGCATGGGACACATAGGCTTTGTTGATTCGTCTTGTGACATCAAATGACTCCATTCGAGGTGTTTCGCCGATGGCTGTTGTCTGCCCAGCTCTGAAGTTGAAGAGTCGACTGATCCATCCTTCTCAGTATTCGGCACAGGGATCTTTGGTGTAGACTGTGAAGAAGACGTCGTAGGGGCAACGTCATTGTGTCCGAGGATTGTAGCAGTAGGCATAACGAGATCTTCGAAATCGGGACCGCAAAGAGTTCCCCATGGCGCCGTCAGACATGTGGTCCCATCAGACGGGAGACTTGTCGCAACTCGTGGTAGTACTGGCGGGGCAGTGAGATGACTGTCAAGTTGTGCCAGTAGCTCGGAACAGTTACTTGAACTGCATCCAGTATGAGACGGAGAGATAGGCAATGGCAACGGTGTCCCAACAGGATAATCCACGCTAGACGCTGATGCTGGTACGTCAACTCTACCATCATCGATAGAATCCTTTCCGATGCCCTGTAGAAGCGGTGTTGGACCTTGACCAATCGTGACAATTTTCTCGTTATCAGTAAAGAAGCTTGGCTGTGCAATCGATATTGTCTTTTCGTCCAGGTTGTGAAAGACGTAGGCACTTCTGAACAGGGGATCGCCCAGAACAACACGTCCAGTGGAATGTATCATGGTGACTGGAACCCAGCACACATCTCTTCCATTTTCTGTCGCGGGGGTAGCAGTTTCAGAATGCATGCTTTCCCAGTATGGAACGACGAGTTCACGAAGTGGGATCTGAACCTTAGTGCTTTTGCCATCGGCACCCATGAGTCCAACAGTCAGGGCGATATCATCGGAAGCTTGATCACAGTACATCACAATGAGGTCATCGTCCATCCTGAGGATCATTTCTGCCGGGAAGTTGTTGACAAAGTCTTTCCAGATCGGAAAAGGGAGCTGCATCTAAGAACTTCCAGTGTCCAGTCCTGCTTCATACTTGTATCCAGGCTCAGTGAAATTGGTTTCAGATCCATTGAGGGAACCCGACACATAATTGATGTACAGCTCTTGCTTCATGTAGTCCGGACGGCCAGTCGAGCTATAGTAGAAAGGCACCTTGACCGTCGACATGGTGACGAGATCGCCGAAGAACTTGGCAGTGTCGACGGCTCCAAACAGAATGCTTCCCTTCCGTTCCGCAACGTCGTCGAGATAGAAGGAGAATGATCGCGAACCGATCTGCCCCGAGTTGAACAATGAATCGATGACAGTCGGGAAAGTTTTGTCGTCGCGACAGACTGGCGACCGCTTCTTTTCGCCGTTCATGCAGGATGCCAAGGCTCCACGGTAGTTCATTCCTATGACACCGTAATGGGCAAAATTGTACTTTTCAGGCAATTCATCTACAACCGCAAAGGTCAAGTTGGGCAAATCGATGTTCCCAACATTGACTGAATCGCTGACGTACGATCCTTTCCTGAAATTGTTTCGGCCAGTGTAGACGATCTCGAAAGATCCGAGACCAGTCACAGCCTCAAGTGTCGATGAGTTGTTGGGATTGAAGGATCCGCCGTCGCATTTGCCAGCTTTGCATGAACTGGCGTTGAAGGCCGGGACCCAGAGGTCGGAGCTCCCGGTGTCAATGATGACCTTCATTGGTTGCGGTGGAGTGCCTGAAAATTGATTAGCATATCTAACCCATCCAAGATGAGGTAAGAGTTGAGTGCATACCGACTTCGATGTCCGCAAAGTAACCTCCTCCGGGTTGAAACCACTTTTGGAAAAGCCCAAGAGACTCATTTACAGGTCCTCCGCAAGAATCACAACCTCGACTGATCGCCAATTTATGATAGCCTTTCTGCTCCGCCGCGAGCACACCCATCAGCAGGGCGAGGCAGGCGAGAGCCAACATGGTGGCGGCCGATGAATTTTGTCAAAATGTGTCGAATGGTAATGGTGATGATGAATGTGACGCAAATGTAAACACAACTTGTCGATAGTGCGTATAGTGGTGTCGATGTAAGATGGAGGAGGATCGTGGAGATCGATGATGGTGAAGAGGTTGTTGCGGTCGCCATGGCGTGGGTATGGAAGTGACGCCGGTGAGCTTTAGGGAGGCGCTGAGGAGTCATGGCAAGTGTCACTCGTGAATGGAAAGCACTTTCCTCCATCGTGATTGACAACCTTGCTTCCCGATCTTCATCGTTCGGAAGTACATCGTCATCACAGTCTCTTCGACTGGTCGCATCTTCATGGGGTGTCGCTTTCTTGAGCGACGTAGCCAGGAAGCTGACTGAAGGTGATGATCGTGGAAACTTCGGGTCAGCCGCAAGCACATTCCGATCTCGATCTCAGAGAACTCACTTGTGATTGGAATTGTCCAACTCTGATCGCAAAGTGCCGAAGTACTATACCAACATGCCAACGTTTTCCAGACCGCATACAGTCTGATGTAAGCTTTTCCAGTATACCATCAGCCCTAGGGTTCGTATTCACGTATTCAGACACAGCATTCCTCATCACTACGCTCTCATTTCATTTCCCAATATGAATGCTAGGACAGGCCTCCGAGCAGAGTCAGGAGGCTTCCTGATGTTGTCAAATACCACTCAATCGAGACGTGGTAGAAAATGCCGTGTCTCCAATTTTCATGTGACAAACCCTGCAACTCATGACTTTCCCTTTACTCATTTCAACTCTGTAGCATGATGGCATTGCACCCCATCTCCTTCCCATACAGATATAAAGAGATCCAGAACGAACGTCTCGCGAAATGATGCAAAATCCCCCAAACTTATCCCAACAAACAACAACAAAACAATGCTTTACATTCATCCCATCACCATCCTACTCCTAAGCATAACACAAATCCCACATATCCTCTCAACCTGTCCTCCAGATACCCCAGAGGTACGCACCTACCTTCCCCCGAATTTATATCCCCACTGACTGACATGTCAATCAATCCCAGACCTGCACCAGCGACGACCACTGCGTCCCCTTCTGCCAAAAAGTAAACAACAGCCCTCCCGCCGAAGGACACTGCAAAAACGGCTGCTGCGACTGCTCCTTTGATTCCGACGATGCTTGCAAACGCGTATGTCTGCAGCAAATCGTCGACAACGGAGGCCAAGGCAGGGTGGAATTGACTGGACTTTGTATAGATTCAGATGGTGCGTGTTTGTGCGAGTTTATGTGTAATGGGGATAAGGAGTGTTTGAAGAGTTTCCCGAGTGGTAGTAATGGGAACTTGTGTAGTTAGACGATGTGGTGGGCGTAAAGTGTATTGCTAGAATGGTGCGGATGGGTGTTTGTGCGTGGGTGTGCGAGATCGTGCAAAATCGTGCGAAATGGGGAAAAAGAGTATTTGGACAGATTTCCAAGTGGGAACAATGGTATTTGCCTTATTGAGGTAGACGCTGGCGTGAGTGAGGAAGTTAGGCGGCTATGATGGCCAGGAGTCGGTCTGGAAGATGACAATTAGTAACTGCGGCGCTGATTATTGAAAGTGTTCTGTTAGGCCTAACCTATCTCTTCCCCAAAAGTCTCTCCTTCCTCAAAAGTCTCTCCTTCCTCAGCATCCTTGCACTTGTCCAACATTGCCTTGATATCTCCTTCAAACGCTTCTTTCGCAGTTTGGGCATGCGCCATGAGCTCATCGGCGAGCTTTTCATCGATCTGACCCTCTCCGACTACTCGGAATTTCGTATCAAAGACACCCATGCATGCAGTTCGCAGCGGTGCTAATATATCACCCAGCTTGTCGATCCAGATCTTGATTTCATCTTCCCAGCCTTCATCTACCTGCTCTCTCAGACCTGGCATGAATCGCTTGTCATTGAGTCGATCTTCAATGGGAAATTTGTCGATATCCATGTTGGTGTGCGCTTTCATCATGATCCTCGTTCGCTCACGATGGGCGGCTCTGCTCTGTTTCCTTCGTTGTCCCTTCAAGCCCACCTTCTCGTTTTCGTCGACTGTGAAGTCGGCAGGCTTTACGCTTGCAGCAGCGTCGTATTCAGGACGCAGCACTTGCGCAACGTGCAAATTCATCCTTCGGTGCCATCTTCGCATCGCGAATTTCTCGAGGTGCTGCCGCAATTGAGCTACAATTCCCGGTTCCACCTTTCTGATCGCGGGTGCAAAGTCTTGACATTCCTGTAAGCCATCAATTTTTCTTATGTTATTTTCGAGACTGCCGCAAAGGCTGTTGATGAAGTTCTTGGCCTTGTTTTGAAGGCGCTTTCCGTCCTTCTGCGTTAGCTTTACCAAGCGCTCGATCCCTGGCCACATCATGGTTTGGAGTTGCTTGTTCCAAGACTCGTCGCTTGCAGTGGTGTCAGGCGATCTGTGCTTGCCCTTCCAGTGACAGCAGGCACGGTAAGTTCCAGCGTGTAACGCTGCCCAGGTCTGGCACAGGGTCGATGCTTCGTTCGCCCAGCCTGGTTGCTCGTCATCAAAGTAGCCCATAAACTTTCCACGCAGAACATGAAGATCCTGTGCGCAAGTGGTTCTGCCAGTGTCCACTAGCGAAGCTAGAGCATCACACAGCTGGTTTCGGGTACGCATCTCACGTTCTTGCTTGCTGTTCGACAAAATGCCAATGAGATTGTCTAAATGATTGGGTACTTGTTGTCCGCAAAGGTCCACCATCCGATGGTATTTTGGCTGGCCAAAAAGGTCGTACATCGGCTGAGAAATCTCAGGAATGCCAGTCGCTTCTCGTCTCATCTTGGGATGCTCTCGAACGGGCTCCGACAGATGCTGGCCAGTGTATTTGGCGCTCTCCTTTGCTGAGACAAACAGGATCTTCAAGTTTCCGGGATGATCTATCGGAAAGAGCGCTTTCAGCTCTGCCCTCAGGTAAAACTCAGCGGAGCGGTTGCGGATCTGGATCTCCGTTTCGCGCAGTTTCATTTCGGCTGTGTCCCATCGCTGTGAAAGATCCAGGGATGTCTGGGTCCATGTCGAGTTGGGATCTTGACTTGCGAGCTTTAGGTCCTCCTCACATTGCAAAAACTCGCTTCGAGCATCGCGAAGTGCTTTTTCATCAGAGGCAGTATATTCGTCCTTGCTGGTTCGCTTCAAGTCGGTAGGGTCTATTTGATCGATATGTGAAAGCACAATGCACAGAGGCATGTCGGTTTCCAGTGCCAACTGAATGATGTCCTTGTAATTTAAGACTTGTTCGTATCGTAGTATTGATACAACCAAGAAGATTGCCTGGCAGTCGCGTAGACTCTCGGTTGTGTATTCCGTTAGTCTAGTTTCCTTGTCGTTCAGGCCGGGAATGTCGGCTATTGTAAGACCGTTTAAGAGCGGTTCGGATGATCTTGTGTACACCCATATTCTGCGGAGCATAGCTCGAGGCGAATGCAGGTGCTCCTGGGTGTCGACAGAGAGGTCACGGATAAGCCTCCACAAAGCATCTCCATCCTTGCGAGACTGCGGAGGGTGATCTGTCGCAAGCGCCGACCAGACTGTCTTAACGCAGTGCTGGAGTGTCTCGGTGACATTGTCCTGTTTTAGCCAGTCTTGTAGCGCTAGCCGGCTGTCGAATCGCGAGTCGGAACTATCATGAACAATCGAAATAAGCCTAGTGAGACTTTGCTCGTGATCTGCTTTCAACGAGTTTTCGGTCTTTTTCGCATCTACCGCTTCGTCGGAGTCGGGATCCTGTAGATTTGCTGCCTCAGATTCGGAGCACGCAGATTGGTACGCTTTGATATTCCGAACATCGTCTGAAACCTTTTCCAACAATTCATCCCAACTGTAGAACTCGGGCTTGACGACATACTGCTCTTGTTGATCAGGCGTACCTGCTGAGTAGACAATCGGGGCGTTGGTCCCTCGCCTTCCGTCGCTTGTGTTGACAGCTTCACGTAAGTGTATAACCTCACCCACGAGTGTAGACTTGCCGGCTCCACTGGGCCCAATCATCGCTATAGGCTTTGCTTCCTTATAACTTCCAATCTCACCCAGACACGACACGATCTCGTGCATCTTGTTTTTCACGACTGAGTTCTGATCGTATCCACCCGCCTTCTCGGTGTATGACTGGCACAGCGGCCGTAAGGAGCGACGGGCATCTTCTTCAATTTTTCGGACAAGCGGGTGGTAATACCCGTGCGTGGGTTTGTATGGTGGCAATGCTCTCGGGGCACTGCCACCAACCGGTACACTGCTCGAAGCCGATTGGGAAGGAGGTATCACTGAAGTCGGCTCACGTTGTGGTCTGCCCTGGAGGTGACCTCTTATCGCACGCAGTGTTCGAGGGTCAACTGCCGTTCGTCGCCGCTTTGGATCTGTGATTGGTCAGTTCTTGTAACTCAGCACACACGGAGTTCAGATTGCATCGTGCCTGGACCGTCAACATAGTCGAGTGATGCCTCATCGGTTGCTGTCGAGCCGTAAGGTCGCCCATGCCTTGATGCCGCCGCACGTGAGTCTCTTCGAGCATCGCGAGACTCGCTGTCCAACGATGCTGTCTGCTGAAGCGAATGCGTGGTGCGAGTGTCCGAAGACCATTGTCGCTGGAGTCGGCACTCGGCATTCGTGTGCGGCCTTCCGAGGTGAAAGACGCAGGGCGCGTCCGCGTAAGTCTGGGCTTGGCCCGGGCGATGACTATCGCGAAAGTCATAGGATCGGTCATCATGGTGCTCACGGCCGTTGGTAGGCCTGGGTGGTAGGGACATTGTAAGACTAGACAGCGTCCAAGAAGGTGGATAGAGAATGCAACAGAATTGCGAAAAGGAGGGCAAGTGCAGTGTATTGGTATAAGAGCTTGAGTTTCTGGTATAAGAGTGTCGAGAGTCTGACAGAAGAGTTCAGATCGCCATAATTACCAGCAACAGAGAAGGTTGGAGGGTGCAAGTTGACTCTGCAACAGGAACTGAGCCATCCTTGGCAATCCGGGTAGCGTTTGATGCCATGACGGTCTGGTGTCTGGTCATATGCACGTATCCGAGAGACCGTGGCGGTGACGCCGACGCCGACATGTCGCATGTGGGCAGCTTCCAAGTTTTGGAGGATGCTGGTTTCCATTTCAGGAGTCATCAGTCATAATTCCCTGACTATTGCTACTACGCATGTGAGACTTGGCCAGTGTAGTAGAGGACACTGTGAAGCCGTGTCTTCGATGTAAAACGGCCAAGGTAACTAGAAGATGGAACAGTGCCGTCGGCGGAAATTTGAGCGGAGCAGCGGTGAGTGCCTGCGGGACCGATGATGCTCCTCTGGCTAGGACAGTCGCCGCCTAGCCCCTCTGCAAACGTCGCTCTCAGGGGCCGTTGATGCGCAAATGGCAGGTCTCTCCTTTGGTGTAGAATTGGGTAGGACCCCAAGAGAAGAAACGGCCAAGTCTGGCTTTCTTTGTACATGGTCATAGTCATATCTGTACACGGTATCCTTGTGGAATACTCTCAAAGTATTTCCCATCTATTGCGCCATCGCTATGCATTCCACAAACCCACAAAGACTTTTCAACCTCTTCTCTCGACGCGATTGAGCTTCCGTGCGGTCATGATCTGCAGTATGTTCATCAGTACACCAACCACCTCATCATCCACCGTACGCAGTCGCTCACCTGTGTCCTTGTCCTTTGACCTCTCACAGGCAGTCCCATAGCATGCCGTCTCCCTCGATACGAACCCATATCTCGCAGTCTCTTGATGTTGTCCTGTAATTGACGCCGCAGATCATTCTCCAATGTCATGGTGCTCAGCTCTGCGGCCAAATCGTTCACTTGTCGGTCTTTTAATGATGCGACTTTTGCGGTTTGGTGGATGTGGAAGCGTGCCATGAGACGTTCGCAGACTTTTGGGCCAACGCCGTAGAAGGATTGTAGGGAGCGCGCCACGAGCGCCGACTCCTGGAAGTTGACGCCGAAAATGAAGACCTGTGAAAGTCAGTATGGAAGGATGCCGCGATACACATTGTGCATACCATTGCGACGGCGTGGGCGATGAAATGAGTGTGATATGAACGATTAACACATGCAAACACAAGCACAAGCTCAACTTGGGTGAAGTCGAAGATGCAAGGATTCTCCCGCAGAGCCGCATCCCCCGCCGCCTCCGCTGGCTTGGCAGGGACCAGCTGTCTGTAACGGTTGCGCATAGAATAGCACCTCTGCCACACCTACATTCAAGCTGTCTTCCATTGCTTTACGACAAGATGGCCCGACTTGAAAAGCTCCTCGCCACCTTCCTGGTGGTCCTCACCTTCGCATTCGTCTACTTCGCCCAGACGGTCGAGGCGACCAAGGGCCCTAAGATCACACACAAGGTCTACTTTGACATCAAGCATGGCGAGGAGGACTTGGGACGCATTGTGATCGGTCTGTACGGCAAGACAGTGCCAAAGGTATATCGATATCCCATGCAATGTCACGCATTGCGTTCGGAAGAAGCAAGCAGAAGCTGATATGGCTCCAGACGGCCGAGAACTTCCGTGCTCTCGCTACCGGAGAGAAGGGCTTCGGATACGAGGGCTCCATCTTCCACCGTTGCATCAAGGACTTCATGATTCAGGTATGGCAAGAATAAGAGCGCTGACCGGTAATCACATGATCAACGGCTGATCGCATCCAGGGCGGTGACTTCACCCGTGGCGATGGCACTGGCGGAAAGAGCATCTACGGCGACAAGTTCGACGATGAGAACTTCAAGCTGAAGCACAGCAAGAAGGGCCTTTTGAGTATGTTGCGGCCAATGCTTCACGCCTTCACCGTATACTAATTTCCTCCCCAGGCATGGCCAACTCTGGCAAGAACACCAACGGCTCGCAATTCTTCATCACCACCGTCCTCACCTCCTGGCTCGACGGCCGTCACGTCGTCTTCGGCGAGGTCCTCGAAGGCATGGACATCGTCCACAAGATTGAGAACGCCCCCAAGGCTGGAGGAGACAAGCCCAAAGACGATGTCAAGATTGTCAAGAGTGGAGAGCTCGAAGTGCCAGACGAAGGTTTGCGGGCGGAACTCTAAGCCAGTGCGTCCGCCACTACACCTTGACCCGGTCGGCGTACTGGGTTACAGAATGCGATGCTGATACGCGCACAGGTTATGCTGGAACCGCAGAGCCTGCTGAGCCTCTGAGTCCGGAGGAGACATTCGACTCGGACGATGTGGTTGCCGAGGTCAAGGCTACCATGAAGGATCAGGTCATCTCCCACATCAACCTTGAGAAGGTTGCATCGGGTGCGGGTCTGACCATGCCATTCAAGCTCTTCTTGATCGGTTGCATCGTCGCTGCGTGCTTCATGTTTGTCAAGGCACACAGTCCCAGGCGAAGCGGGCCTGCTGGGAGGCACGGAGCTTATGAGAAAAGCGGTTTACCATAGACGAGACACAGGAAAGTACGAGTATACGTTATTATCACCCATTGGAGTAAATCGTGACACTGAATCCAATTTGGGAAAATGGTTACAGTAGGTACTGCCAAGGCCAAGATACCAAGCCGGATGTTGCGATACTATACCTCTTACGAGTCAGCTGAAACCAAGACATTACTCCTGTTTTTGGGTCATGTTTCACGAACTCGCATTCTTCAAGCCACGGTCGGAACAAGAACCTCGCTCCATCAATCACAGCTCGAGCACCCCGTCTAACGCATGAATTCGGTGTAGTATTTCTCGTCTTGGCTGGCCGACCGTAATAGAAGGAAGTGCACGATCAGAGTCAGTCACGACACAAACATGACGAGCTGAAGGGACACCGTCACACACACCAGAACACCGACTTCCAGGCTGAAGAACATGCTTGCTTCTGCAAGTTAAGATAAAAAGTCCCAACAACGCCCTTAACTTCCATCTCACAACAACCACCACCATGAACCTAACAATCCTATCCCTCCTCATCGTTGCAATCGCCACCTCGGCAACCTCTCAAACAACCTACCCAACTCCAACTCCCTCAAAATGCACAACAACAATAACCCCAACATCCTTCACCTGCTGCGGAACAATCGCCGGACACACCACCACCTCATATAAAACCGACTGTGGCTCCTGCGCCCTCGAATACGCCCCAACACCACAATGTCGTTGCGCTTCCAACCCGGTCACGGATTACAGTATTACCAGTACCGAAACGGCTTGTGGATGTTATAGTACTGTAACAGAGGTCAAGGGCGGCTGTGGGGATTGCGGACATACTTATGCGACGACCAAGACGAAAGAAGTAGATTGTGGTGGATGTAATGCATTGATGACAAAGACAGAGGCGGGTGGAGTGGGGATTTGTGTTTGTCCGACTGCTACAGAGACGACGGTTTTGGGGTGTAGCAAGATGTAAGGAATGAGGTTGCTTAGGGTCTAGTCACATCGATGTTTGGTACCTTTCTAGTCGCTGCAGTTTGAATTTCTCGGCTCCTTATTTTAGCGAGACATGCCCTGGTGGTCGTCCAGCACGACGGCAAATCTCCAGCCATTGCTCGATCTTGTTCCAGATAGCTTTACGAGTATTCGATATCGACGTTGCCCTATTCTGAGGCATGTCATCTTTCGAACCAGGCATTGGCGAGATCATAGTGTAGTTACAGTCAGGACAGCTACTGTTAGTATTGGGTGTAGCAGGATATATGTCCTTGCCGTAAGTTGAGTTCAAAGTCACTGATCCAACCACATCTCCTGTCTCGAGTCGTATCCATGTGTCAATTTCGCAGTCGGCAAGCTTTTCTTCTGTGACAAGAATTTCTCTGGCTCCTCTTGTCCAGGTTCCGTATCCTCCATAGCCAGAGTGCTGATTGAAGCAGAGATCTAGGGACCGTTAGCTGGGGTCCGAGAGAGCCTTTTCGGAAAACTTACTAAGACCGTTGCCTGCGACAGTCATGCCTGGCACGAGCTTGTCCCATTTGTAGCACCATGTGTCGCCATGGTCGTGGCCAGAGAAAAGTGCTATTAAGCCTGGTGTCGAGGTGATGGCTTGCATGAAAGGGGTATCCTGTCCACCATAATCACATTCATCGCCGTCATCCTTCTCCTGGGGCATTCCGTTAGGACACCAGCCTTGTGCTTGCGGTGCCAGCGGTACGTCATCATTGATTCCTGGCTCGGTGTTTGGGTCTACTCCAACAGCCTGCAATGCTGCACTTGCATTCGTAGGAATGTGGACGAAAGCCAGCGATGGGATCGTTGTTCGATACCGCCGCGTTAGCCAAGTATTTGTTTCTTGAAACCAAGCAACGACACTTTCGTCAACCCAGTCTGGCTGTCCAACTCCATCACCGTTTTCCTTTTGTCTTTGAAAATAAAAGCCACCACGCGAGTCAAAGAACCAAAGGATTAGACAAGGCTTCCGGCCGCCTCTGGAAGGATAGACAGGAAGATAGTAATTGGTTACGCCAGCGTTGCCCCCTCGAATCATAGGGTTGGTCATAGAATTGCGATAGCGATGTTCGTGAGCAAAGATTGCATCTCTGGAGAGGTTGAATTGGCTATCATGATTGCCGTAAGTGGTGGCAAACGGTAGTCCTCTCCTGACGACGGGCCCAACAATCTGGTCAACGGTGGCAGTACTGTTGAAAAGGTAGGCGTTCTCTCCAGTTATCAGATCACCGTTGAGCACTACAAGCTGCTGGTCCTCTGCATCGAGTACTCTGTTCATGACAGTGACGGAGTTTGCATCCTGTTCTGGACCCCAAGGATCCCATGGATCTACAAAATATCAGAGCGGAAAATTATAAGCATCTGATTGCCCGCTTACTTTCGCCAAAGTGCAAGTCGGCGAACACGGAAATCTGGAAGGTGCCTTCTCTGGTGAAGCGAAGCGGTTTTTGCCACTTCCATCCTCCATTACCGGGGAGAGAAGCTCCAGTGGTCAGTATTGACAAGATGGTCGCGACTAGAACGAGGCTCAGCATTTTGAAGCAAATACTGATGGTCGCATCTCGAGATCCCAGATAAGGCCGTTCTGTATCAACATGAGGTGCTAAGTATTTCGGGTCCTTTCGCATGTCGCGCTCAAACAAACTGGGATAGCCATGTGGTATTTTGTGGTTGCATGTGTTGCTGGACTGCCTCGAATGGAAGGTGGTAAACATTCTGAGCAGTAGGTCCCCCGTCAGAGCGGCCAGTAGACGCGATCGCTCCAGGAACGTGCTGGTTCAAGCACAAGACCTTGAGCCTTGGCAAGTACAGCCGGGAGGAAGTCCATCGCTTTTGACGAACAAATTGCTATTTACATTGTCGCTGCACCGTTTTCGTGTCTTCCAATTGGATATGGTCAGTTTGTCAAGGGTGGAGGGTAGAGAGAGAGAGAGAACAACAACACCAACGTCAAACAATCGCCAAGCAACGTTGGCCTCGGAAGCGGAATCTTCGTCCGCAGAGCGGCCGCAATGCGGAAATGATCTCCTGGCACCACACTTCACCTCCTCACCTGAACTTGAACAATGTATTGATGTCGTTTGAGAGTCGCTGTCGATACATTACCGGCGTATGGGATGAAGTCGCTCGTTGCGATTGAGCTTTGGGATCGAATCTTGAAGGAAGTGAAAGGTGGTGGGCCCATCTTCGACTTGATTCCAGCGCTTCCATTCACGCTGGTGAACAAACTTGTGAACATGGGGGCGAGTGATAGATGATGAGAGCCATGAAAGCGGAGAAAGGCAAGAGCAAAGTCATCTCAGCAAGTGCTTTGGTGCGTGAGGAAAGAAGCAATTCACATTCAACTACAGACTGCAACTACATACAAAGTTGGATCTGTCTTGGTTTCTCCTTTCGGATACTCACAACGCCCAGCACGAGAAGCTGCAGATCCATCGGGCGTCGCCCTCCACTCCGGCCCAAAGCCTGACCCATCTGGCAAAAGCCAGTGCAACGCTCTATGGACCAGTAACGACAGTCAGCTACCACTACAAGAACGCTCAGCAAAGAGGCCTGGCCAGATGCCGTCTACCCCGTGAAAGACAGCGCCCCAATGGCGAATTTTTTGCCGGAACCCAGTACAAGCCGAGCCGTCCATTCATATTTTTGTGTTCTGTTTTGCAAGTTTTTTTGGTGCTTCGGTATCATCGCAATTCGGTCGTGAGCCGCCACTCAGTCGCTTGTCGCTCGCCTCGGCGGGTTTTGGTTGTTGTTTAGGAAAGGAAATACAAAAGAAAAACAAAGGAAATTGTCGTATCAAACGAGGGTCGTGGACTGGTGCAGCCTCTGTTCCGTTGGGGGTTAGTATTCCCATGAATCGGCCAGTCCGGCGCTTCATCACGGAGGTATCCAAGTCGAGTGTTGTCATACGATGGCGCATCGATCGGTACGGTCTGTGATGTGAGGAGTTGCCTGTGGGTGGGAGTGGGTACTTGCATCGGTCTGATGACCTGCTACGGCTTCGTTTGCGGGGTACACCGGAGTTTGGCGACAGCGACTGCTGCGGCGGGAACTCCTGTTCAATGGCGGCACTGACGTGGTCAACGCCATCGATGGTGAATCGAAACGTGCAAATGGTGATTTGCGTAAGCCCTTACAGGGTGTGAGATCCATGAGGTGCCGGTCGGATGTTGCCTGTTACTGCTCCGCAATGCCAAACCACCAGGAAACCTGACCCTACTCAATTCAGGTCAGGCGTCCATTTCGAAGACTGAGCAATGATGTTTCTCAAAGTCGACGATGGGGTCCGGCATGCGTGGTGTGTGAGCTCTCACAGTCATCAAGTCGAAATCGTCGGTAGAGCGTGGAACGTGCTCATTCCCAGAACGATTTGATCGATGTCCAGGTGCGGCTGGCCCAACCAATAAAGCGTTGGTGGATGGCCTCCATGGTCTCCTCGAGTGCAAGTCCAAATAGTTCGTATTTGGGGTCTATTGGGCGACGCTTGTCTTGTTTGATCTGGGCGGCACATACAATGGCGTACAGCCCTTCGGTTGTATTGGCCCCTAACATCGACGGATTACAGTCAGCAAGTGTCTCAGACAGTAGAAGGATGTGATGCAACTCATGGAAGTACGTACAAACTTTCCCATTCGGCAATGTGTGAGTTCTGATATAGTCAGCAGTGAAGCGCGCGTCTTCCATGGCAGCGTCAAGTGCTTCATCGGTCCTCCGATCGCAAGTTTCCTTACGACCAAGAGTTGGCTGCTGAGGGGCGGGTGGTTTGTCAAGGGACGGCTTCTCTGGTCCACTTGTGAAGACGTCGTACACATCGGTGCACTTCGTATCCACGTCGTTGACCCAAGCCTGGATCCCGTTCCGTGCCGCTTGACTCAGAAATCTCTCCTTCTCCTCGGGTTGAGCTTGGGTTTGTCGTCTCTTCTCCAGCGTCGACTTCAGGGTATGCAAGGCATCCCGTTGCAGTTTTCGTCTGTCGATAGTGTCGGCAATTAGCTCCAGTGTCTGTCGATGATGTGCTCGAGCCTGATCACGGTATTCTTTCTCGCCCTTCAAAGCCTGGAGCCCGGCTTTGAGTCTCTGGCGACGGTTGAATTGATCAGCCACTCGATTCATCTCTTCTCGGGAACGTTGCTGGGCGCGTAATTCTGTCTCCTCCTTCACAGCCCGGAGACCGGACTTGAGGATCTGGCGACGGTTGAATTGCTCAGCCATTTGTTCCAAACGACCAAGGTCGTCACGCTCTGCGGGCCGTGGCGATTGTCGTTGCTTCAGTGGTGGCACTTCCAGACCAGCCATCAGGTAGTCGATCTTGCGACCGTCACCTGGTCTTGTCGGAACCACGTCTTGCGCACGTGGTTGTCGGGTTTCGTAGTAGGCCTGAGTGAATGGTCAGCATTGCTTCTACAGAACAAGCTGGCATGGGATTGCCGCGATGGTCAGTAGCCGGCTTGGAAATGTTTGACAGCAAGAGGCCAGGACAAAGGGTGAACTTACTCGAGCGTCTCTCAAACGCTGAGTATGCTCTACTCCCCATTGCTTCTCGTAGGCTGATCCGGGTGCGATGTCCCTCCTTGTCTTCTTGGCTCTCCAGAATGGCGGTCTCTGGGGAGGAAGTGGCAGGGGATGGGTCTTGTTCGCGGTTTGAAGTGTTGAATTCATTGTATCGTTGGTGGTATGTCTTGGCTTGTCTGGTACAGTGACTGCATGAACATGTAAGCAAATGTGGAAGTCATTGCTGCGTGAGCAGATGACGATGAGTGATGATGGATGATGATGTGACGAGGGAATGGAGGAGAGGTCACGAGGAAAAGAGCACAGTGAGTCGACGGCGGCACGTATCGCGAAGTGAGCAGACAGAACGAAGTCAGGTAAGGCGAGTCAAACATCTCCAGTCAGTAGCCAGTCAGAAATGATGGCCGCTGAAGTGATGATGTTCTTTGCTGCTGGGCAGCATTGATCTCGCGTCTGTGTGTGCTGCATTGGCGTCGAGACAGCAGAGACAGCACAGGGCAAAGGCGAGGGTTAGACGGAGTGGACGTGCGAAGAGCAGGTGAGGAATGGCAGTGCTGTTGGCTGAAACGTGACGGCGTGGTGCATGAGTGGGTGAGATGGCAGGGTAGGGCAGTGGTGGAAAGGAAAATGAGGGGTGAACGGTGCAAAGGTCAGTGAATGGAGAGGGCAGCGAGGGACGATGGAGAATGGTGATGGTGCGTGATATAAGCGGAGTGAAGCTCAGGTGGTGCTTGATAGGCTGGTGGTGAGGTGGCATGATGTGGTGAATGACATGAGTTGGGCAGTGAGGGTCGGTGTGGGAGGAATGGGAAGGGAGACGGCGGTGCAGGTGGTAGAGCTGGAGGTATGCTTGATGTGCAGTGGAGTTTTGTGCGAAGCATGGGCGGTGCTGGTGCGTGAGGTTGGTGGCAAAGCGGCAGGATGGTGCAGTGAAGTCAGGCCAGTGATGATCAGTGGAAAGGGGAGAATGGGTATGGCAGTGCAAGTGGAGGTATCGTTGATGTTCAATGGGTGTGTGTGCATTGTGTGAAGTGCTGCTGTGTGAGATACGTCGCGTCGTGTGTCAAGATTGCGACCGAGGGAGGGGGGCAGAAGTGCAGAGACGAGTCAATTGGTGGCAGCGAGGTCACGAAACTCGCCTTCAGCAAGCAGAGGAGTGTGAATGTGCAGTGCATTTGGGCGGAAGCAGTGCTGAGGTGCATTGGGGAGATGCCAGTTCCAGAAGAGTGGTGGTCGTGGTCTGTTAGTTCACGACGCGTCACCAAAACCGCGACGAAGAGCAACAAGGCGCAAGTTCTTGCCGGCTGGTAGCCGCTTTTGCTCAGTGAAGGCATGTGCAGTGCTTGGGAGTGTACTGGTGATGATTTGGTGCAGGTGCAGTGGAAGAGTGGTGCATGGGAAGGGGGATTAGGTACTCACAGTCGGGTCTGGTGGGAGAGAAAAGGAGAGAGAAAGAAGGATGGAGGGCGAGGGAAGAACTACCTACCTGCCTCGCGCAGCTGACTCACCGATGTAAACAAACGTCATGGGAGCGACATCGCTGTGGTGGCTGGGCTATCATGTCATCTGGTGTCATGGTAATGTCATATGCTGTCATGGCGTTGATAGCGAGAACTTTGGTGAGTGAGTGAGTGAGTGAGGTGAGGTGAGGTGAGGGCGGGAGGGTGCCGGACAGGGGTGCCCGATCGATATCTCGATGATGAAGAGTGCACCGACGACATTGAGGCTGTTCAACGCGGCTTCAAATGCATGTGAAATCAATTACGACTTCGTGAAATTCTCGAAACACTGCTATCGCTGGTCTGCATTGTTTCGTGGTGATACCTCACTCGAGCGGCCCGAGCGCTTTTGCCGGGCCAAGCCGGCCAGAATCGGAAAATGCACAACGCAACCAACATTTACTTATACACGAACATTGAAACGAACGGAAAATGGGCTCGAATAACAGTCAAGTCTCCGCGCTACTGACAGAGAAGCTGCTGCTACTGCCGCGATCACATGCAAAATTTTGTTCTGGCAACTTCAAAGCCGAACCTTTCAGCACCGCAAACACTTTCTCAGCGGAGGTCATCGCCTGAATTCGCTTTGGAAAGACGTCTCCTACGACCATGCCGAACTGTCCATGGAAAAATCAAAAGAAGTCTTTCCACACCTGTTCCTTGGAGCGGCTCGGCCGTACACCGTGACCTGAACGTCTGCTCTGGAGAGTACGACTGCGGATACTGCGATCTGAGTTTCTTTAGAAAGCCAATTCATTTCGCGTCCACGTCTACAAGACGCTTACAGGGGTAGATTCGTGGGCTCGAAAAAGCCAAGCAGAAGACTGTGCGATTTGTATGGCAGTCGTACGGATATTGAGTCAGAGTCCAAAAATTGTTAGGCGTTCGAGGTCAGAGATGCAGTTTTTGCGATGTTCGTGTTGATGTTCCAGAATTCAGCATTCTCGGAGCTTCCTAGAGCACTGCAATAAGTAGATCCCAGCGATCTTTGCATTTCCGTAGTCCTCTCGCGAATCGACCCAGCAGCGCATTCTAGGTCTTCAGGCCTCCTCATTTTTATGATTCACTCGTCAACATTGTCTTGGTTCTTTCTAGTATAGCCAGGACTTCCCGACTGCTAGTCGATGATAGAAGCTTTGATCACAGACTTCGAGGAACGGTGCATCACCACAGTATTGCCGCTCCAACTCTGAGAGTATGGCATCCAAGACGAAGTTAGAGAGGCACGGCTCGTCGTCGACATTAACTTCAGCACGGATCATGTTTCGAGCGATGTGAGAGGCGCTCTTCCGAACTTGGCCTTCCTGATCCGGATTGCTACCCTGTAATATCAAAACTGCTAAGGAACCATAGCCTTGGCATTGCTACACTTCACCTCTGCTCTGTGCTGAGTAATAACTAAATGTCTCTCATCCAGGCATATAAAGTCGAGACGTAAGTCTCCTCGTCTAACACAATCAAGCAATCTATCAGCCAACAACTTCATAGAGAAGCATCCCACCAATAATTCAGCCCATCGATCAATCAACAGCCTACAAACACGACCATCTCGCAGACTTCCAATAGAAAATGCACCCCACGATTCTCATCGCCTTCATGATCGTTGTCTGCAACGCAGTTCCAGTCCCTCAGAACTGGTTCGACACAGAACTCACCAACATCGGTAACGGAGCCATGAATCCTGGCGGCCAGGGAGGAGGATCCGGACCTGATAAGCCTTCCAATCCCGACCCCAATCGCGGCTGCAATCCATACGACAAATGCCGCCCACCAAAATGATCGATCGAGAGTGCAAGTCTTCAGCGTTGGATAGGGGGATTTGTCTGCATTCTATGAGCAAACTTCTTTGGATAGTCTCGGTACGATACCATATACTATACACTTCTATCAATTCCATTCGCGAATATTCCCATACTCTAACTCGGCACCTCCGCTTGCATAGAAGGCATCGTAGGACCCATGTCATCTGGAACGGCAGCAGACTGCACGATTGCCGATGGAGCAGAGTCAGACAGAGCATCATCTTCTTCAACGATCCCTGCCTCAGCTTGTACCTGCTTCTTCAATTCCTCTGCCATCTTCTTCTCCTCCTCCGCCTTCTGCCTCGCTGCCTGGGCAGCCTTCAATTGATCCTGCAATCGCGCCCTCGCTTCTGTAACATCATTCGTAGCATCAGACATCCTTTGTCTCTCCCAACTCTCCTGAGGCTGCATAACCAAAGTCTTGAGCCCGGTAACAGTATCCGAGATACGTTGGAGGTATGGCAGCAAGACCGGACTTGCTGTCGTCGTGCCGTCGTGGAAACCAGATTCCAAGAGATCCTTCTCGCCAGCAAAGATCGCCTCGTGAGCAGCCTTCAAAAGGTTCTTATTCGCATCAGATAGTGCTGAATCGAGAGGTGCGGCCTTCTCCACAAGTTTCTTAGTCTCCTCCTCGAGAAGCTTCAGGTCATTGTTCCTGCTCTCATCATTGATCAGATCACCCAAATCTTGCTTCTGCTTCTCAAGCTCATCTTTCAAAGTCGTAGACAAACGATCTCCATAATCATTCAGACCCTGCTCGACCTTCTCAATCGTCTCCTTGGCCTTCAATCTCGCGCTCGCAAGATCCTCTTTCCTCTGCTGTCGACGTTGTCGTTGCTCGGCCCAGAAGTCTCTAGCTTCTTGTGGGTATGAGGTCGATTTGACGGGTACTTCCCAGTCGTCGAGATGTTGTTCTGCTCTTTCAAGCCAATAGTTCATACGGTTCTCGCGATCGGGGACACCAGCGAAATGGACGAGGAGGTCGCCTCGGCGGATTTGAAATGGGGCGAGGGTCTCGTTGTGTTCGCCTTGGTAGGCGTTGAACCATCGTTGTGGTGCCTGAACAACGTGAGGTGAGAAGGCTGGTTCGTGCATGAGCGCGTCCATAGCCGATTGATCTCGGAAGACGAGTGGTTCCTTCGGGCGATAGTGGCGCCAGGAAACGATGGCAGCGAAGAGGTTGACAGCCCATTGGTTGACTCGGATGGGGAAGACGCCATTGTTCAGGCCATTCCAATCGTTGGAGTATACCAAATGCACGTCTTCAAATTCGCTCCCCGGTGGCGGTAAGAAGACATCGAGTGGGATGTAAGGATTCAACAGAACAGTGTCGGCATCAATCCAGAACAGCCAGTCCAGTCTCTCGCTCTCCGGCTTGCCCAACTCACGGAGGAGAAGACTCAAGATGTAAGCAGGTTTCGACCAGACATCGTCCATCAGCTCTTGTCGTAGGATGTGGAGTCGGTACCCATGCTCTCTGTCATGTCTTTCATGAGTCCGGATTGCTCGTTCCCAATAGCTGTTGCCATGGAACAGAATTGTACATTTGCCGATTCGAGTTCTTGCACCAAGCCTTTCGTGTTCAGCGAGACCTTCCCTGACATCTTCGCCTTCAAGAAGCGCGGCAGTAGCGTTGTGAACCTTGTGCTTGGCCGTGGTAGTTGCGTTCAGTGCATCACTGTGCGACGGTTTCACAAAGTACGGATTCCAGGATTGTAATTTGTCCTTCACGGCATCGTGTAGCTCCGACAAGGCACCTGTCACAGAAGGCTTTTTGCCGTGTTCAACATCCCCATCCTCATCTATGTCCAAGTCGTCTTCTGGTTCAGTTTCGCCTATACTTCCTGGCCGCGTCTCAGTCATAGCAGGATGTGTGCCGAAGCCATCGGGGTTATTGAGGACTCCTCCAGAAGCCCCATCATAAGCGACATCTGAGTCCGCCAAATCTTGATCTGTCGGTCCAAGCGTCGATGTCAACATCCAACCCATGAGAACACAGCCGAGGGCAATAAGCATGACTTTGACACGTCCGTTTGACAATATAGCAGAGCGCGGTCGGTTTTGTCGAATCCATTGAGGTAGCGCATTTGGTGATATCGGTGTCAGTGGCGATGTCGGGGACGAATCTCGATAAGGGCGCTCGCGCGATGAACTTCGAGAAGCCATGGCTGGCACAGAGGACGATGTTGAATGTGTGTCGCCTCAATTTGCGAAAGTCGACAGCTTCGCTGCCAATATCAGTGAGGTGACGATACGTGTTTACATACCAATGCGTGATCGTTCATGCAAGGCAAGAAGCCCTGGCACGACCGACACCTCAAGCAAGGGATGAGCCAGAATCTAGAACAGGTAAATTCTCGTCTGAACAACGCTGAAATCTGCGAAACGCTCCATGGGGTATCTCAAAATCACAGAAAATAGCAAGACATGCAGCGCAGGATCCATCAGTTGGACCGCGTTTCAGACCTTGTTCGAAAATTTCTCGAGAAAATTGTCGCCTGTTTGGAGGCCCGCCAGTCTGCCATTTTTGCGTAAGATGGCAAGACGATTTTCGCTGACGACCTGAAGTCCGGACAGACTCTTCGCTCGTGAAGGTGCGACATACGGTTGTTTTCGCTCAAATGCTTTGTCAAGATGCACGATGACCTTATCCAAGGAAAGGCCTTGCAACTTGTGCACGGTCACTGCCCATGCGGTAAGCTATTCTAGCGTTATTATGGCCTGGAAGTCGAGATGAACAAGACCTACCAATGGCAATTGTGTCCTCGAAATCAGACTAGACTCGTTATCATCTTTGGCATCCCCGTGCGCTTCGACCTGACAAACAGGATAGATTTGACGAACGAAGCCCATTTTCGAATTTCACTACAGGCCACTTCTTGATTGGCGCTTTCTCGATCCAGCTACGTATCCGCTCGTTGCGATAGTGCGTGCTGTGCTGTCCGCCTGCAGCAGGAAGGTACTTCCAGGACTTGGATTCAGCACACGTAAGGTTTTCAGGATCGTATTCGTGAAAGCTGACAATTTTACCACGACTTCCATTGATCAGCCCAGCATCGGGACTCACGTTGTAGGTGAGCATCACAGGCATGCCCACTCTCAAGTTCAGCGTGCTCTGAAAGATATTCTCTCGCAATGAGAGGAGAGATCCTGGTGGCCCAGCAAAGTCAACAGCGCGGTAGTAATACAGATCCGGATGTCGGACTTCGTTCCATCGAAAGTCGTCGTGGCACGGGACTCGTCTGAGCGGCGATTTTAGCTTCTCAAGCTCCACCCTATTGTACGAGTCCGTTAGAGCATTAGTCGGAAACAGATCGAGGCCGCTTGCTGCCTCGTGTTCATCGTCGAGAAGCAAATTCAGCTCAGCGTCATCCAGCTGCTTGCCATCTCGAAGCCGTTCAAGGTGCCGATGAAAGTCTGATCCGCTTGACGATGCGGTTGTGTCAGCATAACAGTCTTGAAGTTGCAAAGCTCCCATGCTCGACTGCAGAACGCATACGGAGGCATTTGAGTGTAGTCTTGGCTACTTTTGATACATTTGGGAGGATGGTTCCTTCCAAAGGTTCTGCCACAGGCAATGCAATTACTTAACGGTTTTACAGGTACAGGCTGGCGGAAGTCTCCAGGAACAACGACTTGCATCCCACCAAACGGCAAGCGCTCGTCATACTTCAATCTTTCCAAATCGTTGCGATAGAGACAGCCGTGCTTTGGATTAAGCGTAGGCGCCCGAGCTGCTCGACACACTTGATCAAGACGCTCGAATTGGTGAGTCTCAATCATACTAGTCTCGTCTATGACCAGAACATCAGTCGCGATGAGGCGATTCCAACGCAAACCATTCGTTGCCTCGTAAGTGAGCGTCTCCATGGGCTTCTTCTTGCTATACAATGTCCATCCTGCAAAGCTGAAGTATGTTCTTCCATTCATGTTGAGCGCCGATAGACCGGTAGGCGCGACTTTGGCGACTGGCTTATTCAGATGTGTTTCTCTTGGCTCTCTTCAAGTTCTTGAGCTTGTCTTGGACCTTCGCTTCATGGATATCCAAGCGGACGAGCCTCTGCTCTCTCTGGATTTGGGCCAATTGGCGTTCCAGGTCATCCACATCTTCTCCGTCTGAGGTCACCGCCTGATTTCCTGCACGCTTCTTGGGCTTGCGGCCTTTAGCGGTAGGCGCGACCCGAACGTGAAGATCCTTCTTCGGGGCGGTCGTCTTCGAACTCTTGAGGATCAATTTCAACTTTGGCTTTGGTGGGATGATTTCCTCGTCATCCTCATCATCATCCTCCTCATCCTCCCTACTCTCCAATTGGTGATCATCCCGCTCAGATAGGTCGCTTTCTGGGTCAAGATTCAGGCCGGCGGTGACGGTCGATATGGATCCGGTTCTCTGTCTTTGCCGAGTAGTACGCTTTGACGGTGCTGGTGTATCGGAACGTTGGCGCTTACGTCCTCGAGTGCGCGGCGCGTCTTCCTCGTCATCTTGATGATGATCGGCCGAGGGCTCGCGAGAGAAGCGACCGCCGGCACCGCGGGAACGACCTCGAGCATTCTGACTCTTCTTGGGATCGGTACTGTGGCTGCGGCTGCGCGATCGGTTGATGGTACTTTTTCTAGATAGAGCAAAGTCAGTTGTTTACCACAAACAAAATTTGCGACTTTAAATTATTTTACTCACGGGACATTTAGGACAGTGAGTCCTGGTTTGTTCGGGACATGAACAGAGTACACGTGGATGCGAAGACGCGTAGCATCTCCAAATCCCTTCCTAGGACAGTAACCACAGCCACGCTCTCCTGAGCAGATGTCCAGCTCGCCACTATCGGGCCAATCCACACCGGAAGAACACCAGTGTATGTTGCCTTGTTCTAGCCATTTGCAGTTCGGCATTGTCGTGGACGCTGGAGATGCTGATGTACAGGTAATATCGTGGTGTCGAATTGCGCGGCACAAAATTCTGTGGTGTACAATTTGTGGTGAACAATTGAAGAGTCAGGCAGAACAACTTTTTGCTTGTGCAACCGGCAGTAGCCGCTGCCGTTGCAACAGCCGCGCCGCGCTCGAAAGACGAGACAACAGTCTTGAGATCGCTCTCGGAGTGCCATTAGCCTAGGCTTCCGATCATATTCAAAGTACACACCAGGTTTGCGGCCTTTGATGATTGCACAGAATCTTTGTGCTCCTGCTGGACTAGCAATGTCGCCAATGTGCAACTTCAAGCAACGCGTGCTGGCATACTTTCGCTCAGTCTTGGTGCCCCGGTGCTTAGCATCGTTACTGGCCACTTTAAGAGCGAAGGGCCCGCCGAATAAAGAGCCAAGATACGATTGCGCAACACAGTGGTCCGAAGATTGTTTCGTACCATCGCTCTGGTGGGTTGCTTGCGACGAACTCTGGATCCGTGGACACTGGAGTACTCTGCTGAGGATATGACACTTTTTTCTCCCTCCCATCAACGTGATCTTCGCCCTTTCTCTCGTAAAGAGGAGGGAGCGGCAGCCGGGAAAGATAAAATGCCTGGCATCGCCACAGCCGTTCATCTGGAAGGCTGCCAATTCGTAACGTTCAAGTGTCTTCGCAGGATCCTTCTCGCGGCATCTGCTTGGAATCCATTTCCTGGCGAGAATATTCTCGGGTGTCGTGCGTCTGCTGCGCTTATCCGCTCGCGCTCGCGCGTGGCTGGACATTGGTCCTGCGACGTTGCAGGTGCAATTGTCTTCTGAAAACCTGGTAGCGGCACCTTTCTATCAAAAGCTTGTCCACTCATTCTCTCTCATAGGAAGGATGAAGCGGCAAGTGAGGAGGATAAGAAGAGCCTGGCGTCACTGCCATCGTCAATTCAAAGGGCTTAATCCCTCACTCTGACCCTGACTTGAAGGACATCGGCGGTCTTCGCGGTATCTCCGCACATCAGAGTGCTCTTCACTCAGCAAGTACTTCTGATGAACGTGGTCCCAATCGTCATGCGTTTCTAAAACGAATCCGGTCGCAAATCTCATGAAAGATCGACCAGTGTTGCTAGCAGTAGGCAAGTTTTCAGCAGGCGCTCAGGAAGAGACATGCTCAGTGTCTCCATGCCTCTTTACTACCCACATCGACAGATCGACAGGCTCAGATTTCTCGTCGTAATCGTGAAATTCTGTTCAAATTGTGCTTCTCTTGCGCTTTCCTCCTCATTCTGGTCATCATAGTGGAGGCGGAGGATCAAGGCTGCCCGTCCCAGATTCTCGCTGTATCTTTTGTCGCAGGTCTCATATCTCAGTATCAGCAGACGTGCAGCTTCATGTTTGAAAGGGAGAAGGCAGAGGTGATTCCTCACTTTGAAAGAACAGAAACAGAACGAGGGGAAGTAGCTCCGTGAAAGTGGACGGGGATCGGAAGACATCGGCCCGAAACCTTGCGTTTGACTGCCAAGAACATCGATAACGTCCCTTCCTAAGTGCAACTCTGGTCACCTGAAAAGACCTCCTGCAAAGACCTTCTGTGTTCTCGGGCGGTCTAGGCATTGGCCAAGACGCCCAGATCACTCCAGCATTCAAGCCCAGGTGAAGGCGCATCGACTTCTGGTTTGGATTTCTTACCCAGTGATCGTGGTAGCATGGAGAAGAAGTCGCAGGAGTTTGGCGTCGCACACAATGTAGCGCGCGTGAGCAGGGCACGACGTGTCACAGGCGTCCCAGTCTCACTCGTTGAGTTCTACGCATCCTGAGAACCGATAGATTCTTTCCTATCACTCAGAGCATCCACCAAAGAAGTCAACTCCGTGGATGAGAGGAACTCATTGAGGCCAAATCATTTTCTGGACGACCCAGCTGCTTCTGCTCCAGAAGTGGTCGTGAACACGGAGAAGGAGGTCTCGCACGACGAAGGAAAAGAGACAGCGCCGGGTCGAGATCCAGAAGTCGTGCAACAGGAGCACTTGCCAGAAGCACGAGATGGGGACTGTGCCAAAGAAGTGGCTGACGCAAGAACATCCTCAGCCATTGCGGAACGGTCTGACTTGGTAGGACTGAAATGGATGAAAGCCCACTGGAGACGATGGTTTTATGCCTCCATATTTCTTATAGTTGCAATTGCGATTGGTCTAGGCGTTGGCTTTGGAGTCACCCTTGGGAAAAGGTGGGAACAGCTTTTCCTGCAACTGCTCAAGCGTATACATTGACGATCCCATTCTAGGTTTCGGTCGACGACAAATCATTATTATACTTCAACCAGAGGCTCGGATGCGAGCGCAGCACCGTCTCCAGCCGGGGTTTCTATCCCAAAAGGGACTTATGCTGTTGTCCTTGATATGACCATAAAGACCGAGTGGAAGGATTGTCTAACTCAAGCGCGTCAAAGTGCCGCTTGGGACTGCGATCTCGCCCCAAATGCTCATCTAGGGATGAAAATCGAACAACCGGTTGATGGGTCAGGCCTAGTTGGGTCTATATTTTCTGCGACCTACGATGAGAGTATAAGCTACGGGGCATCCGTCACGAACGTAAACACCACCTCCGCCATTATTACTACAGTACACGACACACAGGAACTAAGTCTAGGTCTCGCCTTCTTCTTCCAGCAATACTACAACAAAGTTGTCATTGTGCCAGAATCTCTATTGAGCGCACCATCATCCAAGGTCCGACGCAGGACCATCGAACAACCCATAGCGCCCAAGAAGTCCAGCAACGTCGCCTTACCAGGAGACAAGCCTTGGCTCTGTATCTTCAATAATATAATTCTAGAGGTTTTCATCTATGTCAATCATATCGCAAACACCTCGGCATCATCATTACCCAACACCACCTCCTCAACGCAAGACATGTGGACTCAGCTGCAGCAATATCCTTTAGTCATGAAGCTCCAAGAGCGAAGAGTGGCGAACAACACTATTCGTCCTTACTGCCAGCAATACCAGATTCTTGATAACGGCCATGCGAACTGGCTCGGCGACGACAAGGGCAATCCGATCTTCTTGAACCTGACGGAGAAGGACCCAAAATTCATTGTATATCAAGTCCCAAGCTCATCTCGAAAGTCTCGACGTAGCACTGATGGGATGTGCCAATGTCAATGGGTTAGGCGTGATTGGTAGAAAGCACATCGCTTGAAATATCACCATTATTACACACCTCGGGTGTATGAACCGAGACCACAAGGCGCGCAGATACAAAGCCGTCCAGACTCCAATCAAAACATTTCAGATTCATTGTTTCAAGCGAAGTCATCGCCATAATCCGCAAAGGTGAACCTGCATTAGTGGCGTTAGCGCTCACCTGATCTGATCCCTCAGCCGCAACCTCACTTCTGCCCTTCTCAATATCCATCTCCCTTCTGTAAACATGGCCACCCCACAGAAACAAAACAAAAAAATCCTATCCCTAGGCCTAGGCCGCTACTCCTCCCAAGACCCCAACGGAATTGCCCAGTTCGGCCCAGAAGCAAGTTCCATAGCGTCCAAACTCATCTCCAACAGCATCTCTCAAGCCTCAGCCGCAGGTTTCGAATTAATACCCTGCGATGTCAATACCCAAGATCCAGAAGATACACTGAAACGATTTCGAACCGAGATGGCGGAGCAAGGTGTTGTAGGAGTGAATTTTGGATTTGGGTTGAGAGGACATAAGTATGTAACCACATTGGTTTGAGGGAGGTATTTACTGATGACCAGAATAGGGAGCACACAGAACTATTCGAAAAAATGGTAAATGAAGTTTGGGAAATGAGGCCAGGATGTAAAATCATGTTTAGTACAGGACCAGATACAATTTTGGATGGTATCAAGAGGATGTTTCCCGAGAAGTGAGTCAAGACGACAGTAGAAAAAGTCAGAGAATGCGCGTGATCGTGGCAAAATTTCATCAACCTAGAATTCGTTCGTGAAGAGGTACGTAAGCCACAATCGTACCAAATTTCACGTCATGATCGTGAATGCATAAAGTCCTCCCTCACCATTCCTCGTCCGAATCGTCTAGATTAATCACGTTCTGTCTACGTCGAGTCGCGCGTGATTGGTACGGTGGTGAGTCAGCCTCCTCATATGCACGAAGAGTCTCGCTGCTGCCACTTCTGGCAGGAGATCCCGTTACGTCAACTCCTCCAGCACTGCTCTGGGTGCTGCGGTTGGTGTTAATTCGGCGGGCAGACGAAGTTGACGTGCGGTTGATGCGATCCAGTGTCGAAGAAAGTTGGAACGGGTGACGAGGTTGGAACATAGAGGATGTGCCCACGCCAAATCCAGAGCTCTGAGAGGTGTTGTGACCATTTCTTCCGTGAGCAGGTCGATTCGGAATGGCCGAAGGGTAGTTTCGAGCCGGGCTTACGTGACGATTACGACGAGGCTGAAGTGTTGACAGTCGGTAGGTGTCGTGCGCACTAGTCGCTCGTGTACCTGTGCTCATCATTAGCCCATCGTCCTGCGAACTCACACGCCAGGGCGCGTGGACAAACCCATCTATCGTACTGTGCATATCATCAGACTCATCGTCTTCGCCATCCTCATCAGAGTCCTCTGCACGTTCTGACATGCCTGCGACCGCTTCACTCTGTTCTTCATCGTCGTCATAGCCATTGTTGAAGCCATGGGCGTCAGATTGTGACTCATCGTCATCGCTATCGAAGCCCGTAGGAGAATAGCCGCGGATAGCCAAGTGATTCGCCAAGTTGATCTGGGCTTCATCGTCCGAAGGAGGTCGATCTTCGCCATCTAGTCCGTCCTCGAGATCCTCATCACCGTCGTCTTGGTTGTCTTCGCTGTCGAGAAGTCCGTAGGGATCTCCTCGCCGCCAAGATTGAGGCCCTGCTCTGCGAAAACGGAGATCCTCTGTCTCCTCGTCATCAGAAATAGGCACTGCAGATTCTCTACTCGCTCCTGCCGAAGAGGCCTCTTCCAACCGGTATCTCGGGGCGACATCGTCCTCGTCATCGTCCTCCTCCTCGTCTTCATCATCGGACAATACAATCGCAGGACGGCGTCGTCTTCGAGCAACAATAGGTATGCTGCTGGATTGATTAACCTCAGGATCTTCGTCGTTGTCGATGAAGCCGTCCAGCGAGCCCTCAGAATCTTCGTCGCTGGTTTCCCAATCGGCGGGGTCGCGTTGAATCGGCTGTAAGGCCGCATGCATTCTTGCATATGGTCCCGGATGCCCTCCGTGGGGCCTGTCATCGTCCTCAGGAAACTCGTCGTCCGTCCACCCAGACTCATCACCATGTCCTTCGAAGCCAAAGGCCATCTCATCCTCTCTCAGCTCGGCGTCCAGTTCATGGTCGACTTCACTGTGAGTTTCAAAGTCACTATCATCGCTACTATCGTCCTCACTCATTTCGTCCAGATCGTCTTCCGTGAGCACACGGATGCCGCACGGGCCGCACCAACCATCTTCGACTTCGGTTGTGCAGTTTGGGCATCGATAGACGTTGTCGCTGTCATCGCGTATAGCCAGAATCGGGTTAAGCCGGCCGCCTCTCTTGAAGCTACCTTGAAATAGGCCTCCTGTCTGCTCATCCTCGTTGGCCTTGTCCTTGGCAACCGCGGTCGCCTCCTCCTCTGCCATCTTGTGATGCTCCTCGGATGTCTCGCCATCTGGGAGCAGCTCAGTCCGGCTCCGAAAGATGAGCACCATCTCCTTGACCAGGTAAGAAGGCGCCGGCTGCTCCTTGATGATGGTCCTGCAGTCGGGACACGTCTTCTTCCGCTGTGCCTGGTCGTTACCCATCCAGTTCATGATGCAGCCATAGCAGTACGTGTGGCCACATGTCAAAGCGTATGGTTCGTAGAGGAAGCGCAGGCAGATCTTGCAAGTGATAAGCTGCCTCATGGCTTCGAGGTCGGTCTGTAGCGTGCGCAGTGATGCCTCGTGTTGGCAGTCACCGTTGTGGGCGTGCCCGCCGCGGTGTTCGGAATCCATCTTTTGCAGAGGTAGAGTCGAGCCTGATGCTGTCTTGACGGGCGCGTCGGAGGAAATGACGATGGCATCGGCAGGCGTGTTGCTCATGGAGCGGCTGTCGCGATCCATCTTGCGGCGTTTGCGAGATCCGCCTTCAGAGACGTGGTAGCGGTCCTCGCCAGGCATGGCAAAAGTCCTCGTCCTGTCGCGCGTGGACAGTTTAACAGCAGGCGTCAAACATGGAAAGTGGCTTCGACTTGTTTCGGTGAAGTTTCGTGGTTCGTGGTGGCCAGCCTTGCGTTAACGTGCTCCTTCCGAAGTCGCGTGCTCGGGCGAGGGGGCGGGGCGGAGGTCCGCGACACTTCTGAGAATGATCCGGCGAGGTGTGGGAAATTGTGGCTGCTGGTGCTGGTATCTTTGTTTGCTGTAAGATGCTTGGTCAAGAGCAGAGCAGCGTGGCTTCAACTGTGAACCGCGGCGGATGCGCGTCAGGGTTCACCTCAGTTTTAGCGCACTCATTAAACTTTGAGTGCGCCTTGGCCCGTGCACTACGCAAGGATGATCACTTGCGCGGAAAGCTGCCTGGAACATCGATATATTCTCGAGTGAACTGCTGTGTACTATTTACCTACAGCAACCTCACGATTGCTTCTAACTGCACAAGTACTTCCACAGAAGCCAATACATGAATGCGAATGCCGACACAGACACAGCCATCGTGAGGTAATGCAGCGGTGAAAGTCAAGATGGCAACGCGATCTTGTTCATACCTTCCCAGCCCTCTTTAGCTGACTTCATGACACTCTTCGCGAAGTCTTCCAAGTTCTCGATGCCAAACGCCTGCAACTCCTTCCCGAGCACGTCGTCCTTCTGTATCTGTTCAAGGACGTCCTTCGACTGTAATCCCGCCGCCTGTTCTATCGCATGCGTCTGGAGTAGTTTGATGGTCTTCATAGCCGTTTGTTGCAAGGTTGCTACCTCTTGCGGGATGTGCTCAGCTGTCTCTTTGATGAATTTGCATGTCCGATGCACGACGAGCATGGTGTCGATGAACACGTAGTGGTCTGCAATGTGTTCTGCAAGGAGGTCTTTCGACGCCACCAGAGAAGATATAGGCAGCTTCTTAACAGCGGCAGAGATTGAGTCGATGCTCTCTTTGCTGGGCGATGAGCCAGTCCTGATAGTCTGGAGGACCGGTAGAACCTTCACAATGATATGAGCAGCCAGGATCTCAGCTGGTAAAAGCTCGCCTGATTCTTCTGATATGGCTGCTTGGAGCGCTGATTCCAGATTGCCGACATCAAGGATGAGTCCCACCTGCTTACCAGCCAGCGACCAGGCTACATCGGCTGCGAGATTGACTATCAGCAATTTCTCGCCAGGTATGCTGCTTCTATTGCCATACAGAGCCTTCTCGACATTGAAGCCGTGGTCGAAAGCCGCGTTGAAGTCTCGATTGTCCTTGACTTGTGTCCAATTCGCGAGCACCCTCGCTCCAATCTCACTCGTTCCTTTCCCGTAGCCTTTCCCTGATAGACGTGCGCTTCTCCTATGATCCAGTAGAATCATACGTCGAGTCCAGCTATGTCGAAGCTCACTTCGAAGTTGGTTCAAATCAAAGATCATGCCAGACTGGGCGTGGTTGAGAATGCCACATTCGCAATCGGATAGCTTGTCTTCATGCCGAGGGTACACTTGGAGAGCTCGATTACTTCGTTCGTGTGGTTCATACCAATCTTTGCTAGGCAGTTCCGTCCGAAAGGGGTGTATTGTGGTCAATCTGGTGAACAGCGTGTGTCCAACAGTGTCAAACTGAATTTCTTTGACATTTAAAGAGTCGAAAAGCCGCATAGCGCTTGCACCTAGTCCGAGTCGCGTATATATGTAGACCAAGATGAGTCGTGCTTCGTGCACGTGCTCGTTGTACTTGAGTAGGCGTTCGGTGAGATAAGCGGCCTGAAGAAGATACTTCTGATCGCCTGTGTCGCTGAATAGTCTCACCAGCCCGGACACAGCAAGAAAGCAGGGATCTGCAGCGACCCGATTTCGAGCACCCAGGTTCAGTGACGTGGTTGCGGTGTGGAAAAGTCGTATCGAATTGGCGACAAACTGTGTCAGAGCATCTTTCGATGCATTGCTCGAAGTTAGTTCATTGAAAGTTCGCTTTAGTTGATCCACCTCTGACTGAAGCCATTCTCTTGGCGATGCCTTTTCTGGGCTCACCGTATCTGACTGCCCGTTGGCCTTCCCGTCTGTAGGCGTCTGTTTATGAAGTTGCAGCGCCTCATAAACCTGCTTGCTCTCCCGGAACGCAGGGCGTTCTCTGATGCTCTCGAGGTCCTTTTCGCTTCCCTGAATGGCAAAGATCTGCCCTGCCACCCTGCAATCAAGTGCTTTCTCGCTATCAAATTTCTCGTTAACAGCTTTACGAGCCAGACCGATAGCTAGCCTCGATTGTAAGTCGTCTTTCGTTGTTGATAGAAGTTGCGTGTAAGCAGCATGGGCCATGTAAATCGCCCGATTTCTGGGTGCGACCGCTTTCAACTGTATGAGCGCCTGCTGGGCATCTTGTATCCGGTTGTCAAGGACGGCTCTCGAGAAGCGCACTGAAAGAAGATCTAGCCTGTATTCCAGGTTCGTGTTTGCCTTGAACGCACTTTCCCATAGCTTGGAAACAGCGGGGCCAGCTGTCAAAGGCGGCGGGAATATGTTCTTCAAAGAATCAACAACAGCAGCTTCTATCGGTCCAAGTTCGCGATAGTCTTGAATCGGCGGCTGTATGTTTGACAGCTGCTGAAGGACATTTGGGCCATCTTCTGATTCAGGTTTGGAGGCACAAAGGAGGCGAAGTTTCGTAGTCAAAAGATCGACATCTCCTGCGCTTTTGGCCAACAGCTCATCACATCGTTGAATGCCCTCTCCAAAAGCGTTCCGTTTCGCGTATTCTTCAAAAGATGGATATCGAGCCATGCCGGGAAGTCGCTTTCTTCATCGGTCCATCAAGTGGCAAGTGCTGTTTCCATCCAGAGTAAAAGAATTTGGTCGTACTTATGCCATGTGCCTATTCTCAGCGTTTCTCTCCTCTACGCAAGCCTGTCAAAATCGTGTTGGTAGTCGGACTCGCATCGAAACTTGAAAGCCCGAATGTGGAGGGAAAAAAGTAGTCCACCGTAGGGCTGAAACGCAAACTCTTGGCATGAAGCTAGGGGAGCTCTGGCTACGTCTCAAGATCAATCCAACCCAGCTCAACTCTCACGCTCACTTTCACGTCCACACCAAGTAACACACTCGTTCTTTCGTCATGGCCCAAACACCCCAACAACGCCGAGCCAACGCTCAATTCGCGCGCGAACAAGAAAAGAAAATGGGCAAGCCCGCAGCAGCCGTTCCCAAGAAAGAGAAGCCCCAGAAAGCGACTGTCAATAAATGGTGGTTGTGTACGTTGTCTTTCTGCACGTGCGTTTGAACATAACTGACTGGAACTGCTACCAGACATGCTACTTTTCGTCGTTTGCGGAGGTCTCGTGTTCGAACTACTCAGATTGATCTTTACCGGCGCCACTTCTGGGTTCTAGAAAGATGCGCTGGAAGATCATAGGGAACTAGAGTTGGCAATACTTTGTTTCGGAAGATGGCTAGACGATATGTGTGGACATCGAGTGAATGCGGACAAACATCGCTCGCCGGAAAGGCTTTGAGCGACGAAGATCGGTGCAAGCCGGGTACAGGACGAGGTCACAGTGATTCGAGAGGTGCAACGGCGGTCTTGGTCTACGGAGAAGACAGTCACTTTCTTCGTTACCAGCGAGCATTTTCGAATGGCACGATAAAATGGCGTTACGGGATACCCAGTGTGACGGTATGGTACAGGATCTATGTATTCCAAAGCGGGCATATTGACTTTTGGATTGATGCTATGATTTATTCTTTGTTTTCCTCTTCCTCGCCTCTCCGTTCGCATTCGGGGCTGTTGCCGATTGCAGTGCGGCTTCTGATGCATCGATGTCTTCCTCGCCGACCAACTCGGCAGCCACGAACTCATTGGTCTGCTTGTTGAGTAGCCTACCGAGAGACACGTTGTATAAGTATGGCCATATTTTGATGACGCCGGTGTCCATGAAAGACGGCATTGGAAGCTCGTCGGGCTACAATCTCTCGTCAGCACATGCACTTTGACTTTGACAGGTGTTGTGAAACTTACATCGAGCAAGAATTCCTGCACGTCGCCTTCTTCCGTTTCTTCCTCCAACCAAACGTTGCCTACGCTGTCCACGATCAGGATCTTGCCATTTTCGGCAACCGTCCTCTTCTTGGCTCCAACTGGGCCAGGTGTGATTTCAGACTCCACGGGTGTAGACACTCCACTCTCCCTCGCCTTCTTCGCTGCAGCAGCTCTGGAAGCCTTGACAGGATTCTTGCCATCCTTTTTCTTCTGCCTCTCCATTTCTCTCTTTTGCTTGCGATTCCAAGTCATGCTCTCGTCGCTTTCTTCAACGTTCCTACTCTGCGACTGAGACACAGGGCCGCCCAGGCCAGGAATAGCTCCGATGCCTCCTTCGTCACCCCAAGCCATGCGCCTCGCATGCTTGATGTATCTGTTGACGAACTCCCGTCGCTGTTTCCATGTCAAGTAGAGGTAAGCATAGTGAACCCCGCCTGCACCAAACAAGAAGAGCCCAATGAGTACGGAGCCGAAGCCAGGACGGAAGCGTTCGTAGTAGTACCCTGTGCCTCGCCAGACTGGGAAGCCATTTTTTAGGAAATGGTCGTAGCGTTCACGTTCGGGTCCGCGCAGGACGTTCGCAACAAGGGAAAGGCGTTCGAATCGTCCCTGGGCATACTTTTGGAATTTGTTCAACTCGGATTGCGAAGGCTTTTTGTTCTTTTGGACGTGAACGGTAGGCTTGGCGCCGGGTGCTGTCTTGACAGGTGGAGGCTTATTGTAGTTGGCGATGAAATTACTTGTGGCCTTGTCGGGGTGGATCGTTCGTGACAGCTTGCGGTATGCCTTGTTGATCTCATCTTGGTTGGCGTTCTGGCGAATGCCGAGCCAGGAATAGAACGTGGCATTTGACCCCTCGCTTTTGGTGACTTCGTCGTTCAAGCGAAATATCTCGTGGTCTTCCTTTGACCACGCAGCGGCGAGGGCGGCGAGGGTGATGACGAGCAGCAGTGCTGCCCGATGTATACCCAGCATGGTGGGTGGAGTAGTGCTACTCGGGATGATTTGGGCGAGCTGCAGCACAGCACAGCTTTGGGTGGAGGACAGAGGAGCTCTCACAATGAAATTCGGCAGGGCAGCGAATGCGTAAATTCCTTAGCGTCAAAGTCGACGTGGATGCAGTCTATTGACGCTCGGGGAGTTGGCTGCAATTCTATCCCGATGCCATGCCCAGCATGTGCATTTGCCGCCGGGACGATAAAGTCAGGTTCACCTCACCGACTCCTCAACCTGCTTCTTTCCCACTTTGCTTGATATTCACTTCACCTCACTACAATTCTTCCTACTGATCGCTGTTCCTTTTCACATGCGAACAGCGTCCAGGCACCACCGAAAAGGGGACGGCCGGATTGCGTTAGCCATGGCCGCTAGACTGTGTTAGACAAGGGCGGACTTGGCATCGATCAACATTCCTGGAACTCTCCAGTTCGAAGTGTTGGGCTTGGCTGAGCCCTGACCTGAGCCAGCTGTCAACGTGCCTCGCTCAAATCCAGACTGCGACCCAAAAAGCCACCCGTCGACGACTCCTTTCGCTGCGAAGAACTCTGGAAAAGACCCTTCCTGTCCCTGACTCTCGACTCCTTTCTGAATCACTCGCTCAGCTCGCCATCAAACTTACCACAGCATATTAATGTAAGCAACTTGTCCTGCACCTGCACGCACCCGCACGTCTGCTTCTGCCGCCTTCCTCTCGCTTCTGCATACACACGAAAATTTGTATGCAGTGCGGCAGCGGCGAGGACTCGAGCACGAATCGCGAGTCGCGAGGAAATACAGACGCGCGGACCGCTGGTGACTGACATTTCGCGACGCAGACTTACTTTATATCCTCTTTATCCAGCCGACTTTGTCCTCCCTTCGTCACACCACCGACACCATGGCGCGCATCAACATCCCCCTCGACGTGATCACCAACCGTCTCAAGTACGTATCCTCGAGCAACGGACTCTGCAGCATGGCGCGTGCTAATTCCCTCGTGTAGCCTCTCCGGTCGATTCGATTCGGTTCGCAGCACATCGCTCACCTCGCGATTCGCAAATCTCCGTCCGATTTCCGAGTTCTTCAACATCAAGAACCTCTCGAAGCCAGCCGACTTTTCCATGGTCCAGAACCGTGTCAACTACAACCTGTCATACTTCTCTAGCAACTATGCGGCCCTCTTCGTGATGCTGAGCATCTACAGCTTGCTCACGAATCTGCTGCTGTTCTTCGTGCTGGTGCTCATCATTGGTGGCATGTGGGGAATCGGAAAGCTTGAGGGCAGGGACTTGGATGTTGGGTTTGCGAGGGCGACCGCGAGCCAGATGTACACGGCTCTTTTCGTGATTGCTATCGTGAGTACTCTAAATTTCCACTTTACGCGGCGCATTGCTAACTTTGCCACCAGCCACTCTTCTTCTGGGCTTCCCCCATCTCGACCGTTCTTTGGCTCATTGGCGCATCCGGCGTCACTATCCTGGGCCACGCGGCGTTTATGGAAAAAGATGTAGCAGCTAGTTTCTCCGAGGAGGCGGTTTAGGCGGTCGACCGCGCATCCTTCGCCCTATGAAACGGGAAGACCGCCCGGAGCTCCCACCGGGGATAGGCGAAGATATAATAGGTATTCGCAAGATTGGGAGCTTCGTGATCCCCGCTTGATGGAAGTGGACAGCGACGAAGACGATATAAACGGCGTTGTTTTGGATCCGAATGCATTTTCCGCGCGAGAGCGCCGACAGGGAGGTTTTGTCGGCGACAAGCTGTATTTTGATGGGTATGACCTGGGACAGGATAGACGGCAGTATAGAGGCAGCGTGTACGATGAAGGAGCATATGATGATTACATTTCCGAGGAAGAGGACGAAATATATCTACAAGACCGGCGAGGTGCAGGGTGGGACAAGGAAGAGTCGCTGCGGCAGACAGCACTGGATCGTATCGCAAGAGCGAGAGCGCAGGGCAAGACGAATGTTAATTTGACACCAGAAGAGATGGCGGCTCTTGAGCGCAGGAGAAACCAGCAGCCGGAGCCATCATCTGCTCTCGTGTCACCGCCTGCCACTCCCGCGAAGTCGAAGACCAAGCCCAGCAGTCGCTCGAGCAGCACGACGAGCCTGAAGGCTCAGCAGAAATCGCGAAAGTCCAGCAGCTCAAGCTTCTTTGGATCACCAGCAAAATCGAACTCGAAGGCCAAAGTTCAGAGGGCACCTGAAAGGAAGAACTCAGCGGAGCAAGCACTACCGTATCCACCTGGTACGACTGTTTTGGTTCAGGGTCCCGATGGTAGACCGATGTATGCGCCTCTTTACTCTGGACCACCGAGCCCGGAACTCAGCAGATCTAGGCCTGGCACGAGTGGATCACGGTCTTCTTCCAAACATAGTCGTCGCGAGTCGACGCCTCCAGAGCAGCTGCCGCCACTTCCACGCTATTACGACTCTCGATCAGGCTCAAATCGGTCTCTTCAAGAAGACGCGGAGTGGTTTCCACCTCCAGCACGGACGCGATCGGCTTCGAGTGCTCAGCAATTTGGCTACGAATATGACATGGCACCGGCGATGCCTGCAGCGCAATCGCGGCGAAATGTCAGTGGCCCTGCTGCTCCCGGCCATGGTGATGTGCGGTATGCTTCATTGCGTCGCACACCTCAGTCATCGTCCCCTCTGGCTCAGTCAAGGAATGGCCCATCGCAAGGCAGTGGGCTTCGCAGAGTCGAGACGAGCAGCAGTGATAGCAGTGATGGGCAGGGCGTGCTTGTGGATATTGTTCCCGACGAGCATGGCGGGTTCAGCATCAGACAATCATCGCCAGCGACGCCTAGTACACCTGCTGCGACAGCTACGGCGACAACAACACCAACAAAGACTGGCAACGAGGCTCGTAAGCGCAGATCTGGTCGTAGATAAGTTCTTCAACAAGCAACATTTCGGCTTTCTCAGTCACTGCAGTGCTCCCACGCTCACCCTTGAGTAATTATTAGCTTCCAGAAACAGTGAGTGGTGCGCATACTCCTGGGTGAAGCCTTGCAGGATAACGCAAAGTCTGTAGCCTCACCTTGGTCTCGCAATACCCAGATGCGGTAAATGATAATGTTAGCACAGCCAAAATGTCTCCGTGCGAAGAAAGTTGAGAAAGAGGTGCCATTGCATCATGATGCCAGCCCCACATGCGATTCCACATGCTTACAACAGCTTCACTTCTGTGTGAAGCTCTTCATGACTAACCTGACCACTACTCACTACTCACACAAAAGAAACAACTGCCATTGCCACACCCACTTGTCAAGAGCCTTCTATCGACCAGCACAAATTCCGAGTTTCGCTATGGAAGAGTGAGTCGCTCTACACACCGCCACAACCGCCTACTCCTGACGACATTAACAATTACTAATCTCTGTTCCAGCCTCAAGAAACTCGCCCTCAAGCTGGCAAAAGACGGTCCAGTCCGAACGCTCCCCACTCCAAGATTGATCCAAGCACTCTTCAATGGCCACTACATCCTCAAGACCACGAAATCCGTCTTTGTCTGGGAACACCCATATTACCCACAACTTTACGTCCCTTCCAAAGAGCTCGAGTCATACTCTAAGGCCCTGAAAATCATTCCAGGCGAGAAAATCAAATCGGAGGAAGGCAAAGAAATCGCGACCCAATTGACTCTACAAGTTGGTGATAAATCCGTCGACAAGGTCATCGCGTTCGCGAATGATGGTTTATCAGAGGCAGCGCAACCTCTCGCCGGTCTTGTGAAGATCGACTTCGCCAGTTTAGACCAATGGTTTGAAGAAGCTACTCCCATCTTCGTGCATCCGAAAGATCCTTTCAAGCGGGTGGATATATTGCAATCGACACGGCATATAAAAGTCAGTATCCAGGGAAAAGTTGTTGCTGAGACGCATTCTAGCATGCATTTATACGAGACGGGATTACCAGTTCGTTACTACCTTCCCTACACCAGCATCCTGGACCCGAGCGTGCTTCGGGCAAGCAGTACTCGGACAAAGTGTCCGTACAAAGGTGAAGCAGAATACTACAGTGTGGACCTCGGAAAGGGAGAAGTGGTGCAGGATGTGATATGGTATTATACGACGCCAATATTGGAGTGTGCGAAGGTTGAAGGTGAGTTTTTGCAAAGTATGCTCCTAAGTATTTTGTTAGCTAACCATATGATTTTAGGACTGGTTTGCTTCTATAATGAGAAGGTGGAAATTGAACTTGATGGGGAGAAACTGGAGAAGCCTGTTAGTCCGTTTAGTAATAGGAAGCCGGGGGAGAAACCGAAGTTGACATGAGTCTCGGGGGAGAGAGGTTTGGCTCTGGATGGGAGAGATGGAAAAGTAGGACGGAATGGAGTAAATGATAATACAGTCTAAATTGACGTCCTAGACTCAGGACATCACCGTGTAAGCTAAGCTTCGAAGCTACACTCGTTGTTCTTAGCTTTGCCGGTCCTCTCAGCAGCGTAGCGGTTGACAAGTCATCGGAGTCGAAGCTCGCATGGTCCGGCCACGGGTGAGGAGGGTGTAGTAGTTGAGTTGACAAGGCATCTTGCCTGCTCCCTTGCTTACTCCCAATCTGCAGGGCTTGCGCGTTCAGTTTCACGAAGATTGGTCGATTTTGGGGAAATTTGACATCTAATCTGGAAATTGATCAAAGGTTGAGGCACCTTGTTGTCACTTTCTCCAAAATCGACATTTCCAGCCACATCAATTTCTGACTTCTTATGATATCGAGCCACAACAACGCCAGAATTGGGTCAAAACACAGAAACAATGCCAACTCAACAAGGAATATCTAATGATCTATGTCTTATTCTGATATAACAAAGTTGTTGAAAAAAAGATTACCCTAATACCCTAAGAGAATGTCATGTGATCGTGTGGGCAAAATGTTTCGTACAAATTGGAATGGCAAGTAAAGTTGAGAATCATTGGAGGAATGCAATTGATGCTACAGAAATGTAGTTCCATACCCACTTTTCGTCATCTCGACTCGTATCTCTATCCTGGTCTATGCATTCCCCTGCTCCATCTTCCTCAAAATGTTCTCGATCTTGCGGTGTTCGAACGTGAACCTCGGATATAGGAATGGCCGGAGATCGTACCGATTATCGTCAGGCGTGTATGACTCGAGGTAGAGCCCCGGAGTCATGGTCGTCATCTTGTGGCGATTGATAGCATAATAGTACATGAAATTCCGCACCTTTTCATAAACGTCTCGAGGTCTCCGATCATTCCACTCTGCAACGAGCTTTTCGAACATGCCGACATAGCCGAGCTTGTACGTCTTCCGCAAACGACCGAGGATTGAGAGTTCATCGTAAGTGAACCCCATATCTGCTTCGTCGCTTTGAACATATGTTTCTGTGATAGGCTCGAGTTCGGCTGTGGGGACCGCGTCGAGAAATTCGCGGAGGATGGGGAGTTCGAAGTTGATTTCGGCCCATTTGATGAAGCGTTTGAGGTCGGTTTTGGATATGCCGCCGATGGGGTTGATGTCGGCTGAGGAGCAGTCGTATTTAGTGAGGTAGCCTCGAAGACATTCATCTACGTTCGCTGAGCCCAAGACGAGGAGAGAGCCTGGCTTTCCACGGCTCCAAGGGTTTAGTTGAGCGAGTGCATATGCGAGCACCATGCGTGATCTGGACTGGAAGTTCTGTAGGGCGAGGTTTTCCGTTTGAGTACCGCCGTGTACCTGCAAGCAAGAATTAGCATATGAAGTGGGAATCCTGGTAACTTTGCCGTTTGGAAGTAGTTGTGCCGCTTGACAGTGCCTTATTTCTCGTCTGACGAGCCATGCTGTACTATTCAAATCGCTTACCTTGAATTTGGGCTCCTTTCCAAGGACGCCTGTCACTGTTCCATGAAGAGAGGCGACCATTTCATCAATATTCGTATCGATATGATGAGCTCCAATCGCCTGAGCAAGTTCCTTGGCGCGTGTGCGAGTCTCCTTTGAGGACTGTTGCTTCATCCCCATGAAGGTGGTGACAAAGATGTGGTTGCAAAATTGCTGAGGAGTCATGTTTTTGACATCTGCTCCGTTGCATAGTCTGGTCGCATCTTTTATAACTGCTTCATTGCCGCGCGTGATCTCTGACGTTACCATCCTACACATGCTGTAGACAATCATTGCAGTAGCACAGCTGTCGATGCCCCCGCTGAGCGGGATCAGGTAGCCAGCTTGATTCGAGCGTCGGAGGTAGTCCCATACCCAGCAAGCTGGGCCAAGCGCAATTTCTTCCTCTGGTAAATGATATCGGGGCTCAATCGCCTCTGTCGGCTTCATAGTCAGGGCAATACTATTCTTGCAGAGACGGAAGTCGACTTGGATCCGTTCCAGGTCGTGCACATCGTGTGCTTGAGCCTGGGCTCCTCGACTTCGCGATGTCCTGAATGGCCAGATTTCGTCTAGCTCCACTATCGCAGTCTGAACCTCCACGTCCTGTAATGCGAACTGTGAGCCTTGCGCCAATACATTCCCAGAGTTCATGATCATGGCACAGCCATCGTAGTAAAGTCGATCGCCATCGCAACCGCGCTGATTTGAGTACATGTACACGCCACCGGTCTTTGCAGTAGCCTCAAGCATGAGATTGATTCGGATATCGAGTTTCCGTAGCTCGTGATGACTCCCACTAGAGTTGAGCACTATGTCGATTCCTGCGAGCGAATATTTTGAGTGTGGTGAATTTGGAGTCCACAGCTCCTCGCACGTCTCTGAAGCAAAGGATGCGTCTGGAGTTTCGAACAATACCTCGCCAATGCGAGTGGTCCTTTGGCCGTGAAGTTGTGTGATGACATCTGGTAGATGATAGTCTTCCACTCGCCCTCTTGGCCAGGCGGAAAAGTAACGCATCTCTCGGAAGTTTCCATCGTTGCAAAGATCAAGCTTGGGTCTGACAGCCAGAATGTTGCCATCAAGAGCAATGGCTCGCGCATTGTATGTAGAGCCTCTATGGCTGACTGGGAGACCCAGATCAATGATGATGTCTTGGCAGTCAGGATGTGCAATGATCTCAGCTGTCACTTCCCAGGAATGAACGTAGACATCTCTCTCCAAGAAGTGATCGAGCAGGCCATAGCCAGGAATGCAGAGCTCTGGTGTGAGGACGAGAGTGGCGCCTTTCTTCTTAGCGACTTTGATGGCTTCGATGATTCGATCGCTGGCTCATGTTAGCTGAGATGCGTTTTGATGCACGCGATTGGATTGTACCGATTGCCATCCCAATCAAGCACCCATTGATTGAGCTGCGTGGTTGCAAGCACACATTTCCGTGTCATGTTTGCGATATTCTTGGACCGATATTATGTCGCAAAGTCAAATCGCAAGCGTGGTAGTTGCTCGGATTGTGAGTCGAAGTCGATGTGGAGCCGAAATCCAGCCTCGCCAAACGCCAGTGAGAATACGCGACGTTCAGCTGACTAGCAACTCGCGGTTGCAGCCTTGTACCGAGAATCCACAGCGAGTTTGACTTCACTTCATGTCCAGCCTTTGACTTTTACTTTGCATGTGAATGTGACCTTCTGTGGTTCGACATGTGCTGTACAAACGGACGCGCAATCAATCGTCTTCATCTGTCGGGTGCGCGGCAGACTGCTTAACCCGGTCTGGGTCTCGGCAAGAATACTAGCAGGCCCGGCCGACTTCCGGCGAACGCACGGAGACGCAGGAACAATCGCGTGCAAACCAGGAACATACAGAGATGTGGGAGACACAAGACAAGGCCGAACTCTGCAGTCAAAGCAACACCAGATCTTGGTGTGGCACTTGAGCGGGCGACATGATATCGAGCGTTGGCAAATTCCTGCTTCCACAGAAAGTGAGGTGGTTGCTGTGAGACCCGACCGGAGCCAATCATATTGTGCAACGCTTGATAGTGACACTTGCCAGGGTAGCGATCTAGCCGCGTCTGCATACAGACTAGTCATGCAAGCCGCGGACAGCAAGTCTACTGAACACAGTCGCCTCGCGTGCTCGCATTGACAGGCGATATGCCATTGATGGTCATTGGGGGGCTCATATTGAAGCTCTCTGGCATGAGAATGACTTCGAATAATTGTGCAGACGATCTGGTATCCGAGGTGGTCGAGAGGCAATCAAAATGGGAGAGTTCTGTCAGGATTCGGCGCGGCGCTAACCAGCAAGCGTTGGAGCTCAGACACAGTTAAAGTAGGAGCACAGGCCATTCTTGCCTTCTCGTTGCAAGATAAAGTGGCAGGCGTCAACGGCCAGCATTCCCATCGCTCTCCAACTCTCCCACCTCGCGTTCGCCGTCAAGCTGCACATCATCTGAACACTCCCAGCTTCAATAGTAATCACATCTATTGCTTAACAAGGCGCGTCGCAATCGACCAAAGAGTACGTGCAGCCACCACCACCCCGCGGTATTCGGCACTCTCTGCATTGAGGTGCCGTTGACTTTCACGCCAGATCTGTGCTGACGCGGTCAACTCACAGACAAGCTTGCCAACCACATCAACCAAGAACAACAACAACCATGTTCCGCTCCGCCCTTCTTATCGCCACTGCGGCCCTCTCCGCAGTTGTCAGCGCGCAGAACTACTCAACCTCTGGTCCTCTCTCCATCGATGCCAGCCAGATCGATGCGTCGCTGCGACAGACATGGTGTCGATCGCAGACTTACAACTGCCCCATTCTTTGCGATGGCACTGCAAGCCCAAACACTTGCGATTCGGTAAGCGTCGATCTTAGACCTCGCGACTATCAGACATGCTAACGCTATCGCAGACCACACTTGACTGGACTTGCACTTGCAGCAATGGCAACACACCCAACATCTCTGACTACCAAGCCACTATGCCTTTCTACGTCTGCGAGCAGTGGAAGACCAACTGTGTAGCCAGCAACCCGAACGACCTTGACGCCATCACCGCATGCCAGTCCGTCACTTGTGGTAACAAGACCGTCGAGGCAGTCACCTCTACCTCTGCCTCTGCGTCTTCCACTGCCTCTGCCACCTCCAGCGGAAGCTCCGAATCTAGCACAGCATCCGCCACTGCCTCCAGCTCTGGTGCCGCCGCCGCAACCTCATCGAGTGCCGCCGTCGCCATGCACATTGCTCAGAACTATGGTACAGGTATCGTCGTGACAGGTCTGTTGGCTGTCTTCGGCTTGGCGCTCTAAGGAGATGGTATTCTGGTATACAAGAGAAGAGTGAAGATGATACCAGACGATTGCATTACGGCTGTTTGATTGTTAGCACGGATTCAAGACTTGACGGTTCACGAGATACGGAAGAGCATAACTGTAATAGTCATTGTCCAACATTGTATAGTTGGAAAGACGCATAACAAAGTGACTGTATTTGAGCGCGTTCTAGCGCAGCAACCCCAAAGAAGCGTTGATGTTTTGAACAGATCATTCTTTCCTACTTGTCATTCTTCATCACCGCCGTGTATGGCCATGGTGACGGTCGTCACTTAAGTTCCACAGCAGTACGCGATGTAATCGTTCACTACCTCCGCTGTGCGCACAGCCATCTATTCTTGGGCTCACTCCTGTCCGGGATCGCATAAGCTTCGGCAAGCATTGCTGAGTGCTGAGACCTCGCAAAAGCATATACACGTCTTGCTTGGCATCGTAACCGTCCGACGCAACACGCCCTGTCAAGAGATGCTGCAGCTGCTAAAATGCCATCAAGGCCTACATACACCGTCCAGTATCCCAATGATATAGTTGGAGGAGTCATTACAATATCGTCTGCTGGAAATGTTCATAAAACAGCAGCTTCAAGGTCCTCTCGCACTCGTCGGCGGCACTATCGAGGCCCGAGATTTATTCATCGACCAAGAAATTTAGGAAATCCCGTATGTCTCAAATCTGCATCATATATAAGTAAGAGGAGTTAGTCGCCGTATCGTATCCTCAGGACGACATCAAGTTTTGGAAGTTGTTCGCCATATCCTTACTCTGCCCGTCAAAATTTTGTCTTGTCTTTCTTCTTTAAGACGCCAGAATGAAACTCATAGCCCTCGTTTGCCTTTTGATGGCTGCTACCGGCTTCGCGGCAGAATGCAAGAAAGATCAGAGCATCCCGAATTCTTGCTATCGATGCTGTGCTCAACAACATCCTGAATGTCAGCCTTATGATGGTGATTGCAAAGAGGATGTGCCTCATTCACCATCTTATGTGAGTATTCTGTGAATTATTTCCCACTGAATTTGGCCTTTGAGTCTGAACTGTTCTTGTAGGGATATGGTGGTGCCTTTGATGATTGCTTTGCGGCTTGCGCGGTGTAGGGGGCTGGAGATGCGGGATCGAGAGTGTCGAGAGAGGTTCGAATGAGTCTGAATATTCAATTTAGTGCACTGTCAGGGGTATTCTTGATGTGAAGGGAAGGGACATCGATGAGAGTACACTCTGTGGGAAAGAGTAAAACAACAATCGTATTCAATGTTGGTATCTACCGTCGTCGGCCTCGATACAACAAGAATTGAGCGATCTCGTACTGTCCCATCTACAAATCAGTATAGCGGTTCAACGATGCTGTGAATTTCAAAGTTAAGGATAGGTGAAGTTGGAAAGTACTGTTCTGCAACGATCAATAGGTAGACGATTTTTCTGGTTCCCTGCCATCGCTTTCGTGTTCCGCTCCACATGCTCTGGCCGATCGACTTGATGACAATTCGATGATAGGACGCGACTCGTTGTTAGTAAACAATAGCGTCCCTTGCTGTATATCGTGGCACTCGTGTCGTTTGCCCATGCACCTACAGTACACGAACTCGGATCCTCAAGAACCGCGATTCGGTGAGAGAAGCTTGCTCATACAGATTTTAGGAAAATGATACCTCTTTTCTTATGCCACGATCATTTTCAAGTACAGTCGACAGTCACCAACATGTGCTTCAGTGAACGGGCGGCTGTTTTGTCAGTGAGCAAGTGAAAAAGTGATATTCATGGATCCCTTGCCTGAGCACACGTTGCTGACAGTTCTCTGCGACTGGCAGACGACGATGAATGGCTCACAGGCATATATTTTGCATGAGTGTTTTGATGATGTTCATCTTCGCGCCGTCCAATAATTTCGCGGTCGCAAAAGAAACAGCTCCAGTCTCATGTGGTACGGTCATTTTGGTCTTCGCACGTCATCCCGGTTGGTACTTGGTGTGGTGGTACAGTTGATCAGTGGTTCGGGTTACTGCAAGGTACGAGGTTAGCGATGCAAGGAAAAGAAGAAAGCAGTCTGGTGGCCGCTGCTAGATGAGCTCATCATCGTAAATCCTTGAGCACAACACGCGAGACTATTGCTTCTCCCTTGCCTAGCAGCGTGGTGGCAGTCCTTGCGGAAGCGTGGAAGTGAACCCGGTCGGCGATAGCAGAGTTGTTCTAGCTCGATTCGGTATCTGGATGGCAGTTGAGGTGTCGCTGTCGGGCTGAACCCGATCAAGGCGGCAGATGACACTTCGCGAGTCACATCGAAGAGTAGCGTGCAAACAATGGTACATGTGTCGGTAGTTAGCACTGAAGTTTGGGTACCAGTAGGGGAATACGGGCAGACGTCAGCGGGATGCATTTTGAGATGTGTATTCTAGATTTTGTCGGACAGCGTTCCGAGAGAAGGATCTGTTCGGGGATCATGGGCCGGAGAAGTCAGGAGAGCAGGGCGATGTTGTGACAGCGAAGTGATACCGCGGTTCAGCGAATATAGCGCCGTTTTGTCGATTCCTTAAGCAGGGTTGTTTGCCAGAAAGAAATGTAGGAGGCGGATTGTGAGTTTTGGGTTCTTGGAACGAAGCTGGAGTTGGCAGCCCGAGGAACGTAAGCCGCGCTTGGACGCTCCTGCCGATTCAGTGACAGCGACAACACATCCTCACACTTCCACGGTACATGCTGTGTAGGAGAACAACGACGACCACGCGCTCACCGGCGACGCCCAAGGACATCCACACTCACTGACTGCAGCAGCGTCAACGTCGGCTGCCAGCCAGCGCCCTCGGAGCCTTCGCCCACTGCCGCCCCGCCTATATTGCGCTGGATCGAAGTGGACCTCGCAACAAGTAGCCCTGCTCGCTTGGGCCACCACGGCGCTGGCAACTGCACACTGGCCGTATCGTATCGTCTTTCCAGCGACCGAACATGTCTTGCGCCCGCCGTGCATGGAGGTAGATGATCGCACGTCTTCCGTCAAGCGCGGCGTCCGTCACCGCCGCCGTCGCCAATCATGGCCGCTACCAACGCCGCAGACCGTGTGCAACGCGACGTGTATGATTTTGATAGCCCTGCCGCCGCCGACCAGCTGGACCAGGGAGTTGGGGCTCCGGATCCACGCGCACAGATGATCAACACCAGCCAAAGCCAGGCTCGCTCTTTCTCACGTCCACACTCGAGAACCCAACTGCGCTCTGCCTCTGGCCCTCTACCTGGCACCCACACTCTCAACAGCGCGCGCTCCAATCCTGCCCTGCCGTCGCGGCCGGGAGGGAGCACCGTGAGAGACATGGCCAGCCGCTTCGAGCACCCAACGCTCTCTGTCAATACCAGCCGAGAGCGGTACAAGCGTCCAACCGCCGCCGCCAGCAAGAGTGCCACCGCTGGAGCACCGCCGCCGAAGTCTCCAGTCAGCGGGTCCAGCGTGGAGGGAGGCAAGGAACGCACAAGGCTGCAGAAGAAGCGGCCTGACCACACGCACAAATCACCGAGAAAGTCACCGTCGACGTCGTTTGAGGCGAACAGCTCGTTCTCCTCCGTCAGCACAACGAGGACAACTCGAAGTCAACCACACGCTGCATTCAGCCCGAAGCGTAGCAAGTCGCCTAACAGACAAGTGAGACCTCTGTTTGGAGAGATCACTGCCGATGGGAAGTGGAACGGCAACTTTGATGTGCCGGTAGGCATGTATGGTCCATTGCCAACTTTTGAAAAGGCCCCTAGAAGAGGCAGTGAAGGCAGTGTGGCGCTTCATGGACGATCTCAGTCGCACCAGGACATCTCTATTCCATTCCTAACGCCATCCTACAACCCAAAATTGAGTCACAAGCGCAGTCGCAGCGACATGGATGCATTCAGGCCTCCCATTGCGCCGAGTATGCCCAATCTTGGTCTACAACCGGCACCAGTCTTATATCCCACTCCTCCTGATTCGGCATCACGACCTCCGCGAACCACTACTTCACGAATACCAATCAGCAACTCCCGACAATCGACCGACTCCGCTGCCTCTTCCCGACCAGCTTCGGCCATGTCAGCAGGCCACCGGAGGAAGCTCTCAAAGTCACCTACAAGGCCGGTCGCAGCCAAAGGGAAAGAGAATGCAAGACCAGCATCACGAGCTCGATACCACCCAGCGCCGATCTCCACCGCGTCAAGCCAGACCTTGTCCGCCAAGATTGTCGCGCCAATGCCAAAGACGTCGCCTCCGCTGCGATCTTCTCGGCCAAGACAGCCTGTAAGCGCAGCAACGACCTCGGCAAGCCGTGCCAGAGCTGCAGAACGCTTCCAGCCCAACACACAAACACAGCGTGATGGTAGAAGACCTAGTGAACAATGGCTGGGGAAACCATATGATCCACAGAAGGAGCGCTCGAGGAGAAAGATACCAGAACTGGGCAAGATCGATTTCGAGGGTCGGAGGAACGAAATACAAAGGAAGATAGCGGCTTCGCTCAAATCGACTGAGTCGCAGGACAGCTTGAGAAGCCAGTCACGGAGTGCATCGCGAAGTCAAACGAGAAGTGCCTCCAGAGCAAGAGTAGCTTCCCGGGAGAACAATGCTCCTGCTACGATCGGCGCAGAACGCCAGTCTGGGGAAAGTCCAACTATGAACGCGGACAACAACGATCTAAGCGTGAAGACTACTGGCTTCTTGGAAACTTTGAGCGCCAACAATGAGCCTCTCACCGCCCAGACCGATAGGACTATGTTTGAAGATGATAGTCCGGTACTCGGTCGGCCCGCCGCGGTACCGGCTCATGATAGTCCAATGCTGCTCTCTGCCGCAACCTACCAACCGCCACCTAAGACACATGCCGCATCTAACTCAAGATCTTTACCTCTGGACGTTGATATTTCAAAAGATGCGCCTCCGGAGAAAGTCCAAAGCCCTAGTGTTCTCGATAATGTCATGCGGATGCGTGAACGCAGCGAGTCTTCGGCCAGTAGATCTGGTACCGAATTTGCTGATGACAGCCCATCGGCAGAAGACAGCCACAGCGATCTAGGCGAGAGGTGGGGACTTGGCAACGGTCTGGGAGGCGATCAAGGCTCGATCCGGATTATGCTTGACGATGACCCAAACATCACACACAACCCGGAACCATGGCAAAAGAACGTGGGGAACCATTTTGACGAGTCTCAACGGCATCTCGCGCACTCCGAGCACGATGGTTATCACGCGCAGGAGCACAATCAGCACGCATTCACTGCGAATGGCTATGTAGAGTCGCCCACCGACACTGGCGACTACCCGGAGCATGACACTGTCACGACGCCTCGAAGATTCTTGTCACGCGACGATACGCTGCGAGCCAACGCCTACCATTCAGACACCGCGCCGTTAGGGGACGAGGGGATCGCACAGACCGATGACACAATCGCCCGAGTACTGGAGCACTACCAGTCCACAGGCAATGTGACTGCAGAAATGCTTGAGCAAATGCAACACCGCATGGTCGACCTTCACCGAATCAGCGCGAACGGAGGCTCGAATGGTATAATGATCCAAAGTCTCTTGGACAGCATTCTGGACGTCAGTCAGCAACCTCCTGAGCAGCACACTCCCGAGAAACAGATGCTGCAGCCTCAGACGTATGAGATGCCGACAGTGACGCCAGACACTCCCCCAATGGGTGATGGATTTGTGCCAGGCACTGTCATCGTATATGGCAATGAAGCGGTTCAAGAAGAAGAGGAGGAAGATTTTGAGGCCAAGATAAAGAAGGCGGATGAGGCTTGGGAGCGACAGCAGAGAGGCGAAGATCCATTTGCGCCATCTGAAGAGGACGAGGATAGGCCTGCACCTCCACCCAAGGACTATGGATATACACCAAGGTCTAGCACGGGGCCGCCAAGTGCAACCTTCACACCCAGCCTCACCGAGCCTGGCCTGAGGATATCTACGTCGGGTACATTGGACATTGACGATATACATGCCGCTGCTGATCGGGCAGGACTTGACCAAGCCGAAGAGATGGTTTCATCACCACATTCCACAGCAGCACCTCCATTACCTGGGCATGCTCCTCCACCACCACCGCCGGAAACCTCGCTCAAGTCGCCGTTCACCCTGCCTGACATTGCTGCGGCTAAGGCGTACTCTGAGCGTGCATCAAGTGAGATGTCGCCACGGTTCCGCAAACTGGGGCCTTCTGGTAGCTCTAGGCCATCAATGGACAGCCAACGCAATATTCCAGGTTTGCCGGGATCTCAATCCATGACTTCGTTCACTGAGTCAAATCGGCAGACTTCCATGGACACTGGGATCACCAGCTCCGCAAAGAAATCAACGTCTCCGGGACCAGAAACCAAGCGATTGCTCAAGCGACGCCATACTATCAAGGAGCTTCTAGACACCGAAAGTTCTTACCACCAGGATTTGAAGATCATAGAGGATATCTACAAGGCTACCTGCACCCCAGAACTTGTCGCTCCGGAGGACAAAAAAGTTCTGTTTGGCAATTGTGATGAGGTCGAGAAGTTTGCGCTACACTTTTACGACGAGATGCGAAAAGCAGCGGCCCAGGTCTACGTTCCCACGAAGCACAACCGGTGGCTGAACAAGCGCGGATCTTTTTCGACCACGCAAAGCGACAACACCACAAGTACCTTCGCAGACACTGTAGATGATGAGAAGGACAGAACAACGGAGATCGGCCGGACATTCTTGATGAATCTGCCTAGGATGGAACAGGTGTACCAGACCTATCTTAGGAATCATGGTGCTGCCAACCAACGGCTGTCTGCTATTCAAGGGACTCCGACGGTGAAGTGCTGGCTCGACGAATGTCACGCCAATGCTAGCGATATCACGTCCGCCTGGGATTTGGATTCGTTACTGGTGAAGCCCACACAGCGAGTGGCCAAGTATCCGATGCTACTACAACAACTACTCGATGTCACACCTGCTGATCATCCAGACTACATGGATCTGAAAGCTGCTGCCAAGGATTCCATCGCCATGCTGACGCGCATTAATGAGGCAAAGAAGCGTGCCGACTTGGTGGAGCAGATGGTGAACCCAAGCAAGCGAAAAGAGTCTGATATCCGTAGTGGGTTCGCCAAGGCATTCGGGCGTCGCACTGAGAAGCTCAAAGAGCGTGTTGGCATCGCCGAAGCATTCCAAGATCCCGACTTCGACGAGTTGGCACACAAGTTCGGCGGCCACTTCATAAGATTACAAATCTGCATGCGAGACGTCCAAGATTACATGCATCGCACAGATAAGGCTGTCGAGCTGGTCAACAATTATGCCGCTGCGCTGGAACTCTTCACGGATGTCTCGCCAAGTGCATTGCCAGAGATTGAGGTGAAGTATCGAAAGTACGGGCAGATCATCCGCGATCTGACTCTGATTGCGTTTGGCGAACACAAAGCAGACGTTCAGAAACGCGTGCTTGCGCCAATGATTCAGTGTATCAAGCTGCACGAAGGTCCGCAAAACGCGATTAACAAGCGCAAAAAGAAAATCGTTGACTACGCCAAATGCAAGTCCGAGGAGAGACGAGGTCAGAAGCCCGATAAGAAAACGGTGGAGGCAGCCGACATGTACGTCGCGCTGAACGACCAGCTCAAACTCGACCTGCCAAAGCTGTACAGCTTGACGGCTCAGCTGGTACAAAACTGTCTCCATTGCTTCATCGACATTCAGATGAAATGGCAGTACACTTGGGAACGCAAGTTACGTCCAGTGCTTGAGGCTTCTGATATTCCGCAGAGTGTGCAGCAGATCGAGCCTGCATTCCATCCAGACTTCGCCGAGATCGAGAAGAGATGCAACCAGCTGTCCATCTGTAACGGAACCCTCAAGATTGAAGCTGCAAACTTCCTCTCGCCAACGGTCCCATATCCCGAAGCATCCTCGGAGTCTTCGTCGGCCAAGCGACGGACGACAATGGATAGCTCGAAGCGCAGCCTGTCTGTTGCCAGCGAGTCATCCACGAATCCCAACACTCGGCGCCACAGCGGGATCTACACTCCCGGATCAGAAATGCACCTTCCGCCACTGTCTGCAACAGACAGCCGCTTCCGATCGAACTCAGCTTTGTCGACTCGTGCTCCGCCAGCACAGACGCCAGGTTCCGCTGCCTCTGCAAATCGACCCTGGTCGAACTCAAATGTGCAAACGCCAAATTCGTCATTCTCCGCGACAAGGCCTGCTACAGCGGAGACGCCTTCAATCATACCACAGAGCTACTTTCCCAAGCAAAGTAATGAGGCGGGCCGAAGCACACGACCAGCCTCTGATGCGACGTATTACACAGCGCGTCCAGCGCATAACTCTGATCAAATTGACCAACACCGCTTCTCCGGCTTATTCAACTCTGCTCTGCCGCCAGAACTTGGTACACCACAAGACCAGCCACCTTCTCCAGCTCGAGCTGCGCCGGACGACATGAATGTGCTCTTCGTCTGTGCAAGCTTGTTCGAGTTCAGCATCGACAAGACAAGGAAAGAAGGCGGCTATCCATATCTGCAGTACGTGCAGGGCGAAGTTTTCGATGTCGTGGCTCAGAAAGGGGAGCTGTGGTTGGCCAAGAACCAAGACGACCCTGCTAATGAACTTGGATGGATTTGGGAGCAGCATTTCATCATACTCTCCGAAGAGGCCTAATACTCGCTACCAGCTCCGGCCACATGATCCGCGCACACACATCAAAATGGAGAGGCACATTCCTTTGCACATCACCCACGAATTTACGTCTGCTATTCGATTCACACATTATGTATACACACTAGCGGAGGCGTTTCGGGAGCTCGTGGCCATGTCGGCCGGTATCTCAGCGAGCGAGGCGTTTTGAGATAATCATTTTTGGCAGCTCGAGAAGACACGAGGGCGGAGAATATTCTCTTTGTTGGAATAGATCTTACGCCTGTCTATGACAGAACAGGAAGTGTGCACACACTGCTACAGTGCCACAATATTTTGGTACTGGCTGATGGAATGGGCGGCGGCAAGAAGAGCTCGCGCCGGTTGAGTGCCCTGTGTATACCTTGAACAAGTAGCATATGTATTATAGACGACGGAGACAAAATACGACGTGAATATCTTCAAAATCCAAAAGCGTGCCTTCCATTGCGTTCTTGCCTGATCGAGAACGATGCATAAGTCCTTGCAGCGCCAAGACTGAAGCCAAACCTTAAATTCTCTAGTGCCTAGAACCTGGAACGTCCAGGGGAGCTGCGATCTATCGCATTTCGCCTCACATTGACATTGACAGCAACAGCAACAGCAACCTCACCGTCTATCACACTGTTAACATTACTCGGGATTCGCTAGGCAGCCAATGCGATGCGCGAATGGGCATAAGCCGAGCAAAATTCCTTCCGTCGCAGCTCTTGTTGATATGCAGATTTGAGATCATCACGCTTGCTCATTGCTGCCATCGATGTGAAAATGGCGAAGAAGCGCTCCGCAGAAGAGTACGATCTCACAGCTCTTGATCGCTTGAGCAAGCGTCCGAAATCGTCTTCTTCGAAATCGAAGCGGAGGAACGCAGCAATAACTTCGTTGGTTTCAACGGCGCAACCCCACACCGATGATGGACCCAGCGGCAAACAGCTTAGAAGAAGACGTCAACGGCAGAGGAGGAGAAAAAGGCTTGCTGAAGCCGCAGCGACTTCTAGAGATGGACGTCTTCCCAATTTGGCGTCAGCATGTCAAGCTGGCATCACTCAATTGGCACGCCCACCAGTCAAGAAGTGGCATGGACCTGAAAGTGGAGCTCATTCGGCGTCAACTAGTCAAGCGGGAGTCACTCAATTGGCACGCCCACCATTTAAGCAGTGGCACATCAGCGGACCCGAGGTCGATGCAACAGTTGTCGATAGCGACGTTGTTCCCGACCTGGCGGAACTGAAAGCAAATGCCAGGGAGTACAAGCTGGATTGGCCATCCATCAATCAACAAGCTCTTATGCGACGAAAGAGCGATGATTTGCAACTGAACGGCCTCTCAACGATGCAGCGAGCAAAATGTGAGCGGTACTACAGGCCATCTCACGCACTTGTGAAGGTCAAGAGCATACCTCAACCCAAGTCGAAATCGCAAACTCAGACGCCAAAACCTTTGCCAAGAGGGAAGGAGACTGGCAACATCTTCAGGCCGTACAATGAGCCACGACTGTTGTCAGTATCACTTCACAAGGCGGGCGGAGATATCGAAGCCACGAAACTCAAGTTCCGCAACTCTCTCAAATCCGCCGCAGGAAAATCGGCGGACGAAAGCAGCACAACAGACGACAGCTCAAGTGAAAGCGAATCCGATGAAGAGGTCGAGCAGAAGCCGAATGTACGAGGCTCATTTCACGAGAGCTGGGCGGCAGAACTTTTGGCCTCGCAAGATACTGAACATGCGGATTCGGTGGAGGCGGAGCCAGTGCCAGTAACGGAAGAAGCCAGCACAAAGGAGAAGCCCGCCGTAGAACATGATATCATCGCAGAGGAGGAACCCACCACAGAGGAGGAGTCTACCTCGGAAGAAGAACCCACTTCAGATAATGAGTCAATTGCACAGCGAGCAAATACGTTGTCAGATGGAATTGAAGCTGTTGAACAGTCTGAGCACCAGCTCTTACCAACAGTGGAAGGCTTCATGCTCACCGCAGATGGCGAGATCGTGTTGGACCACACAGCTTCCGCGGTGAATGAGGAAGAAGCAGACTTCGAGGAATCTGGGCCTTCTTCGCAAGATGATGTGGACCATGAGAACTACGACTCAGAACCGGTGCATGATGTCCATTTCAACGACGACCATGGCTTCAAACCAAGTTCAGATTTTCCATCCTTCCAGTCGGAGCGGGAAGACCCAGAAGAGTTGGAAGATCACATTGGCGATGAGGGTGTGGTTCCAAACGACGACGCTGCATCGGTTGATGGCAGTACGGAGGATGGCAGCGAAGATAATGAGGCGGCAGCGAATGTCCTCGAGCCCTCCAAGGCATTGTCATCCGCTGGCGAGGACACGGAAAACGACCTGCTCGACAAATTGGAGGAAGATATTGAAGCCATGCCAACTACCAATTCGGACGCTGAAGAGCAAGGTACTTTTGACACAGACGTTGACAAGCAGGTTGAAGGCCGCCATGGGAATCATATCGATAACAACGCCTATCACGGACTGAAGGAAAATCCTTCCAGCGGAGATGAGTCGGAGGGAAAAGATGCCGCTCCTGGGGCTGGTAACAGATTGAAGCCAGCAGCGTGGTTCACAAGCGAGCAGCATGCTGGCGAGAAGCAAGCTAATCAGATCTCTTCTGCCCACCTGCATTCAACAGTGTCGGAAGAGAATGCAGGTACAAGTCCTACAAGTGCCATCCCATCGAAAGTCGCTAACGTTGGTGTCAAGAGGGTTGGAAGCCAGAGAAGCGACCTAGAAGTTGGTGGAAATCACTTTGGGTCTGGTCTGGAGCCGCTCCCCAGTAGTCCGCCGTTGCACCGCCACGGTGAATCTGTTTTGGTTGATTTGCCAGATACCCAAGAGCTTTACGGCCAGATCGATGAAGTTGCTCAGAACTTATTCGAATCGACTCGACCATTGCCAGAAGGTACGCCACAAGCAAATCACACCGCAGGCCAAAGCTACAAGACTGAGCAGAATTTGACGAGTTTGCACAGCAATATGGGCCAACAGTCTTCCTGGCTTGGTATAGTTTCCGACTCCCCAGTCAAAGACTCTCGTACATCGCGTCCACAAGACAGTCCGGCAAGTGCGCAAAATCGACCTTCGTCATCTTTGCCTGTCGATCTAGATACCGAATCCGATAGCGACAAAGATGACGTCGAGAGGGTTGAAGAGGTGCAGGCGAGCAGTAGCGCCCAGACATACAAAACTGCTGGGGCTACTGCTATTGGAGCAATGATCGACTCGAGTGGTGATGAGGTCGAGCAAGATGACGAGATAGAAGGTCTTCCGCTTATTCGCCCGCCGACCAGATCCAGTGGACTTTCGGCGCTGAGTGAGTTGGAAAAGACTCCCTCGCTATCGTCAGACACTATCTTGCCAGACACACTTCAGCAAGCCATAGCGATCGCAAATGGTACCTCGTCACCAGTCGTACCATCCTCGTTGAGGAAGCGGCAGATGACGGGCAGGACTAGCAAGCACTTTTCGCCACCAAAACCATTGCCGCCGAAAGAGCCAGCCAAGTACTCGAGAGCAGAGCCTTACAAGACTTACGACAAAGTTCCTGATCGAATCGGCTACGTGGATCTCAGTTCAAGTGTGACGAGTTCACAGGTCGGGAAAGTCCTTCGCCTTGGCGCGAACGATGTGCCATTGATGTCGAAGAACAGCCCACAGCCGAGCCAGGACACACCTACATCGTCAATGAGACAGCAACCCAAGTCATCTCACGGAGGAAGACCTCCCGAGGACGATGAGGTTACTCAGCTTCTTTCATCAACTCAAAAGAAACGCGACCCTACTAAGAAACGCAAGAAGACAGGCGCCATCAGCGAACACTTCATTACTGATAGAGTTGATCAGTACAACACAACTGGCAAGAAACGGATCGCAGGTGTATCCTACGCGCCGGTTCCATCCATCAACGAGAAAACCTTCGGCTTGATACAAGAGAAAATCTGGGCCGAACCCTTTTGGCTAATCATTGCGGTCACCTTTCTCAATAAGACTGCTGGAAGGTCTGCTGTGCCAGTGTTCTGGAAGATCAGGCAGAAGTGGCCCCAGCCGCACCTGCTAGCTCGCGCAGATTCGGACGAATTGCTCGAAATGATTCAGCATCTCGGGCTTCAGAATCAGCGCTGCAAGCGAATCAAGCAAATTGCCCACGCATGGGCCTCCTGTCCTCCAGTGCTTGGAAAGAGGTTTAGAATACTTCATTACCCAAACAAAGGAGATGGCAAGGACTACAAAAAAGACGAAGTGATTGAAGGTGACGCAGATGACTGTGCTGGTGCTGTCGAGCTTGCGCACATTCCTGGATGCGGTCGTTATGCTATCGACAGCTGGCGTATCTTCTGTCGGGACGTTATGCGTGGCTTAGCAAGTGATTACAATGGCGGTAACCAACATGATGGAAAGAAGAAAGACTTCGAACCCGAATGGAAGCGTGTTCTTCCAGAAGACAAGGAGCTTCGTGCCTGTTTGAGATGGATGTGGTTGCGCGAGGGTTACATATGGAATCCATTGACTGGGGACAAGCGCAAAGCTACCGAAGAAGAGATGGAGAATGCTGTCAAGGGCCAGATGGAGTTCGAAGATGATACGGAGCGCAAATTCGCAATGCAGGCTGCTGGTGTAGATGTCACATCTCCTGAAAAAGCAAGAAGAGGCGACATGGAGGAGACCCCGAGAAAATTGGATTCTACGCCAATTATTCCATCATCGGGGATCAGAAACATCGAGAGTACGAAGGAAGGGTCTGGACAAGGCCCACAGGATGGTGGTGATGCCGAGCAAGTCCTCGATTCAACCCCAGTTCCCAAGCCGCGTCGAAGACGCAGTCGAGCCGCCAAGATCGTGCCTTCGCTGGAGTAAGTAAAGGATAACTTCGCAGAGCACTTTGAAGCTGGTAAAAGGCATGGGAGGACATGATGGCGATAGTATGACCAGGGACATACCATTGAAGGATGAAGCGCTTTGCTTGTATCGTCGCTGGTGAATTGATCAGGGTACAAGCGAGACCTCACAACGAAGAGGTTTCAAAGCTAGCTACCATCCGTCCAACATCGACATTATGCTTTACAACCTTCGCTTCGTTCAGTTTCTGGAACCATCCAGGGTGCAAAGTGAATTACCCAGACCTCTTGTCAGTCTCACTAAACCAATGCGCACTCTCTAAGGTCATGCTATATCCATTGCGCCATGTGTAGTGTCGACATTAAGGCATCCATCATACTATGGAGCCAGTAGGTATTGTCTCCCAGATCCTGCTGCTCGACATCAACCTTATTGATACCCTTCAGTCCGCATCGCCATCGTAGTCTTCGTCATACTCGGATGTGCGAGCTGGTGCGTCCGAAAGCGGAGTGACAGCTCCAAAGGTGAATTGCACATTCTCTGCTAGAGTCCTGGCCGCTTCCATGATTCCTACGCCATCACCAGAGAACTCACCCTCCAGCATATCCTCCAGCACATCTTCCTCCTCCTCGTCCTCCTCCGACTCAATGACAGTACGGACGTGGCCCTTGATGCGCACACCACACCAGCTCAGAAACCTCTCTTCGAGATTCAGACACCAATCCGAAAACGCTTCGCCACCGAGAAGTCGAAAGACCCACGCGACCCACGAAGTACGCTTGAGATGGTTTCTGCGAGCCTCCCACACGATCTGAGCGTGGTTGACGATGTCCATCAAGACGAAAAGTACTTCTTCCTTGAACGAACGCATAGCCTCCAGCTCGGCGGAGTATCTTGGCCATTTTGAATCAGCGGAATTGTCAGCGGCGCTACCGAACTCGAGTCCGGCCTCGAGCTCTGTTCTCATGGAATAGAGGAGTTCCCGGCTAGACACGACTCGCCCATCGAGATCTTTGATGACTTTGAGAATAGCGAGAGCGACCAGGTTCCACTGTGGTCTACAGAAATCGTCTCTGAGATCACCGGGTAGTTCGTCGAATGTCGTGTGGCGATAGAAGATGATCTTCGCGAGTGCTGGGTCTCGAAGTTCATTGAGTTGAATATGGATCAGGGACTCGAAGTCGAACTCGAGTTCCCGCGTACGAGTGCGAAGCCATGCGAAGTGTGTGATGATCAAGTCCGTCTCAGAGCTTGCGTCGAGTTGGGCAAGCTCGTTGATCTCGGCCATAGTGGTGCTATGACCATCGTCGAGGTCGATGTCGTTGATATCGATATCAGACTCGTCTTCTGCTGATGGCGGTACCTCGTAGAGGGAATGACGGCACAATGGACAAACGTGAGAAGACTGGGCGCATGCTGTAATGCAGTTGAAGCAGAATGTGTGCTTGCATGGTGTTGTGTACGATTCGTTGGAGGGTTCGTAGCACACTGGGCAGCGGTCGATTGGGGGTCCTGCGCGAAGCTGCGCGAAATAGTCCTCCTTAGACAACAGCGCCATGGCAGCAGGTGTGGGTGTGGTAGCTGGAGCTGCCGCTTCCGAGTCCACTGCGTGAGACATGAAGATCGATGACCGTTGAAGGTGTTGTGGTCAGCCAAGACGGCGGAGGTCTGGTACTCCTTGATGTTATCCTTCGCTTCGCCGGTGCAGGCGAAGACTCGTGGAACTGGTAGGGCGGAAACATTAAATAGTGTGGCGGGCGGCAACAAGAAGCGCACTGACCATCCGCATTCCTTCACTTGCAGCCCGTTTGCATATGACGGCACGTGGGGACTTCCGTTTCCCTTCCCGCCGCTTCACATGCATGTCTGAGACTCGACTACATTTTGCCTTTGAGACGTCTGCAATCGACGTCCGCAAACTTACTACTGGACATCTTCGGAGCTCATTCAACTGCAAGAGTCGGCCGTCATGTCTTCAGCATCCAAGCTTGGTAACGAAAGCCATACCTTCAACCAAGTCCCGCCATGGGAGATTCCGATCCCCGAACAGGAAGATGAGCTGCTGCCAACCAAAGACGAATACATGACCCGTCTGCGCCTCGAAACATCTTTGGCAAGCTGTCCAATCTGCTATCGATCAGCACAGGTATCTCACACTACTGACTGTGGCCACACTCTCTGTTTCCAGGACCTAGCACAATGGTTCGACAAAGCGAATTCTTGCCCACTCTGCAGACGCGAGCTTTTCGAGAAGCCGCCAGAGGTGGTAGCAGACTGGGAGGGTGTGGAACCAGTCGATATTCCCCGACTCGACTTGCCATTTTCGGTTGATGATGAGCTGGTTAACTTGCATATCGAGAGAATGATCGAACACGCTCGTCACGCTGTCAGTCGAGAAAACGATGGTGAGGACTACGACGTCGAGGAAGCCGAGGGAAATCAGGGGTTGGAATATCACGAGGGTGATGCAGACAACATGGCGGACCATGTTAAGGTCTACTACAGCGAGATCATGGACTTGGCAGCTGCCTATATCTTCATGGCCAGAATGACAAGCGACGAGGACGCCAGGACTGATAGTGAGCTCTGCATATCTGAATGGATCGAAGTCGCGGTTGCGATACGCGAAGTCCTGCTCTCACTAGACGGGAAAATAGTCACTCGCGGTCAGCTCCAGGAAGCTTTGGATCTCAGAGCTCAGGAGAAAGCCTGTCGTGGTGATTCGAGTTGGCCAGATTACGGCGCGGACGTCGACGCACTAGGACGGTCGTTCAAAGACGACGTGGACTTGGTCATTGACAGGGTCGTGGCTTACACAAAGTCTGTGCACGGATATGCTTGCGAGAGCTGGCAGAAGACCTCGTTGCTTGCTCGAGGTCTGAGGTGGTTGGGGGTATCCGGCTGGGTTTTGGAGAAGCTGGCGAGGAGGCATCGTGAGCGCGGACAAGAGAGGGCGCAGGCTGGACAGCTTGTGTTCTTCGGCCCAATGGTGACTGATTACAGAGGAGATCGTGTGGTCGGGCCGGTCAAGGAGGAAGGTGACGGGTGGCCATGGGAGCTGCAAGTTTGAAGAGGGCGCAGATATTTGCGGTGTATCAGCGGCCATCGACGAGATGCTCGTGAATCTCTGGTGGGGAAGAACAAAGTAGCCAGCAGGCCGTCAGTTGGCTTTGCATAGAAGATGGACCTTTGTCGAGCTTGCGAAGCTGCAGGTATGACTTGCACAAAAGTTCCTTCCTCGCTTGCTCAACGTCGCTCCTATGCCGTCTCAACGTCGTAGCTTCCCATTCGTACTTATCTCCAACAAGATGATTCTATCATCAGCTCTATGTTAACATATCTTTCATTGCGACCAGAAACACGAACGACGCTTCTTAACTTCATCTGCTATAGCGAGACTTCATAGCGATGATGAGGTCCCAGTTCTCACCTGGCCTTAGCTATATTTTGACCACATTTGGGCATGGTGTGCTCCAACCTGCTGAGGCACCATATGCTACGAAATGGACTGAAACTGAGTGCTAAAGGCAGGTGAAAAGCTAAGGCAATCGATTCGGAATTGGCCAGAGAACGTTATGCCTCGCGGCGACCAGCGATACACCTCGAGATACGTCGCGATCATGCGCTAGCAAGAGACTTGCACCTTTCTGTCGACTGTTCAATATCTTGTGCAGCTGTCCCCAGGCAAGCAAGCACTCTCGAACCACCAACACGGTGGTTGGCGACGGTCTACACCGACAAAGTCTGCTTGGCAAGTTGACAAGCATGATTCGTGACCTTCCCGAAGATGGACCTTGAAAATGGTATATCCTGGCCCAGTCACAGATCTGCAATGCCAGACTGATCACAGCATGCGCCAATCCCGAGCTGTGGCGATGCTACTGGACGGAGCTGCAGTAGCGATGTCGACATCTCTAGGTATTCGGCTTCTGGAATCTGGAAACTAGATGCTGTTTCAAAGGTAGCTCACGGAGCCGAGAGCAAGTTAGAGGTCCATCTCGAAATGCTCCAGTCAAAACACCCATCGCCATCTCTCCGCAAACATCAGCAACGTGCTACCATGTGGCGATGTGTGCAATAGATGATCCTACGACTTACAATTGGCGACATGTGGACGCAGTCGAGAATAGATCTCGCGCTTGTCCTGGCCACTGCGAGACGGCGTCTCGCTGCAGGAGAGCGGCGTTTGTTGAAGCAGTTCGAATGCGATCAACTAGGCGCTATCAGGTCACCAACCTGGCGTCTGCCGCTCTATGTACTACCCTGCCGATCGGAGCTTAGTGGCCACGCTGCTTGCTTCTGTCGCCGGCGAATATAGCACTGCTATTCCAGTCCCAAGCGTCACGCTGAGATGGCCCAGCTCGTGACGCGCGCCTGCTCCAGTTCACCCATTTCGAGGGAAACAACAGCACAGTATGAACGAAATTGACGCCCGAGTCTTCAAACAAACGAGCTTTGCATTTTGCGAGGAGACGTAGCAGCGCTTGTGACCAGCATAAAGCAACCGTCCTGTGCCTCATGTCTGCTCTGCTTTCATCACGCAAATTGACTTTCAACGCCCGAAACTAAGGTTTCCCATTGAAGGGGAACCTGGAAAAGCCAACCGTTCTGATTGCACTAGCCGATCGTCCAATTTTCTGATTCGCTCAATCTCAAAAAAGCGTCAGCCAGTCCGTTTCGCTGGAACACCTTTCCCTCCGCGCGGTGCCCGATCGACAGACCAGCAACAACGTCCACGCGAGACCAACATCATCTCGTCTTTGATCAACGGAGTGACCGATAGCACTCTCGTGTTTGTCTTTGCAAAATTGTGCACGGCGACTCACAGCCCACTTTCTCTGCTCAGGACGCAGCCAATCGACGCTCAGCGGCTACGACCAGCTCCAAACAACACTACCGGGGTGTACATCTTGCTAAGCGCCCAAGGACTTTGCCGCGAATCACATCCCTAGGATCGTACGGTAGCCGTTTCTTTGCATAGCACCAGTGGACAGGCACCTCTCCTATTGGATCTTCGGAGCGCAATAGAGAGACGTTCCCTTGCGGCCTCAAAGTAAACATCTGCCATTGCAGTGTGTACGCGCCCACACCAAGAATAGCTGCAAAGCGCTTCTGCAGCAGCGCTGTGCTTTGCATGTACGTTCGCGGGCCAGCAACAGACTGTGCTGAAGCACTGGCGGGTATCAGGTAAGCCGTCGAAACCTCGCTTTAACCCAAGGCACCTCCTCGTCCGGTCCTTTCCTCCCGCCTTGCTTTCCTCACCGGCGCCGCTGACACAGCTCGCAGGCCTGGAGTGTCGTCGTTGCCGATTCATTCATTTGATTCTTCGGTCACTACCAACTCTCGCAAACGACGACACCCAACAATGGCTACAGCGTCCTCGTCTGCCACCATGGCAGCTGCTGGCTATGACAAGAGAGCCAGCACAAGTACAGCATCGTCCCTGCAGACGCCAGGATCTGGAACTTTTCCTTCCGAGTTGCTCAGTCCCATGACAGCCTCACCAGGCTTCCTGAGAAGGGACGATGCTTTAAGGACGCCTATTACTCCTCCCTCCGCATACTTGGACTTTCTGAAGAACTTCTCCCCAGCTATCCAAAGTCCCGCTTCCACAACCAGCGCCCGGTTCAGCTTCAACGACAAGAGCTTTGACCGGTCGTTCGACAAGGCTTCCGAGCTTTCGGGACCAAAATCTTCAATCAGCCCTCCCACCTCGCAACCTCCAATCTCGCGAAATAACTCATCCGACTCGAATAGCACTCAACAAAGTTTCGCAACCAGCAGCAGTGCGGCGATCGAAGTTGGCAACAAGCTGGACTCCCCACGCATCACCATCCCACCTTCACAATTCGTGAAGCCCGCACCTAGGTCTGCACGGACACCACGACGACTACACATCCCACAGTCGCCATTCTCCCCAGCTCTTGGATCCGCCCACTCACAGCCTTCGCCTTACTCCTCCACTCCGCTCAGTGCAGCACCATGGAGTGCTTCATTCTCACCTCGAGAATACAACCCAGATATCAACGGCCCGCCTGGTAGTAAAGTGCATGTTCGTCACGTTGTCACCCGAACTGTCACATACTGCCGAACACCTTTGGATCCAGCACCAAAGGGCAAGAGAAGAAAGATCGAAGCCGACGATGATGTGACATCGTCGAAAGATTCTTCGGAAGAACCTTCGATCAAACAAGAACGTATTGAAAGGATAGATGAGCTCTCTGAAGATTCTGCGGCAGAGGAGTCTGCTGCTCCCTCAGCATCGGCTTCGGAAGCTTGACACCACCGCCATACCTCCACAGGACAACATTGCCTTCATTCACCGTCACCACCATCACCACCAATCTTCTTTTGCATTTCACCACCACCACTTCAGCTTCTTTCATGAGATCGATTAGTCCCGAGCCAAAACAGTTGGCTGACTGGTGACATATCAACAGCAGCATTTGCTCTTTTCTTTGATGAATTAACGATGGATGGCAATACCACCTTAAAGCCTTCGACAGCCTGGCGCAGGAGAGGCGTAGATTAGTTGGGAAATGAAAAAGAGGCTCTTTCGAAGCTCTCATATCTTGGAATGGGAATTGAACCAGAACGGCGCTATCATGGCGCTTCTTAAATTTACTTGTTGATCATGGCCATATTGCTTGGCTACATAGGGACAGTGCGCACTGCGCAGTCAGATAGGAGAAAACAGAAACAAAAGAAGATATCTTGAATACATACTTCTTGAGACCTGTATATGTTGTCATGTGAATGTTATGACTTGAATCAGGACGCTGAAGTCCGATCGATATAAGAAGCTTCCGCTTATAGCATGCGAGGAACGATATGCATGGATTAATATCTTTGCGAACATGCAAACGTAGGCACGGGACTTCGCGCTTTCGTCTGACGACCGGAGCATTTTGTATAGGTTGATATGCGTGCATCCTCATGTTTTGCGAACAAGCATGTAGTACAAGCAACCTATGCATAAGGTCGTGATCAGTCTTCCTCAGGAGGGGGCTCGTACCTTCCATCCTGTTGATATTGTCGCACCACCCTTTGCCACTCACGATCGTCCCTCTCTTCTTCGCTGCTGATGTCATGCCATTCTCGATCGTTCTTGACTTTTAGCCTTACACTGCCCATACTTCCCTTGCCTCCAAAGCCATCGAAGTCGAGAGTCCATTCGAGAGGGAGCATACCTTTCGGCACACCGTCTGGAGTCATCTCTGCTTCCTCAGAGACCCAAGTATACCCTGCCTTCAGTATGACGTAGGCAGTGATCGTGAATATTCCCCAGCCTAAGATTGTGAGAGTTGCAAGATCAGCACACGTTTCAAACACAAGTACTGTTTTCATGGCTCGAAGCCTTACCAAGTCGTCGAATTTCGTAAGGCGATCTTTGCCGAATGACTCGATTGGGTCGAAAGGTCGGATGCAGAACAATTTGAACCTCTTCGATGATATCTGTCCTCGATGGGCGGACGAAGAAAGTCCATTCGTGCTGATTTGACCTCTCTTCTGTTGGTGGCCCAATGAGTCGATGCCGATTCCCAATATAGACAGTCAACGTTTGTATACTGGCTTGATCGCTGCCTAGACCAGAGTCCGCTTCTTCAAGTTGCCTCTCAGCCCAAGTCTTGGGATATTGCCGTTTCAGTGACTCGGCTAGATCTGGATTGAGCGAAGCCGTGGTCTGCTGCCTGCACATGGGACACTTTGCTTCCAGTCCTGATACAGCATTGAAGGCCACGGGCTCACTGTCAACGTCCACGATCTGCATCTGAGACATTACAGACACATCTGCCCAGTGGGCCATACATGATTCGCAGAGAGTATGGCCGCAGCGTGTGGTCACAGGGCGGTATAACAGAAGATGGCATATTGGACACGTGCCATCGTCATCAATTTCTTCGTCAGCTGGAGGAGAAACGTCTTTTGACGATTCTGCCAATTGTGATGACCTCGATGAACTTGGAGTTGGGTCTATCTCTGACCGGTGCGGGATGCTGGCCTCGCCACCCTTCTTCTGTCGCGTCCTGCCTGACCTACGAACCGCCGAGCCGTTGGCGCTCATATTGTGGTACTGAACCGAAGGTCGTCCGGTGTAGAAAATGGGAGAAGCATTCGCGCCATCCCAAGAGTGGAATTCGTGTATATATTGATGTTTTGCAGACGACGGCTGTTGAGCAGGCAGCAAGCGGCTGATGATTCGCTCGGGAGGATCCGTCGCCAGTGGAAGTTTGTTTAGTAAATCATTTTCACCCCTCACTCACCCTTTTCTTCATCCAACTCTTCTCGTCGTTCGCGCTCCATCTTGTAAATTTTCTACAAATGCACCTTCGGAACTAACAAAGGCTGTTGACTACACCCACGCACGATGCCAGGTTTTGTGCGCTGCTGGAAGAACTGGACACGGGAATTGAGCTTTCGACGCGCTGTCAATCTGTTCAATACACCCATGCTCACCTCAAGGACACAGTGCGGACTTGACGTCTGTCATCTAGATGGATCTCGAGCATGTCCGGCTTGTTGACAGGATATGCTCTGCATTTCCAGATCCAACGCGTGGCCGGTCATGGGTCTGGGAAGAATACCAGAAGGAGCCTACGACGCACTGCTCGCTGAGCAGTTATATGAAGGAAGATTTGCAGGAGGCAATGCCCATCACTCGTCAGTTTGACTCAGCTTGAGACTCGTAAGCCGAGATCAAATTCTTTTTCAACGGCCTCCAATGCATGATCCCTTGGCAGCACAGCATTACGATTCTGCTCTTTGGTATGACGCGCGGAAGTCCAGCCAGCATTCTACTGAACATTATTACCACCTGCAAGAATCAATTTACGCGAGGATGTGTACGTCTACTTTATCCAAGGACAGCATCGCGACACGGAACACAGAAAGAGTAGGTGCACACTAACATCTTGAGAGGAAGGATTGATAGGCTTTATTAAACACGGGCCGTCGTGCCACTCAGATGTCAAGCTTCAACGTTCGGCAGCACACGCGAAGCTCAAAATATTCCTTGGCAGGCACTACACCCCTTCAATCTCTGTATCCACCAGATGCCCATGAAATGTCCAATCAACAAGAACGATCTCAGGTCTACTTGCGGCCGCCACCACGCGAAAAGCACCGCATTCTACACGACTACCACCGGCATGTCCAGAAGATGTCGGCCAGATGTGTGGTTCTGCGACGAATGAGGAGAGATGAACGCTCGATCACTCGTCACATGGCCACATGCCTGCCCTGTTCAGAACGCTATCGGTTGTATCTACCACGTTCGGCTTCAACGATGCATCACAGAATCGCGACAACGAATCGACCTTTGACAGCTCCGCACTTGGGCGAGAGAAAGATGCTATTTTTTCATCCCCGGCTTACAACGGCAAGGTAGATCGCGCTGTAGATGGCAAGATGTCGATGACGATCCCCGTTGGACCTTATCACTATTCACTTCTTCAAAGGCAACGGCGACTACATCCGGTTCTCACACCCTTGATGAGTTCACCGACTCTGACGGATCTACATACCGTGCTCAACGTCACGGACAGATGTTGGTACCGGACAACGACTCCCACTATTCTCTCTCTCTCTCTCTCTCTCTCGCACCTGTCCTCGTACACACTCTCTCACGCATCCAAGACGCTCATTATTGTCATTTTACCCAATCGTTCGAACTTCGAAGACTACTACATACATTCGTTTAATCTAGCAAATTTAATCCATCTTATCTACAGCACAGCAGCTCTTTCGGACTGAACCACACCATTGTCGGCTTGGAACTTCGTTCACACGTGCGCCAAGATTAGTACCACTGGTACAGGTCTCAACCTCTGGATCACATTCTATCATGGGTGCTTCTGCGGATGCTTCGCACAGGACACCCAGACTTTTCGGTGTACCATGTTGGATGATACCAGTTGTCGCTGGCTGTATATGGCTCGGTATGCTTATCATGGTTACCATGCTGGCTCATGCTAACGCTTACCGTAGCCACTCTTATGAGTATGCTGGCGGTGTGGCTTTCACAAGGTAGTCCAGTGCTACCTCCCGCTGCTCCAGGCCAAACGCTGGCATATATCTCGGACATTGCTGCCACTAGCTGGGGTAAACCACTATTCATAACCAGTTCGACCGTCACAGTCATCATCTTCGGCTTGGCTTTTGCTGCAGAACGATGGCTACGGCACCAGGGATTGCTGCTGCATGTATCCAGCCGCAGATCCACTGTTCTATCGTGCTGTGCATCCGTGTCAACGGTCATCGGCGCTTCGGGGTCCATCCTGCTGACGGTCTTCGACTTGAAAAACCATACAACTGTCCATCTTTGCATGGTCGGAGTCTTTGTGTACGCCGCCCTAAAAGTGTTACGGCTCGATCATGGATATTGACTGACTCTCTGCAGTTGCGGATACGTTCTCGCCGCGATCTTTATGGCACTTGAGAAACATCGCCTAAGCAAGAAGTACCCGTCCAACGTTCACATTTCCCGATCTTGGAAGATCAAAGGTTTCTTCGCCATTGTCGAGACAATCCTCACGCTATTCTTCGTGATCCTCGCGTGGACCGGGTTTCCGAACGAGAGCGTCATATCAGAGTGGATCATTGCGCCCCTATTCTGCATCTATATGTGCAGTTTCGCAATGGACTTCCTGCCGACACCAGAGATGCAAGTCATGGACGTCAGCTGGCTGGTTCTGGGAGCGGCAGACATGGGCAGGAACGATAGCACTAGCACCTTTCGCAACGACAGCGTATTCTCATCTGGAAACGAAAAGGAGTGGGACATCGAGATGGGCATGCGAAACGACAGTGTTATGTCGATGGATGATGTTAAAGAGAAGGATTTTGACATCGTGGAGAGAGAGCGTGCGAGGAGGCCAAGCAACGCCACAATCAAGAATTGGAGCCTCAGGGACCCGGAGACTGCCGTGGTCAAGGAGAGCAAGACATATCCTGTGACACGCTCGCAGACGCAAGTCGATGACTTTTCAGTGAGTCCGAAGGGAACTAGCTACATGGCGAGAGGTGCTTAGAGTCTATTTTATGTTGATACCCCAATGAAGCAAGCTTAGCGATCTCAGCCCGTTCCATGGGTTTCCTTTTTGGCAATGCCTGCCCGCGGCTCATATGCGATGACATGGCGAACATCAACGGCACTCTCTGGCAAAAAATTTGCGTTTCCAAGGTTCCCCAGCCTTCTCCAGAAGATCATCGCCGCTCTCGTACACGCCGAGCTTCAGCCTCCATACGGTGCCGTTTACTCGTGACCACGCCTTCAAATCTAACATAAGTATCCCTCAGGACGTATTGAATTCGGCCATCATACGTCAGTCCATCGCCGTACTCCTCAGGGATAAGACTTGGATCATTCGCTACCTGACCCAAAGCTTCATTGCAAAGCCGACGCAGTCGATCGTCCAGCACTTGGACTTGGGCAGAGGTATTTCGGAAGTCAACCGGCACTTGTTTGAGGTCAACAATCGTTGGCAGAGGGAAGAGTTCCAGGAAGAAGTACCTCTCAGGGAATCACATTCTCTCAAGACTATCATTAACTTTGCTTTGACCTCCGCGAGAAAATCAAGACGCCTCTGAATGATTCCAAGCCAGACTGGTGCTTGCGTACTTCGACTTAGTCGTCTTCGTTGGCGAATGAGCGCTTCGCATGCCCGGTAACACGATCCGAGACCTGTTATGAATGGAACTCTATCTTCAGGGCGCTCGAATGGATTGTCCGCAGGGCGCTGGTAAGCGTCGTGTGCTATCATGGCTGAGCCGAAGCATGTATTTTGTTCATATGGCCCTGGTTGAGACTGACGTCTATAGTAGACATCTCTGTCCTGCTTACTAGTCTCCCGAGGCTCAAGAGGTTGTTCTCGGTGTCCAAATCCAAATGGCATTTCGGCAGTAGTGCAGAGCAGGAACGATTGTGCCAAAATCCAGCCCGTCGCTATTCAGCTATCTATATATCGTCAGTTAGCTGAAAGCCTCTCTAAATTCTTCTATTGAGTGAGGGCTGCTACGATCGATGATAGGTCGAATATCCTGCGTGGCTGCGCCGCGACGCCTCTATGCAGTGGCGCAACGCTAAGCAGCACAGCCGATGTCGTGCAACACTTGCATGAGATGGTGTGGGATGTCAGCTGAGCAACGAAAGCTGGAATGCTCGATCTACTCTCGCATTCATCTCTCGAGCTGTTTCAACATGACATCAAGCATACAGACCAGTGACATTGAGGCCCAGCTTGGAGCAAGCAGAAGTGGTTCCCCACATCAAACACCGTCGCCAACTCCAATTGGCAATGGTCCTATCAGTCCGGGACTTCCACCGGCTCAAGGCTCACCGAAGCCCTCCATAGTAGTATCACTACCCGGGCCACGACGTAGCGGGAGCATCGGTGCCACAAACCGGCGTAGCAATGACGGAGATTCCGCTGTCTCTGACCTATCGGAAACCGACGAGGAGGAAAAGGGCCTATTTTTGCTAGCGGGAGCACTTCGAAATGAAGAGCCGCCCGGGGAGCCGTGGTTTATGGAAATGACAACCCTACGGAGGATGCATTTCTTGTATCTGAACAAACGCCTAGCAATTGCTCGAAAGAAGATACTGGAGGGGAGACGTGCAACAGACAAGGACCTGCAGGATATTGGTGTTCTTCTTCATGAGCAAGGTACGTTCAACAGAACGCTTGACATCACAGCTTCCATGAGCGTCACTACTCACTACTTCCCAGCCGAAGCTATTCGAGACTTTCAGTACATCAAAAGCCTCGACTTCTTGACTCCGGGCGAAAAAGATAGACGTCAGAAAGCGACCCATGAGCACTTCCCTCACACTGGGGCCAGCATCTTTCCTGATGTGGACCCCTTCGAAACTGAGAACTATCGATGTCTTCCACGACATGCAAACACCAGAGCAGAAGTATTCTCAGATGAAGTTCGAGAGTGGCTTCGAAAGTATTTGCCTGTCCGACTTTCCTGGACCAATGACGAGAAACGCACTCGATCCGAATTCTACCAAAAGAAGTACATGCCGACCAAACTTTCACCCAATGCTGATCGACTTGCTCGATTCATCGTGGCAATGTTCGGAGCTTTGTTCATTTTGGTGCCGATTTATATCATGGCTTTGCACCAGAATCGAACCAAGAGCCTGATCACCACGACGGTAGCAGTCGTACTGTTCGCTATTGTGTGCTCGATCACATTGAGAGCAACGAATGATCAAACTCTTGGATCTACTGCTGCTTATGCGGCAGTACTTGTCGTCTTCGTTGGCTTGACTAATCAATGATAGACTCTACCTCAGCATACAGCAGTCTTATTGTTCCCTTGCTTCCTAGATTCCAACGAATACAACTCCCACATGCGATCGTAGAGACAACATCTCGTGTGCTACAGAGCAAAGGCGCAAATTCCACCTAGTTGAGACCCGCTGGCTCAAAGCCATGCGTACGAGCCAGGATGTCGCATAGGCGATGCATTAGTTCACGCGCAACGCATCTCGGCGTCGGCTTAAGGCACTCGGCGTCCTCACCGGTCCGCGCCCCCCAAGAACATCATGGATATTTATATGCTGAAGCCTAGCCTGGTTTTGGAAAACGCAGCTTTGGCCAACGAAAGAGCCACAGAGAATGGCAGTCGACAAATCGAAAGAGCCAAAGGCTAAGAAACCCGCGAATAAGAAAAGTCCCGAACCGCTTGCATTCTTAGACAGATTGGTATTGGCATACGAAGATGTGGGCAACCAAATCGACGACAGTCTATACTTGAAAGAGAGCAAGGACGGCATAGAATGGCGTAGGATCATCGCCAACCGAATCAAGTGGCTCGCGAACGACAAAAAGGACCTGAAAACACAATATGATCTTTGTCAAAAAAGTGAGGGTAAGATTGGTACGCCATCCACTTTCATCGCACCTCACCTAATTGAACTGCAATTAGTGATCATCGACTCAAGGGAAACGAGCCGCGAAGTTGGGTTGGAGGTCGCGAAGCTGGAAAAGCTCAGGAAGAAAGACTTGATGGCTCTACTCACAGATCCCTTATTGTTGCGAAAGCAACGGGACATCGGCGAGGAAGCGGACGAGAAGATTAAAAAAGTGTTGCGAGATGTCTATACAGCATCAAAGAAGAGCGTAGATGCCTTGGCGGCAAGGTATAAGACTGCAGTGGAAGCAAGTGAATCTAGATCACAGGTAGGGTAGATCAAATAATATGTGTTCGAAGAACGCCATCACAATCATACTAATGACATTACTACCATTCTTTCCTCCTTCTCTACTATCCTCCTCAATAAGGAATACCATTCGTCAACAACTGGAAGTAGTCGTAGACTCCCGTACTGTAACTTCTCTCACTCCAATGGACCAACTTCCTTACAAATTCCGCCGCCTCCCTCTCACTCTTCTCCAGCACAAACCTTTCCTTGAAATGCTTGATCGTCTGGGGTTTGAAACAAGGCAATCCCGAATCCAACATGGTCAAAACAATATGGCTGAGCTGCTCCACATACTGTCGACTCGCAAGGAAAACCTTCACACATAACTCTTCAAATTGTTTGAAAGCTTGGCTGTTCTTCCCGCCCATGACCGCCACCATTTCAGGAGTGAGTTTGAAAGGGGCGCGTTCGAACTTGATCCCTCCAGGAGCGATATCAAAACAGAAGCCGAAATCGATGTGAAGGATGTGGCCGGCGTCGTCGACCATGATGTTTCCGTTGTGACGGTCTTTGAATTGGAGGAGGTAGCTGATGATGGAGTAGGCGGCCATGGATTTGATGAAGTTGGAACGGGCTTCTTGGAAACGGATTGAGTCTTCATAGCCGTATTTGGACACAAAGTACTCGTACAGTCCGTTGACAGCCTCGCGACCGAGCATGTCTCGAGAGACAGAGTTGGGGAGGACGTCGATGACACCGCATCCGGGGGCAGTAGCTGTGACTCGGTATGGGAAGACGTAGACGTCTAGACCAACGTTGTTGAAAATGCCTCGGAAGGCGGCGATGAGTTGAAGAGCGAGGACGTCTTGACGACAGTCATCGCCGACTTTGAAAATGGCGGATTGCCAGACTTCGTACGTGCGACGCTTTGATAGAAGCTGACCTCGGGAGGTACTCTTCTCATCCGCTGGAGCATCGCCTTCCTCTTTCCGAATGCGAAAGGTGGCCATGAAAGGAGCCTTTGCATGAGACTGGAGTGGTTTGCCGGACTTGCGATCGATACCGATGAGGACGCCATCTGGGTTGCTAGGAAGGTAGACACCAACATCTACTTGGATTTTACGGAGCTCCTCTTCAATCTTGGCTTTCTTCTCGGGCTTGGGCCGCTTGATGAGTGGCTTGAGAGTGCCGGAAATGCCCGTGACTTTTCCGAAAAACGCAAACTCGCGCTCGTAGAAGTCCTTGTCGTCGCTGGCGAAGCTTCCAATAAGCTCGTCCATGACTTTGTCGAAGATGGGTTTTGCGGGATCAGGAATCTCGGAGTCCTCGTCTTTGTACGCATTTGCCTTGATGTTCCAAATGATTTGATGAGCGAACAGTTGTGAGAAGGTGGCCGTCTCGATAATATAGCGCTCAACGTAACCGAGCTGATCATATCGGAGTGCTTGCACGACCTGCGGAACGTAGAAGAAAGTGACATCAACATGGTGGCTTTCCAAAGCGCGCACAGCGTACTGAATCACAAGAGGATGATTCTTGTAAGCTGGCAAGAAGTATGTGACAGCAGCCATGGGGTTGATTGGGGCCCAGTAGAGTAGGTAGCGAAGCTGAGTCTTCACGTCTGACGGCAGATCCGCGCCGAGCAGCAGATAAAGGGCGTCTGCCTCGTGAATGGCCTTCTCTGGCTGGCGAAGCAGATATTGTCGAAGGGCAAATTTGAGCTGCTGCGACTCAGAAAAGCGTGTCGCCAGCTGAATCGCTACACGTGGATCCTCGACCCATGCTGTGTCAAGATGAGACATAATCACTGCCTCTTGACTGTGAAGTTCGTTGTGACCAGGCGCAATGCTCCGAGAGTCTTGTCCAAGGGGTGCTGACCATACAGACAGCTTCCCAATTTCGTGCTTTATCAATTCGAGCAATAGGCCTTGTTTCTGCACCAGAACAGGCAATGTGCGCGTGGCTCTATTGCCAATGCTCTCCATGCTGCTCAGCATGCTTGTCACGTCGTTAAGAAGCTTCTTCTCGGCTTTGACCTGCAATTTGTTGCTACCAAATGACCATTTCGGCGGCCCAGCAAACCAGGAGAGTCCAGCAGATAGGATAGCATCTTTGAGCCTCCATTGGGCAGCGGCATCTGATCTTGTGCAGTACTTCAAGACCTTGGTTGCAAGCAGGACAATGTGGAAGTGTGCTTCACGGGCCAGTGGCTGACTCACAGTCCGTTTCATGGCCAGCAACGTGATTCGCATCAGTCTTGAGTAGACCTTCTCAACAGCTGGCGAGGTAAGTCGAGAAGCGCTGAAATGGCTTGACAGGAAATGCGTTAGACGCAGATGCGGAGCCACCAGATTCTGTGTGATTTGCTCTCGCCGCTTGATAGCTTCCCAGCTAGAGGGTGCGAACTCTTCTTTGACGTAGAATGGATCAAGGTGTGAAAGTTTTGGGAAGAAGAAACCTTTCTTCAGGCGAACAGATGCTTCCCAACCAGCAGCGACCTCGACCAGGACTCTTGATTCCAGACTAGGATTCTCTTTGATGATGCCGAGCCACAACGAGATGCCTAAGTTGATTGACTGCTTGGTGAAGATCATGAATGGTATGGCAACCAGGTCTTTGATCAGCGAGACACGGTCCGATGCGCTACGACTCAGTATACCGGCTGCATTGCGGAGAATTGCTCGGACTTCTTCTGGCTGGACATCCTCATTGCCTTTGATGCGCTGAGCAAGTCTTCTGAGCTCGATGGCCTCATTCTCAAGCGGCCTCTCAGCGTCCAGTATAGTCATGCGTGAGTTGCCATTGTAGTCAACAATTGCAAAGTCGTCCTCAATCTGTATCCTGTCATCCAAATGACGGTATTCTTGACGAGTGGTGTACTGAGCAATGAAGTCCGATGCAGTGTTGACAGCTTGATTCCGGCCTTCAAGACTGGTCAGTCGCTGGTCACTTCCGGGAATGATGGTGCCCATCTCCACGGCGAACGATCTGCCAAGTGCGATATGCCCATACGCTCCATCATCCTCATAGTCTTCGAGATACGCTTGCAACATGCCTTTGACGTCAAGTGGTGAGACATCGACGGCTCGGACAACCCATGCTCGGCAGCGCTGATGAAAGTTGTTCAGTGTCTGCTGGCGAAAATGCGCGTCATCAGAAACCTGGATAGAGACATTGCCTTTGGCTGAGCTGTAATGCGACTTGAAGGCATATTCGTCAGTCTCCGTGTCTAAGCAAGCCTTCCACATAAGCGAAAGCAATTCCAGAAGTGCAAACAACGAAGCTTTCTGACACAATGCTGAGGGTATCTGTTGGAGTATGCGGTCACACGCAGCAATAGCAGCCTGCTGCACCTTTGCGTTACGATGACAGCAGCCTTCCAAAAGAGTGGCCAGCTGCATCGATACTTGTGGCGCTGCAAATTCCTGTCTTCTGCCCGAAAGCGCTTTCTGCAGATACGTGTCCACGCTGTGGTTGGATACAGCCAGGATGCAACTACAGAGATGCTCGGTGGTCTTGACCTTGTTCTCGAGAAAATATGGCAGCACAGCAGTGCTGTCTCCGCCTCGTGCTCGGAGAGTCGACACCAAAAGCGCAGCGTTTACAAACACAGACTCACGGTAGCTGAGCTTGTTGATATCGGACTCGCAATGTGGCAATATTGTGGATAGGGCCTGCTTCTGTTGCCGATGCGAGGTATCGCCAACGCCGCGTCGTAGAATCGGATTGAGGTCGATGCTGCTGTTGGGCATGTCCACACGCGCTTCATCGACTAGCGGCAGACTTTGTAGCGCCATGGTCTGGAGGTCATCCTCGTGACCCTTAATGCTGTGTGAACCCAGAGTGAAGCCGTGGACTGCAAAATTGAACCATGCATCTCTGCCTAGCGAGAGTACCTCATCCTCATCATCGAGCTTAGGTTGATTAACAGTGTCGAAAGACGCGAGTAACGCCATGGGTTTGAAAAGCTGCGCAATGATCCTGGACGTCGAAGCAAGATCGACTGCCTTCTCTCCAACGACATCACCGCTACTGACGCACAGAGTCAACATATGTGTCAAGTAGATTTCAAAGAACGGCGAATCCTTCTTGATGTATGTGGCCAGTCGCAACCGTGCTTCGGTGACAGCAGACATGAGCGGTGTTGTGCTTTGGACAGCTACGTCGCCTCCAATGCGCGCGTAAAGTCGCAGGAGACCTTTCAGCTCGCTCGCGCCGCCGCATACTCCAAGTGCTGCTGTCTCAATGATGATCCTTGCGTCGACGGCAGGACTAATCTTTCCAATCTTCTGGAACAGCATTGAAAGCACCAAGGCAGTGAGCTGTGCTTCGCTGCGTGCAACAGCGATAGACACAATTGCTTCGACAACAGTGCCATACGCTGTCGCCGTCTCTTCTTCGTCGCTGAAGTCCAGGGAAATGGCACTACCTAGACCTTTGTGGGACGAAAAGTTGTTCTGGCTGAAATTGAATCCCGCATCAAAGATTGAGGACTTGCTGTTGCCATGTCCATCTGCATCGGCGCTGAGGACATTGCCCAGGCTGTATAGAGTGCTGATTACCACATCCTGAGGCAATGGTCGTAGAACGCGTGCAAGGCATTCGCAGGCAACAGCTGACGTGGTTGGGGTCATTTTGCCGTTGACGATAAGTCTCGGCAGCGATCGTGTAAGCGTGGTAACCACGGTCTCGGAGATGTTGGCAAGAACAGCCATGCATTTGAGTACGGTTTTGGCAAGATCCTCGTCGACCATTTGCGATGGATCAGCAGTGATTGCATTCAACCAGTCCAAGAGAACATCGTCATTTGGCGTCTCTCCATTCAACATACAACAGCAGAGGAAGCTGCGTAACGCTGTTGCTTTGACTTCGCGAGCAAGTCTCTGCTGCCACACTGATCCAAGCTTGAGATAATCGGCGTCAGCGTCCAGAAACTTGATCTCATCGGAGATAATTTGAGTCAAGTCGTCGACATGGCCGTTCTGCGCATGGATTGGATTTCGATAGCGACGAGGGTCTTGGGTCAAAAGGGTGTCTAGCAAGACCGCACCAGTCAAGGGCTCTGGACTAGGCAGCAAAGCCAACACACTTTCTTCAACAACATTCATGAAAGCTTGTTCAAGCAGCGTAGCTCCAAGAGGCTGTGCCTTGGCAGCATAGTGGCGACTCCAACGTCTCCATTCCTTCACGGCTCTGCTGTTGGTATGTGCGTTGCGAATGGCCGACAGCGCACCTTCCAGAGAGACCATGAACTTCTCCGAAAGTATGCGGCGAAGCTGGGGTAGCAACGACATACGCTGTTCCGGGCTCCATACTCGCACGTACTTGGCAATGCCATTAAAGAAGCCCAGCAAAGACACATTCAGACGAATGACTTCCAGCGTCTGATCGGTAATTTCGTACTCGGTCGCTCCTTCCGGTAGTGGCTTCAACCATTCTGTCTTCTCGGCACTGGTCGACAGCTCGTCGATAGTCGCAAATATGCAATCCCATGCATCGGTGCGTAACGAAGGATGATTCAGACCGAGAGCGAGAACGGCAGTGGTCAGATCGTAGGAGAGTGTCTCCCATGGAGGTAGATTCTGATGTGTAGGTGTGGCCGCAAACGCCTGTCGATGCGCTTCAGGAACATAAGGAACGAGCTGTCGTAGTAGTGACTCTGCGTCTTTTGTTGTCTGGACCAACGGTGCTGCCTTGCACAATGCCACCAAAACCTCCAACTCCTTGATGCTCATAGGGATATGCGAGACTTGGGTGAGAGCCTTCTTGGCGCCATTGATGCCGCCATTTCCATTCTCATGTCCATAGCCAAGCTGTTCCGTTCGCGGCTTTCCCAACGCACACAATCGCTGGATGTCCTGGTCGCCGTCGTCCTGAGCTCCTGCTGTCTCGGCTGCCAGCTTCGCGAGTCGTTCGAGCGCATTGCGCCGCGTCGCGCCGGTCGTGCTGTATACCTCTGTTAGCATGATTATTGACGGGATCAGAGTGCTCACACATACAGCTTCATGACTGCCATCTATGGACAAGGCGGCATCGAAGGGCTGGATGCTTGCTGACCCAGTCGTCGTGCTCCTCCAATAATTGTGAAGGAGGTAAACATGTGATGGCAGTGACGTTGTCGTGCTTTCAAGGGATTTGGACGGTCACCATCAATATTTGATGAGCCAATGTCGGAGCACGCTTCCCGATCCTCCGATGGTCGAGACACTTCGTTGGAATTTCTCTCCAGCAGACCACTGCCGCTCTCACTTCACCAACCAGCACCGGCACAATGGGTCTCGCGGGGAACAAGAAGTAAGCAAAATATATTCACATTCGTCCACATTACTAACAAAGACAAGCCGCACGAAACTGTCGCACGACCCCAACAACACTGCTTGGGCGAAAGACACCAGCACCTTTGGCCACAAAATCCTTTCCAGGCAAGGATGGAAGCAGGGCGATTTCCTAGGAGCCGAGAACGCGAGTCACTCCGCACACTATACCGCTGCAAATGCCTCTCACATTCGTGTCATGCTCCGCGAGGACAACCTAGGCCTCGGCGCAAAGATTGGAGGCGGCGGTGCTGACACTTTCGGCCTGAGCATGTTCTCTGGTCTGCTCGGTCGTCTCAACGGCAAAGATGATGGAACTCTGAAGAAGCAGGAAGATGCCAGGCGAGACGCAGAGTTGAGGTTGTACCAGGACAGGAAGTTCGGCTTCATGAATTTTGTGTCGGGCGGGTTGCTGGTGGGTGACAAGATGGAGCCACCCAAGAGCACCAGGATTGAGGACATAAAACCGCAAGTCGTCGCGGTCAAGGCTGAGAGCGAGCAGAAGAGCAAAAAGCGGAAAGCAAGCGACGATGAAGCAGAGGATGCGACTAAGACGCAGAAGAAGCAAAAGTCTGAGAAGAATGCGGCCAAGAAGGAGAAGAAGAGCAAGTCGAAATTGGAGGTTTCAACAGCTGTGGAGGAATCGTCTGCGAGCGAGACACCAGTACAGAAAGCAGATGAGACTTCGAGCTCGGATTCCAGTGACGAGGAGCAGGCCAAAGCGGACAAGCGAGCGCGGAAGGCGCAACGGAAGGCTGAAAAAGAGGCAAAGCGACAGAAGTCCAAAACGAGCGACGATGATAAGGCTCGATTGAAGGAGGAAAAGCGAGCTCGTAAAGAAGAGAGGCGGAAACGGAAGGAGGAAAAGCGGAAGAGACGGGCTGAGAAGGAAGCATCGAGCGCGAGGACTTCCGCTCCAACATCTGCGATCAACAGTGAAGCCGAGAGATCTGGAACTTCAACGCCAACATTCATGGGTGGTCGACAAGCACTGCGGCAACGATACATCATGCAGAAGCGAATGGCGTCTTCGAACGCTGCGGCACTGAAAGAGATATTCATGTTGCAGCCACAAGCGGCGTCATGAGAGGCTGCTAGACTTCAAGTTATGTGTACACGGACGGGAGCATGCGCTGATTTCAGTTATTCGACAAGGTTCCACTATGAAACGCCACTATACCAAAGTCCGGCTTCACCAAGTGTAGCCAGGCGGGAGTAAGATGGATACCAGATGAAGTGTCGAAGACAGGCCGAGAAAGCCAAATGCCTGGATCTGAACTAGAATCTGCCGTTCTATCCTTCTAAAACTGTATCTGGAACCTCGGGTGCGTTCTTATCCTTTCGCCATAGGTATAGAAGACCCAAGGAATAGGCAGGAGGGCTACTCCAAGGAACGCAAGTAGCGAGTTGCCCCACCCAAGACCCAAGGAGTCGTACTAGGCACAAATTGTCAGTCATTGTGGAAGGAATCATAAGTAATGGATATCGACTTACCATCTGCAGTCCAAATAAAGGAAAAGCACCACCAAAGATGCTTCGCAGAACCGTATTGGCCGCCATAGCGCTCGCCGCATACAACGTGAACGTGTCAACAAGATACGTATTAATGCACATGAAGCATGCAATCAATCCAATTCCAACGAATACGGTTCCAATTATCGGCACAATCCAATGCACCTGGTACTGCGCAGTCCAACCGTAAATAAACAGACCAATGCTGTTGATCAAGGGTATGACCCGTCAGTAACGATGTCTCAGACAGTGAGGGATTATACCCTTGGGACTTACGGTATGCATGGTCCTCCATACAGCAGCGGCGGCAAACGGTATTCCGGCTTAAGCTGCCCTCCATCCTTGGCCGCGAGACGCTTCGCAATTCGATCAGAGAGGACTCCGAGAAGTCCTAGCCCGATGAAGTTTCCTACTCCCATACCGATGTAGACGAGTCCGACGATCGACGGCGAGAATCCGTATTGGTCTTCGAAGACGAAGGTGAATGTTGTGAACAGGAGGTAGAGGAAGGCGTAGACGATTGACATGTACAAGGTCATGAGGAAGCAGATTGGTGATAAGAACAGCATTTTCGTTGGACGGATGATGGCGCGGCGGAAGAGCTGGGTTGGGTTGAGGCCCGTGTCGAGTTTTGAGCGCAGAAGAGTGTTTCCAGTTTCTTTCCGAAGACGGGACGCCTTTCGCTCGAGAAGGATGGGTGCGTAGGTTTCTCGCAAGAAGATAAGCGCGAGCACGGCAATGGCTCCAGTGGCCATGGCGATGACATACTGCAGAAGGTGGTCAGTATACGGAGCGACAGGTGGTCTTGAAGAGAAGGGAACTTCGACTCACAAAAATCCATCTCCAGCTCGTCGCCTCACTCAAGAACCCACCCGCCACAGGTCCCACCACAGGTCCCAACAACGGTCCCATGGCCCAAATCGCCATCGCCGCACCCCTCTGCTCCGGTATAAACAGATCCGCAATCGTCCCACCCCCAATCGTAACAGGACAAACTCCCCACACGCCTTGCAAGAAACGATACGCACACAACTCCCCAATCCCCTTTGCCCTTCCACACGCGATCGTAAACCCAATGAACCCCAGATTACAGATATGATATACAGGTAATCGTCCATAGAGTTCTGAGCACGGCGCTATGACTAGGGGACCGAAAGCGAAGCCTAAGACGTAGATTGAGACGACAAAGGTCGCGAGGAGGGTGGATGAGGTGTGGAAGTCGGACATTACTTCAGGTACGCCGGGAGCGAACATGCTGGATGCCAAGGGAGTGAGGAAGGTCAAGGCACCGAGGACAGCGACTTGGAACCATTTTGTTCGAGTAGACCAGTTTTGAGGATTGCTGGGATCGGTGTCGTTGTCCCAGAATATGATGTTAGGGTCGATGGGCTCTTCTGTGGTTTTGGTGGTTGCATCCTGTTTCTCGATATCGGGTTCAGAGATGGAGGTTGCTTCTGATCGGCCTTGTTTTTCGAGATCGATCTCTATGCCGGTTGAGGTGATGGGGTGGGGAAGTTGTAGCTCGTTCTGGGAGACACGGGAGCTGATACTTTGAAGGGTATTGGGTGTATCGATGTTGGTGCTGATGCTTGGATGATTGTTGGGTCCGTCGATAGTTGTACTCGTCACTGGAAAATCTGCATCGTGGCCTTCTTGGTATGCGGTTCTCTCAGGCTCTGGCAAATCGCCTCCCAGGAAGCTTGGGTTTGGAAAGCTGTTCTTGCGTGACGCAGACATGCTGCGCTATGTTGCTGTGAGACATCATAATTAGCCTCGCCGTCCTGTGCTTCTTTCCTATTCCGCTCATCATGATTCATTTTTGGTCCATATCTTTCCTCACCTTGCCGTCGAGCCTGACCTGGGCCGCACGTGTTTTCAAGGCTGGCACGTGTCGCCAAGCTCTGCCGATTCGGGTATGGTTTGAACTCTCCTTTCAGCTGGGATGTTGCTGACAAGGATCGATCTCGATCACAGTTTGATATGCTGCAACTTCACTTGTTCATCGTCGCGTGGCCAGTTCGCAGATGAAAGTACTTCAAAAGCTACGCACGAACTTGGAAGTAGACGATATGCCACGAGGTGGTTTGCGTCTTTGGCTTGTCACGCCAAGCGGAATGCGCTTGCCGCTCTGCCGGTTGTGCAACGCGACGGCAGCTCCAAGTCTCGAAGTCTTTCAAGTCACAATGCACAATACATAAGCCATCTGCACAATTTGGCGCCACCGAATTGCTACAGCATAGCGAAGTGCATACACAGCTTGAGAAACGACAGGACCGGCGGTTAAGGAGCGCCGACGCCGCTAATTTGGTGAGGAGAAGCAGAGCGCGGTCTGCGCCGTGGAGAGTCCGCGGGTTGAAACGGCATGCTGGAGCTCCTGCTAGCCTCCGCCCGTACATTATCGCCGTCGACATGTACTCACGTACACAAAACGATTGTTAGCCTTCTCCTCATTTGTTAGGGCATTCACACCGCCCTAATGCTACTACCGGGTACGAAGGTTCACAAACGAATAAACGAGAAGCGATCTAGCGTAAGCCCAGTGCTGCCGGCACTCAATCAAGGGCATGGCCATGGACACACGAGGCAAGCGACTTGCATTCCCTGGTCTGGAGCTACCAATAATATAGATCGCGTCTCTATCGACAATCTAAGATCTGCTTTGTCCCGGTGGCCACCTGTGCATGCAATATGCTATCGCCACGATCACGACCAATTCTATTGCGAAGAACATGGTCGCCATCTCATACCCAATGCTGAAGTGTGGTGCCTCACCTGACGGATAGGTGAATAGTATAACCCATGCACTCATGGCATATGAAAACGCTTCCGTCCAGCCAATCGTGATGATTCGATGCTCACTCGAGAAGCTGCAAGCTTCGTTAACCATGGTCATGATGAGTGCTCCCGCGCCAGTTTCGCCATATGTCAACATCCATCCCGCCATCATCGCTGCGATATTGTGCTCTGGATATACGGAAAGAATGATTGTCCCAATCATGGACATCACGCACGCAATACAGATCACCCACCACCGCGTCTGGAAATAATCGCTGACCCAAGCGTAGATGAGCGCCATCACGATCTGGTAAGCGAAACCGGCTGTGGGAATGTTGTTGACATCCTCCACGGAATACCTTCCGGTCGACTTGAGGTAGATGTTAAAGTAGTTGTATACCCGGATACCAAGAACATGGCATGCAAAAGCGATCGGGAACAACCACATTGGCCACATGGACAATCCCTCTTTCACAATCTTCCAAGTCAGCTTGGAAGGAGGTTTGCGACCGACCTCTTCCATCCTGCGGATGCCCATCTCTCGATCCTTTGGCTTAAGCCAGAGTGCGCGAGTGTTCGTCGGACTGTCCGGAACAGCGAAGAAACCATAAAGCGAGACTGGTATACCAATGACGCCGTCGAAGATCATGAGCCACCTCCACGCAGCAATGCCATGCCTGCCATTCATCCCGCTATACAAGCCTGCTTGCAGGTATCCCGAGAACATGGAGCCTGCAGCAGAAGTCGCAATGAAGATGGAGGATCGTTTGCCCAATTCTTCAGGCTTGTACCAGTTTCCTAGCAGAGTGAGGATACCTGGGAATGCGGACGCTTCGAGCAGACCGATGAAGAACCTGAGGATAAGCAATGTCTCTAGATTCTTTGCTGCGGCCATGGCCATGACCAGGATCGACCAAGCAAATTCTAGAGATGGAAGCCATATCGATGGACGGACCTTGAGCATTACGAGCTGCGAGGCAAGATTTCCGATAACATATCCAGCAGTGAACATAGTCTGGAGAAGGTTGTAATCTTGTCCACTCATGCCGATATCTTCCTTCATGCCCGAGACATATGCGTTGGTTACCTGGGTTGAGTCGCTCATCAGCTCAATGCTTGGCAATCTCGGCGGCTTATACTAACATTCGTTTGATCCAGATACTTTACGAAATATGCGACGCATACGTAAGACATGATCCAGCAGTCTGCCTTGAAGACGAATGCGCGCTCTTCGGGACTCTTGTCCAGTGAGTCCCATATCAGTCGCCTGAATTTGGTCCGTTTGGATTCCTTCGGACGATCTGATTGCACCGAAGCATCGTGAACGACAATATTGGGCTTCACAGCCACATCATCCGACTCTGCGGCCATTGTGCTGGTTGCCTACAGCGATGTTCGCTGCCAGTTCAGAGACCTTTCAAAATTATGTTCGCGACAAGAACCGACTACCGGGACAACTTTTTTCAAATGGCACGATTGCTTATCACGCAATTGGGACCTCGCCACTTCGAGACTGAGGAACCACTTCGAGTAAACCCATTGGCCTATCACAAATCGGCGAAGTATGCTGGCCGATGCCTAGGGTGGCCGAACCTGGACTGCAGCAGTCGGAGTATCTGCGGCAGAGACATCTTTGCGGACTACATCTTAAAACTTCAACATCATGTGTCTACCGGTCCGCGATCAGGAAGAGTGAGACTGCAGTAAGATTCAGGCGGCCTGACAAGGACATCATGGCTTCGCCGAGCACTTTGGAGACGCAGGACTCTGGTATACGTGTCTCCATCGACAGGGGAGGCACTTTTTGCGATGTGATCGCACAAGTCCCGAATCAGCCAGATATCATCTTCAAGTTATTGTCCGTGGATCCACATCATTATACCGACGCTCCAACAGAAGCCATTAGACGAATTTTGGAACAGATCGAAGATCGGAAAATACCAAAAGAAGAGAGACTCGATGGGTCAAGGATTGCGAGCTGTCGCATCGGCACCACCATAGCCACAAATGCGCTGCTGGAGCACAAAGGCGAGAAATTCGCATTTGCTACAACGAAAGGCTTCCGCGATGTCTGCGTAATCGGCGACCAGACAAGACCAAAATTATTTGATTTGAAAGTGGAAAAGCCAAAGGCGTTACATGAGGTAGCGATCGAGATCGATGAGCGAGTGACTGTCGAGGACTTCGACCTCAATCCTAAATCCAGATCACAAGATGAGCTCCTTCAAGACGACAACGTGGTCATGACAGCGAGCGGCGAATTGATCCGCATTCTGCGCAAACCGAACGAGGAAGCAGTCAAGGAGCAGCTACAAAGTCTACACGATCAGGGCTACCAATCCATTGCTATTTGCTTCATGCACGCATGGGCGTTCCCTGACCATGAGAGAATTGTTGCTGAGTTGGCTAAAGAAGTGGGCTTTACTCATATCACGACTTCACACGAAAGCCATCCTGCAATCAAGCTGCTCGATCGCGCTACAGCAGTGTCTTCGGAAGCCTACTTATACCCCATAGTACAAGGCTACGTTTCGAAATTCGAGAGTGGCTTCAGCAAGCTTCCTCAACGGGTAGAGTTCATGTGCTCCGATGGTGGTCTGCGCCAAGCTCGTCGGTTTCGTGGCAATGAAGCTCTCCTCAGCGGCCCAGCCGGAGGCGTGGTTGGCGTTGCTCGCTCGTGTTACGACTCAGAAGACGGCACTCCTTTAATCGGCTTCGACATGGGTGGTACGAGTACGGATGTCTGCCGATTCGACGGCAAGTACGACTTCTTGCAAGAGACAAAGATCGCAGATCGAAATATCGTGGCGCCCATGTTGAACATAGCCACAGTTGCCGCTGGCGGCGGTTCGATACTGTCTCTGCGAAATGGACTTCTGGCTGTGGGACCTGAAAGTGCCGGTGCATACCCTGGACCAGCATGCTATAGGAATGGGGGCCCGCTGACCGTCACTGATGCCAACTTCTTTCTTGGCAGACTGGTCTTGTCGTCCTTTCCGGCCATCTTTGGCAAGAATGCGGACCAACCACTCGATCTCCAAGTGGTACAGGAAAAGTTCGCTGATTTAATGATTGAGTTCGTAAAGCAGACCGGGCAAGAGATCACTGCTGTAGACCTTGCACTCGGGTTCCTCGATGTGGCCAATGAGGCTATGTCCAGACCAATACGGAATGCAACTGAAGCAAGAGGCTATGCACCCGAGAAGCATCGGCTGGTCAGTTTTGGCGGAGCAGGTGGCCAGCATGCATGTGCTATAGCCTCTAAGCTTGGCATCGGAACTGTTCTCATCCATGAGCATTCCTCGCTGCTCTCGGCTTACGGGATATCTCAAGCTCAACTCCAGCATGAGACCTTTGTGCCTTTCTCAGGTGACTGGTCTCCAGAAATCTTGCCCACAATTCGGAAACAAGCAGAGGCACTGCGCGAACAGGTTCGCCAAGAACTGGTGTCACAAGGCACAGATCCAAACTCTCTCCATTTCGACGAATCGGTCCTTATGCGTTATTTTGGAACGGATACCTCACTTACGATCTTGAGACCCGAAGACGAAGATTACGGCCGTGTGTTCGTGGAAGATCACGCGAGAGAATTTGCCTTTACTATGCAACGCAAAATAGTTATTGAATCGGTCAAGGTTAGAGGCATTGGAGGTTCTGGTCTGACTTCGGAAGCTTCGCTTCCTGCCGCTGAGCTCGCGAGAGTGAAGCAGAATCCAGTGGTCGCGAATATATCGGCTTCACAACTGATCTATTTCAACGGTCGCTCACGCGAGGTCCCAGTCATATCACTAGCTAATACACCAAAGAGTACTACCGTGACAGGGCCATCGATCATTATCGATGCGACTCAAACCATCTTCGTGGAGCCTGGCTGGACTGGATACCTTCTAAACAGCCATGTCGTCCTCGAACGACATAGCTTCCAAGCAAAGACGGCTTCCACGATCAATCTCGACGCTATCCAGCTTTCTGTCTTTGCACATCGTTTCATGGCCATCGCGGAACAGATGGGAAACACGCTCCAGCGAACCTCGATCTCATCAAGCATTCGCGAACGACTTGACTTTTCTTGCGCAATCTTCTCTCCAGATGGAAAGCTCATTGCAAATGCGCCTCATATACCGATCCACTTAGGTTCGATGCAGTTTGCGATTCAGGCTCAGCATCGTCATTGGGATGGACGATTACGACCTGGCGACGTGCTGATGACGAATCATCCCGAATGGGGCGGCACACATTTACCAGACTTGACAGTGGTGACACCATGCTTTGTTGGGAATAGCATTGCATTTTACGTTGCGAGCAGAGGACATCATACTGACATTGGAGGCAAAGGCATCACCAGCATGATGCCGGAAAGCAAAGAGCTCTGGGAAGAGGGCATAAACGTCGAGAGCATGAAGATTGCCAGCGCAGGTGTCTTCCTCGAAGACGAAGTTCGTGCTGCTTTTGATGCCGCTGGCAAACACCCCGGATGTGCTCCAACACGACGGATCCAAGACAACATCTCAGACCTAAAGGCACAAATGTCCGCGAATCAGCGTGGAATTATACTCCTCGGCAAACTCTGCGACGAATCAGGTCTACCACTTGTCCACCAAGCAATGGAGGGCATCCAAGATAACGCCGAAAGCGCAGTCCGCAACTTTCTTCGTGATCTGGCTCAACGCCACCCGGAACCTTTGACCGCGGTAGACTACTACGACGATGGCACACCCGTCCGTCTGCGCGTGAGCATCGATCCGGACTCCGGTAGCGCTACTTTTGACTTCTCTGGAACAGGTCCCCAAGTCTGGGGCAACTTCAACTCTCCAATCTCCATAACCCACTCAGCGGTAATCTACGTCCTTCGTTGTCTTCTCAACCTCGACATCCCACTCAACGAAGGCTGTCTCAAACCCATCACAATCCAAGTCCCAAAATTCAGTATCCTCAATCCTGGTCCAGGTGTAGCGATCTGTGGGAGCACGATCGCAAGCCAACGTATCGTCGACACAATTCTGAAAGCATTCCATGTCGTGGCCGCATTCCAAGGGTGTGCCTCGTCTTTTGGCTGGGGCACAGGAGGTCGCGATCCTGTGACTGGAGAAATCGTGCCTGGATGGAATTTTGGTGAGGCGATTGGTGGTGGCTGTGGAGCTGGACCAGGCTGGAATGGTGAGCATGCTACTCAGGTGCATAGTACGAATACGAGGATGACGGATCCTGAGATTGTGGAGAAGAGGACACAGGTACTTGTCCGCAAGAGCGTGATTCGAGAGGGATCTGGTGGAAAGGGGAAGTGGTGTGGTGGCAATGGTGTGACGAGGGAGATTGAGGCGAGGATGCCGCTTAAGTTCAGCATTTTGAGTGATCGAAGAGTATTTGCGCCTTATGGTATGGAGGGTGGCGAGGATGGGTTACCTGGGAAGAACATGCTGTTCAGAATGAGGGCCGATGGAGATGGTCACGTTGAGGTCAACCTTGGTGGCAAAGCGGTGGCGAACCTGGATATTGGAGAATATATTCAGATCAATACTCCTGGTGGTGGAGGATGGGGAACAGCATAAAGATTCGATGTTGAAGGCGTTTGCTATGGATGAAATCCACATTCAATGGCCCCTTCTTCCATCCTTCTCGGCAGTGAATAGATCTAAGACTTCCATGTAAAGGCCAACATCCTAGATCAACACTATTAGCTTTTTTTTCTCCAGATCTCACAATGCCAAATTCGCAACAAACTCCCTGCCCTTCCGACGAGCTCGACCAAGCACCACTCGAACCTCATCACAAAGCACTCGTCCTTCGCCACATCGCTCGCCTGCAGCATATCATTCATCACGTCGATGAACTCGCTATCGGTCGTTACACTAACAAGCAAGCCGCGCGAGAACAACTCGCCAGAATAACCCTACTCATCCGCGATTACGCAGCTCTTCCGCGAGAGAACGGAGAAACAATCGAATCAGCAGCTATGGATATCATCGATGCGGCCATGTCAACTTGCGGCGCACCAGCATCATTTTCGGAGGCAACGTTTGTGAATAGCCAGCTTTGGGGACGAGAGCAGGAAGTAGCTGCTATCATGCAAGAACAAAGTGCGCAGAGTGTTGATGATGTGATTGAATTGTGGAATACGATCCCCGAGAAGAAAGATACTGTGTTGCCAGATAAATGTTCAGGTTGCGACCTTGGAGTGGGAGTTGATTGGGAGGCTGTGTTCGTCAAGCGAAGGAAATCGGAGTCTGATCTAGGATTGCTACGATGCAGAGGTCCGGAGATGACGTTGGAGGAGTTCGAGGAGTGGCGTAGTGACATGATACTTGGGCGAAGTACACGTTCGCGTCGGAAGCGAGGGTATACTCATATCAACCAGTGGATGGCAACTCTTTAGCAGTTTCTATCGTCATTAGTAAGCATCACACTTTACCTCTTTCCCAACAGTTCCCTCTCCTCCTCAATAATCTTCGGCACCTCGTCTTCGAGACTGTGCTGCTTCGGCTTCCATCCCAGCACCTTCCTCGCCCTCTCCGCTTTACCCTGCGAGTTCAAACCCCAACTCAAAGCCTGGAAGTCTGCAGTATCCCAAGCCTCTTGCTTGCTCAGACTCTGCTCTTTATAATCCTTCGGGATAGCACCGATTTCAGCTGCCTTCGAAGCAATAAACTTGCTCAAATCACCCCAGACATGTCTTCCATTCTCCGTCAAGAAGTATCCCTTCTCGCCCCAGATTTCAGGTGAGAGGTCCTTCTTTACTGCGGCTTCGACAAGGAGGGCGTAGACATCCGACAAATCGTGTATGTGCACATTGTCCCATTTAGCTTTTCCTTTACCGATAACAGGCGCGAAGCCTTTGTTTAAGATCAGTTTCGTCAGCTCGTAAGCTTGTCTACCTCGGCCTGAGATTGGACCACGGCCTTTGCCATAGATGGTTGGAGGGCAGATAATCGCGGTCTTGACCACATCTCCATGCTTCATTCCTGTCTCGAGAACAATCTTATCCACATTACGATGGAAAGCTTCGTCGGGAAGATTCGTTAATTCGGACACGCCTTCGTAGTCATTGAACTCTCCTCTCGTCCATTCCTCTCCTAATCTATCATCTTTCGAGTCAAAGTAGGTGAGGATACCGGTTCCACCAGTGTGTAGCCAGAAACCAGGGTTCTCTTTGGTATGTCCCTTGATCAGTCCTTTGGCAATTGCTCTAGCCGCTCCTTCGTGATCTGAAGCATCTGCCGCATGGAGGACGATGTCTGCTTTGGCGGCTTCTTCTTCGATGATGTCACTGTCGTCTAGACCTCCGATTACCGGGCGAACATTTGGATATGCGGCTTTGACTTTGTCGGCTTTGTCTTGGGTCCTGATAAGAGCTGAATATTCGTAGTCGGGATGAGCTTTCTGGATTGTGTAGAAAGCGTCGCCGGCGATGTAGCCGGTAATACCAGTGCTGGTATATTGTTAGCATTTGTTAAATGGTAACTGACGATTTCGCTTACATGAAGAGTTTCGGCGCCATGTTGTTCGTTCTTGCTATACTTCGGCCTGATGAGGTGAAGTCGCGGTAAAGTTCAAGAATTGCTGGGGAGGAGCGATCCAATTGTACAGTATTCTTAAGTCGGAAAACCCTGAACATTTCGGCCCCCGCGCCGAATTTCGAGCCGCATACCTCAATATATGGTAGATAGAACTAATACCTCTCCAAACGTGCACTATTATCGTTATATTATTTAATATCGTAGTATAAGCGAGTACTATAGTACTACTATAACTTCCGACTCTAAAAAGACCTATATTAGTAGTATAGATAGCTATATTACTACGCTATCGTAAACTAGATAGTAGCTAGAAGGTACTACTACAAACGCCGCTACAAACTATCTATTTTCTACTTTCTTAGCTTACTATATATAACTATAGCTTCTATTAATATACTAGAGCTAATATTCTTATAGTATCTTTACTAATATTATTACTATTAGGTACTAAAGAAGGCTAGGCTAAGCTACTATCGCAATTTAAGAGTATTAGACTTCTATCTCTAATATCTAGCTCTATATATATATTATCTACGCTAGTCTCTAATACGTTAACCTTTATTAATATAAGTAATATAGAAGCTTATAAAGAAAATAAAAAGATAGTATTTAAATAAGTAGCGTATAATCTAGTTAATATAGCTCTTTTATAAGACGCAAAAGAATATATAATAATACTAGCTAAACGCTTTTCTAGCTAGTCTATAAAAAGATAGTATAAGGCTTCTATAATACTTTAAGTAAAGAATACTACTAAAAGTACTAAGAAGGCTTAAAACGCTACTAAATAGCTATAGAAAGAGCTATCTTATACTCTAAAGAGTAAGCTAAAAGTAGCTAAAAAGAAAGCTTTAAGAGATAAGTCTACTATCTATTTAGAGGCTTCTACTAGCTTAAAAAAATTAAAGAAGTTAGTCTAATTTAAAGTACCTAAGACTTAATAATCTAATATAGGCTCGCCTATCTTCTTACTACTACTATAGCTATTACTAAAGGATAAAGATAAAGAACTTAATTAAATAATATTCTTAGAGCTTAAAGTATAGTTTAATTATAATAGTATTAACTATAACTTTTTAATACTAGGTTAAAGCTCTCTTATACTTCGATAATTAATTAAGAAGTTAGAAGGCTATATTGCTACCTATACTAAGAAAAAGAGCTTCTAATATTATTTAATAAGCTAGAAAGTAGAAGTATAAGCTTTACTAGTAAAGATAAGAAAGCTATAGATTAAGAACTTTTAAATAAATAAAGTAGAAGACTAGGTAGGCTATAGTAATACCTTTATCTAGTTCTTCTACTAGTAGAAGCCTATCTTATTATAAGTTATTACTACTAAATATTAGTCTTATAAAGTAGATATACCTATTAATAAATATAGACCTAAAGAGTCTATTCTAGCGCTAGGCTTAAAGTTACGCTCTTCTAATAACGCTTTATTAGAAATTAAGCTTCTATTAAGTCTACTTATTTATTAGCTATCTACTAGTAAGAAGAGTAGATAAAATATAAACTAGAAGACTATAGTAGAAGCTAAGAGTTAGCTATAGAGCTATAAAGAGATAAGGCTAGCTTATATATATACTAATAAATAGTATAGTATTTCTAGTATAAATAGAGTCGTAGCTTACTATATTCTATTTAGTTATTATTATAAGATAACTATAGGTATTATTAACTTCTAGAAAGATATAATATCTAAAGATAAGACGTATATAATCTAGTTATCTAGTAAGGAGGTTATTAAGAAGATAATAAGGCTTTATAAGTTAAAATATCTAAATAAAAATAATTAAAATAAAAGTAAAAGAAAGAAGCTATTATTATTATCTAAACTACTAGCTCTATAGTAATAATATTATTATTATTAGGCGCTACCTTAACCTTAATAGCTATAGCTATTCTATTAACTAGTATAGCCTCTACTCTATAGATATTATTTATAGTAATAAAAAGAACCTCTACTAGCGCTATACTCTAGTCTACCTATTATTAGCGAGTCTACTAAGAATAATCTAGAAGTATTAATAACTTATTATTACTAGCTATAAGTATAATATCTAAAGCTTTCTTATTAGATAAAGATAGCTTAAGAAGACCTTCTAATTAATAACTTCTATATTAAAATAATAAAGAGTAAGGAAGACTATAGATTAGATAATATTATAACCTTATAGAGTATTAAATATAGGCTAAAGAAGGACGTTAATACCTTCTTAAAAGAGTATAAGGCTAACTATATAATAAAGGACTATCTAAGTCTAGAAAGTAAGATAGAAAGCTAAGGTAGCTAAGAGTATAAGCTAGCTAAAAAGCCGACTTCTTCTACCTACTATAGTACTATAATAATATAAGGTAATAACGTATAACTTAAGAATAAAGAAGTTATAATATTATAGATTAATTCTATCTACTTTATATATTTATAGCTAGTCTATATAGTTTATAGTAACGTTAATCTAATATATTATTCTTTTATAGTATATACTTAATTATACTAAGACCTATATATAGACTCTAGATTTATCGGCTTTAGAACTATATATATAGTATTAATATCGCTATATTACGCTAGAACTATATTTATATCTTCTAATACTTTTCCTAATAGAATCTCTATATAATAAAGTATTTATCTAAGTATTTCTAGTTCTATAGATAGTCTAGTTATATAGTTATATATACTAAGACTTAATAAGTCGAGCTAGATCTTAGCTTTATAGCTTTAAATCTATACCCGCTATATACCTATTAATACTACGTATTAGAATATACTTCTATTATCTATATACTTTTTCTATAGTATTTTATATATATATAAGTATATAGATAAAAAATATAAAGTCTATATATATTATAGTTATATAGATATATAGGTTTAAACCTAATAAGTAGGCTAGTAGCTATATCTACTATTAGCTAGAACCTTAGTTTGTCTAACTAGAGTCCTAACTTTAAACTTTTATATATAGATAGCTTTTAGCTATACTCTCGATAGATTATTAACTCTTCTATAAGCCTAGTATATTACTTATTTTCTTAGAAGTCTTTATATTTAGAGCCTTCTAGCTTATAGCTACGCTTCTATACTATATAAGAGGTTAATAACTATATAAAAAGAGCTATATTTATTATATTCTTATAGTTAGAAGAATCTCTTACTACTATATATAGTCTAATAATAACTATACTCCTAGAGTTTAATTAATAATATCTAAATTATAATAATAATAACTTAAGAAGCTACCTAATATAGCTATCTATTTTAAAATAGATTATATTATCTATAGAGCTTATTTACTTAGCTACTATATATATAGTTTAATAGAGTTCTACTTATTATTAGAGCTAAAGGTAGAGCTATCTTCTTCTTTCTATATATAGAAAGTTAAGGATAGTTCCTAAAGGTATAAATACTACTATATAAGGAAGGAAAAGATAAGAGCCTATAGTATATATATAAGAAGTATCTTATAGAGTAAAAAATAAGAAGATTTAAAGTACCTTAGAGGAGCTAGAGTATAGCTTTAACCCGAAAAACTAAAGCTAATAACCTTTAGATCTATTAAAAGCTTAGAAGCGTTATTAGATAGCTTATAAGTTTAAAGACTTAACTCTAGGTTAAAAGGACCTACTCTAGAATACTAGTTTTCTACTTATTAGAGCTCTATTTTAGAGTCTAAAAGCTCTATCTAAATATACTAGTAAGAGGATTAATTACTCTAAGCTCTAGTAAAGACTAGATAATATAGTAAAGCAAATAGATAGTAAAGGTCTAGCTCTTAGCTAAACTAGCTAGATCTTAATCGGCTTAACTAGTATTAAAAGTTAGTTAGCTTTATTTTAGTAACTAGAACCCTAGCTCTTCTAGAGTACTAAGTAAGTCTGTATATATAGTACTTAACTTAGACTAGAAAAAAGAAACTTAGATAGGACTAGTTAGATACCTTGTTCTAGCTAATAGATAGGCCTCTTAGATAAAAAAATACTTTAAAACCTTAGGTAGGAAAGCCTACCTATTTCTAGAGAATAGATAATTACTCTATACTAATATTATAGAGTAGTCTTAAGTATAAAGTAACGTAAAAGAGTAGGAGATTAGCTAGATATAGTTAATAGCTTATAATTAAAGCGTTACTCTAATACTAGACTCTAGCTAGTTCTAGGAATCTATAGTAAAATACCTTACTTAGCTTAGTTAGCTCTTCTATAAATTTCCTTTATCTATTTCTATTTATAAAAGAGTTAAGAGATCTAGCTTAGAATAGCTCTCTAAGTTCTTAATTCTCTATATTTTAACTTATATAAGCCTAATTTTTTAAATTTTATTAACTATACCCCTAGGGTATAGTTAATCTAATAATAGATACTAGTTAATAATAATCTACTATATCTAATAATAACTCTAATAACCTCTTCGACCTAGGAACTATTAGAGACTTGCTTAATATACAAATTTAACGTATTATAGCAAACCTTAGGCCTACTACTATAGTTAGTAGATAAAGCTAAGAAGAAGGATCTTATATTCCTAGAAGAACTACTACTAATAGTTTTCTTTTTTTAAATAATAGATAGATACCTAGATAAAGCGAGGTAGATAATAGCTAATATAATAGAATAGAACGAGCTAGTAATAATAGAAGCAATAGAGATCTATTAGATAGAGTATAGCTATATAGTACTAGTAGAGCTACTAATATAACTCGAGTTAGAGCCGAAGACTTTATAATTAATAACGTTTAAATAGTAGTATTATAAATCCTATAGGACTAGTAAGAACTAATATAAATTAACTAACTAAAACCTCTAGAGCTAGGTTTGCTAAGTAATTCTCTTTTTAAACTATATAATACTATAGCTTACTTAGAGAGGTTTAATAACTTATCCCTCGAATATAGCTATAAGTATAAAGATAATACTACTTACGTTTATTGCTTTATATAGATAATTAATACTAACCTTAGGCCTACTATTAAGACTCTTAAAAGATATAGTAAAGATAACTATAACTAGGAGCTATTCTAGTAGTCCTTCTTTACTAAGTATCTTAAGTATAATCTTAGAGTCCTTTATAGAAGTATAGATTAGCTTAAGCAATAATCTAGTCGGCTATAAACTATAGTCGAAGAAGCGTAGAAATATATCTATAAGTTTAACGTATACTACTATACTATCCTAGAGCGCAAAGGATCTATTAATAAAGGTCGTATAATAAAGCTTTTCTTAGTTAGACTTCTAACTAGTATATCTAAACTAATCTATAGGGAGTTCTAGATCTATAAAGCTAATACTAAGAGCTATAAGAAATAGGACCTTATCTATAATACTATAGTATAGTCGCTTCGAATAGAGACGACTTATAAGGATAATAAGATAAAAATAAAGTTAATAGAAGCTAAAAAGTTATAGCGCTTTACCTAAGAAGAAAGTAAAAAAGTACTAAAGTATACTTATAAAAGTATCTCTTAACTATATACTATTATAAACTAGCTTATTCCTACTACTAAGGAAGATAAGGTAGAGGAACTTAAAGAGCTAAACATAGTAATAAAAAAGCTTAAGATCTATAGTACTATAGATCTTTATAAAAAGCTACGTAATAAAGTAAGGAGCGTTAATCTACTAAAAGTAAACTACGTTATATTCCTTAAAGATAATACGATACTAGATCTAATCTATCTAGACGCTCTAACTACTAATAATATATTTACTAATATATAAAAAGTCTATAGCGACTTAGAAGGAAAGTACTAGATATATAAAATATAAGGTTACTATTAACTAGACTATAATATCTTCCTAGAGCTTAAGAAAAAAGAATATATTAATAAAGACTCTTAGCGAAGGTTAGTATATAGTAGGACAAATAAGAAAGATAGCGACTATATTATTTACTAGTAGAACTATTATACTCCGAAGTTCGTAATAGTCTATTAGATACTAGAAGCTAGGTATAGGCCTATCTATCTTAATATTATTAGCTTTAATACTATTAAGGCCTACTAGAAAGTAGAAAAGAGATATATCTAGAATATTAGCGTAATATAGAAAGATAGCTTAGTCGGAGTTAGAAATATAATACTTAACTAGTATTTGGATACTATAGCTTAGATATATATAGCTAGTATTAAGCTAGAAGTAAACGTAGCTTCTAGAAATAAAGGTAAGGAACTAGTAAGTAATTCTTCGCGACCTTCTATAGAACTATAAGGCGTTAAGAATAGAAAAGCTAAAAACGCTATAGTAAAACAAAAGAGGCAAATAGGCTATATAAAAGGCCTTACTACTACTAAAGTAGAAGAGAGAAGCTAAACCTCTAGATTACTAGATAGTAGCGAAACTTAGATACTCTAGCTAGAGTCTTTAAGTTCTACTAATAAGCTTATAGATTAAGAAATAGAGGAGATAGGACTATCTAACTCTCCTACTAATAAGCGTATTCTACTAAAAATACTAAGGTTTAATAATTACTTCTATAGGTTGCTACTAGAAGAAGACTAGAAGCTCTTCTAGATAAACAAAATAATAAATATAAAGCCTAACGTCTTATTTAAGGACTTTATATTCTATAGAGCGCCTAATAAAGTTCTTTAGAGTAGGCTTATTAATACTCTAGAGTTTCTAGAGAAGCTAAATATATTTTCTAGAAAGACCGACTATCTAGTACTAAACCTAAGCTTAGTAATATTCGAAGAACCTATAAATACTATTAAAGGAAGCGACTTAAGCAAGTCTAAGTAGAAGGATTTAGCTTAAGTAGACCTATAGAATATAGTCTTAGTAAACGCTCTCTAAGTCTCTAATCGAAGCTTTAACTACTTTAAGGTTAAGTATATACTAACGACTAAAATTACTAATAGCGAGGCTTAAATAGCTTCTAAGCTATACGTAGATCTATACGTAGTTAATCTCTCTATAGTTACTAAGTTCTAGGCTATTATTCTAAGTATCTATATTAATATTAAGATTACTAAGAGAAAAATCTACTAATAGGCTCTTATTAATAAAGGCTCTAAGGCTAATATTATATTAAAAGAATAAGCTAGACTTCTACAAATTAGCTATAAACCTATACCTCTTACTATTTATAGTATTAGCGGATTAGTTAGTATTACTAGAGAAGCTTAGAGTATTCTTATTAATGTTTTTAGTATTAAGTTTTCCTTACTCTTTCTAATTAGTAAATCTAATAATACTCTTTTTATTCTTAGCTACCTATAGACGTAGGCTATACGTATAAGCTTTATAAACTATAATAATAGTTCTTAGGAGGCTATAATCTCGGATAAGAGTAGAAGGCGTATTTATTTTAATAGAATAGTTAGAAATTATAGTTATAGGTCTTTTAATAAAGTTTTAACTAAGGTAGTAGTTAATCGAATTAAGATTTAGAGTAATAGAGCGCGTCTACTAGATAATATTAAGTAGGAAAAAGAATAAGCGCGCGTATTAAGTCGAATACGCGCGCTAAGAAGCAGACTATAGAAGAATAAGTTACTAAGCCTCTAAATAAACTCGTAGCTAATATACTATAATAAGACTAGCTTATTAATTAAGAGATTATATAGCGAAACGCTTCTAGACGCGATATATAGCTTAATTAAAATACTCGCTTTTAGAGAAAATTTAAATATAAAGATTAGAAGATAAGCTAGGCTAGGAAGCCTTACTATACCCTAGAGATATAGTTAAGCTTTCTATAAAGTAAAGGAACTTACTTACCTTATAAGACTTTAAATCCTAGCTAGAATCTCTATCTTTCTAGCTTAGAGATAGGCGATATAGAATCTAGTTTCTCGAGGTATTCTAATAAAATTCTAAGAAACTAGTTACTATTTTTTATCTTACTTAGCCTCTAGTAAGATTCTAATCCCGATAAGCTAACTTTTATATTAGCCTACTTTATAAATATCTATAAAACTAATTTCTTAATTAATTCCTATATCTGCCTAATCTATTTCTATATACTTTATAAGCGCGTTAAAGACAAAATTTAACCTAAAGATATTAGCGTTTATAAGACTAATAGTTCCTATCTAGAAGGAGATCTAGACTAGAGATAAAAATATTTAGATTAAGAATTCTAATTACTTTCTAGTAATAGCTTATTTAATAAAATCTACCTTACTAAGAAGTTCTCTAGTATTCTATAAGGTTTCTAACTAACTCCTAAATAGCTTACTAGTATTTAGCCTAGTATTAATCTTTTTCTAGAAAAATTCTAGCTCCTTTATAAGATACTCTTTAACTATAAGGCTATTCTTATATATAACTTTATCTATCTTAGAAGGATTTTCCTAGAGATTACTCCTCCTTAGCGTATTTATACTATTCCTTATAAGCCTTAGCAATATCTAGGTTTTTGTCTTAACCTAAGCCTTTAATATATAGTAGAAGATATAATCTAATAACGTTAGAGCGTAAATACGCTTAAACCTTTATACGCTTCCTACTATAATCTATTCTTCCTAGTAGTAAAGAAAACGCCGCTAGTAGCTAAGAAGAAGTATTAGCTAATTAATATAGTATAGAAATTTAATAAAGTTATAATATATAATACTAATCTTCTACCTAATATAGATAGTTTTTCGAAGTCTTTTACTAGATATATTATTATATCGCTAGTTAACATTTTCTCTAGATATAATTAGATTCCGCTTTACTTAGAAGACTAAGATATAACTAGCTTTAATACTCCTTTAGGCCTATTTTAGTAAACTATACTACCTTAGAGAGCTACTAACTCTATTACCTAATTTATATATATTATTACTTAGATACTATTTAAGTATATATTATACGTTACTTAGCTATTTCTAGATAATATTAGTATTAAAGGTCCTAAGACGTAGTATTCTAAAAAGAAAATTAGCTCGAAGTTAAGGCACTTTATTATTAAATATATTTAAAACCTTAATACTATTCTTTATAACCTTAAAAGAGCTAGACTTACTATCTATAGTAAAAAGCTTTAGCTTTTATACCGTTCGATTAATATAGTTAGCTATATTACTAATAAATATAGCTACTATCC